>JAEIGQ010000060.1:1200000-1791077 GCA_018904275.1 Lordiphosa clarofinis | reverse complement strand
ACCTAACCTAACCTAACCTAACGGTAAACTAGAAACTTTTGCAATGTTCGATGAGGAAAGTGCAGTAACACTTGTTGAACAAGGGATCGCTGATAAACTAGGTGCAGATCGCTGATTGAAAGGTGCAGAACAATCACTAACATTGCAATGGTAAGATAAAAAGAAAACAACAGAGATGTCTGAAAAGGTTAGACTTGATATTGACAGCTGCTAGTACCATCCACAAATTCAGAGTTTGACGTTCGAGTTCGATGTTCGTGTGGATCGACGTTTCGTTTGTCTCCGTACACACCGTAAAACGTCTGACGTCAAAGATTTTGCGTCTGGTTTTACAACGTTTTTTTTATATGGAGTTTTTCGGTTGCGAGCGCTTTATTGAGTACTCCGTACTGTGCTTAAAGCAGTAAAACAGCGATGGCCAGCGAGAGCGATGCCAAAAAGTGAGAGTGTATTAGTATGCGAAAACAAAGCTCCGTGAACCCAGTGGGACTTGACTGCATGCTAGAAGCACATCTGGCATACAACTTTTGCCACTGAGAAGCAGTTGCAAAAACCTGCAATCTTCCATTCGCTTTTGTACAGGGGCGGAACGCAGCAGGAACTGTTCTAATAGTACGGCCTTTTGCATGGGTTGTTGTTGTAGGTTCAACTTCGTAAAAACGCTCGGCTCTCCCTTCCAACTTTAGTTTCCATTTGCACGCTGTCAGATGGCGTTCTCTTGGCAGTGGTATTTGCACGCATGCTGCCATGGTTTCCAAAAAGAACGCATTTAGAACGTGTGCTACTAGAACGTATTTAGCATGGTGCTATTAGAATGTGTGCAGCATCGCATGCCAAAGCAGTTCCAAAGGAACGTACCCGTTAGAGACCTGCACGAGTAATTACACGATGCCAGAATCATGAGTAAAAATACTCATTTTGACGAGTCTAGTTACTTTTTTTGTAACAGGTAATCATTTTCATGAGTACGAGTAGTATTCGGCATCGTGGCATCGTACGGGTATAATCGTAGAACCGTAAAAAATATAATAAATATTGAAAACTTTTTTTTTTTAACACCATAAAAGAAATACTAAATTGTCAATATGTGCTTAAGAAATACGCAAATAACTTCCATTAACGGCTCCCGGCTGTGAAGCAAAGTTTGGCAGCCAACAGCCGGCACTCGGCTGATGACTTATGAAATAGCGGACAAAGTACCTATGCGGATCAAACATAGTAATATTGTCAAGCAAACTTTACTCGCAACCAGGTTAAAAAAAACATGTTAGGATCATTGCATAAGCGCAGTCTCCGTGGTAATAAAACCGCTAAATACATAAAAAACTGCTTTTCAAGGCCAAAAATTACCACACGTAACTTGCATTACCATGATTATGACAATGCCCAACCGCGGTGAATACCATGGATGACCAATGGTAAAGAATATAGTTAAGACCATAAAGAATGTTTCAAACCACTTTCCGTGACTGACTAATCATTAAATCGCGGAAAAGTACCGTTGAGGATTAAAAATATTAACATTGTCCAATAAAATTTGCTCCCATCCAAGTATAAAACCATGCAAGGATTAACGCATGAAAGCAATTCGCATCTATGGGATCTCCATGGTAATAAAACCGCTAAATACTTAAGAAACTGCTTTTTAAGGCCAAAAATGAGCACACATGATCACTATATTACCATGATTGTGATAATTTGATAAATACCATGAATGACCATTAATAAAGAACTTAGAGGAAGAAATCAAAATTTCTTAAAATTTTGTAAAATTATTTGCCTGTGAAGTTAGCTAAAGCAATAATCGAGGGGAGTTAGTTTGCGCATCCAATTACAGAAAGACTTTACATTGACAAACATATCGAATTAGTACAAAAATATTATGGTATATTCTTTATTAATAGCTGTGTGAATTTGTAAAAAAAAATGTTACAATTGGTTTTGAGCTTTGCGTTGTGAATGTAAAAATAAAAAAGAATCCAAGTTTTCGGCCTTAAGATTGGTGCGCCGGTCTTCCAAGACTCGATTAGCCGAACTGAAGCACCTTTCACTAAAAGCGCTAGATGCAGGTATTCATAATATTTGCTTTGCCAATTTTTCAATTAAGGGAATTCCTTTCCGTGTATTTTCCACCATTTCAATATATTTTTTTCAGGATAAAATGCATTTTTATACGTCTCCAGTTGGACATTAATGACGCTGTCAGAGCTCTGCCTAGTTGGAACATGAATATCTTTGTATTGCATCATCTCATCGTCCTCTAGATAATCATTGGTTTCTTCACATTCGGCCAGTTCTTCCAAGCTTATTTCACTATCCGATGTTTCTAAGGAAATAAGAAACAGCTCCTGCTTAACGAGATTAAAGATCTCCTCACGTTCTTCTTCGTTTAAATAGCACACCTGCTTAAATTCTGGCCATAAAAAAGCTGCATTTTTTTTTTTTACACATAGCCAATAAATTCGGAAGTATTGGCCTCCGCAATTCCATCGAAGAATTTCCACACATCGCTGGAACCACTTGCTTCAATCCGCTTGTACTCTCCCGACTTAAGCTTTCTACATACGTCCATTTTAATTCATAACAAATTTTATTCGAAAATATCGAAAACTAAATTTGATTTAAGTAAAAACGAGTAAAATGAGTAAAACGGTGCGGTTCCTTCGATTCTACGGTGCCACAGTGCCAATTTGACAGCTAGGTAATCGTACTCGTTTGTAATCATACTCGGCGAGTACTACTCGATTACTATTTTACTTACTCGTGCAGGTCTCTAGTACCCGTAACCCTAATTTGAAAAATTATTTAAAAAATGAGAAGGCCAAGCTAACTTCTTCTTTGCCGAAGTTTTTATACCCTTGCAAATGTTTTTATACATCAGAGTTGGCGCTGCGAAATAAGGCCCCAATGAAATAAGGCCCCAAAAAAAAAATGAAATAAGGCCCCAAAAATTTATATGGAAAACAAAAACAACGATTTTTTCTCAAATTTGGGGTGTTATTTCATTTTTTGGGGCTTTATTTCCTAAATAAAATTTCAAAATGAAATAAGTCCCCAAAAGAAGAAATGAAATAAGGCCCCAAAAATTAGTTTTGCGGTCTTATTTCATTTCGCGGAAATAAGACCCCAATTTTTAATATGATTTTTTTGGGGTCTTATTTCATTTCTCTTATTTTGGCTGATATATGGAAAAAAATTCCAATAACGGTTAATTTTCTTATCTGCCTGCGTTTTCTGACTTAGTATTTGATGCATTTTTGCACAGATGTGCAAAAGTACCGTTTTACAATTAGTTCAGTGATAAGCTTTTGAGTATGTTGGTCAGTTTAGTGATTTGCATTGTGTAAAGCAGACGTTCAAGTGCGAGATAAAATTATGAAGTGCGAAAAAATTGTTGCATTACGGCGAACTGGAAATTTGTTCTACGTCAAAGAACAGAAAATGCTGTATTTTGACGAGGTAATTATATTGTCTATTTTAAAAAATCTTAGCGCCGCAGACGAAATTTTTTTTGTATGAAAACTTTTTATATTATATCAAAAAAATTGTGTCAATCTAAGCGCCGCAGCGAAAATTTTTTACACAAATCTTTTTTGTAAAAAATTTTCATTATTATTTAATGTTATAGGTAGTTTGTTTCACTAAAAATCCAAATAAGAAAATATTTTAAAATTTTATATTAGGTATTTCCAATAGTTCTTATTTTATTGAATAAAGCAATAAAATGAACAAAAAAAATAGAATTGAAAAATTGGGGTGTTATTTCATTTTTCAAAATGGGGTATTATTTCATTATGAAATAACACCCCAAATTTGGGGCCTTATTTCATTTTATTTTGGGGCCTTATTTCATTTCAGTGGGGCCTTATTTCATAATTTAAATTGGGGTATTATTTCATTATGAAATAACTCCCCAAATTTGGGGCCTTATTTCATTTTATCGTTTGGGGACTTATTTCATTGGGGACTTATTGCCTGCAGCCATCAGAGTTTACGAACGTCAGCATTGAAACAAACAATTTTTCTAAATAAAACCCACTTTTCGACCGATAGTTCCTATGACAGCTATAAGATATAGTCATCCGATTTTGACCCAAAATTCCAAATCTGTGTAAAAGCGTGTAAATCTAATAATTGCTGAAGCGGGAGGCGTTTATATTAAAAACAAAACTGTTTTTCTTACAAAGACCCACTTTTCGACCGATAGTTCCTATGGTAGCTATAAGATATAGTCATCCGGTCCGGTCGGTTCCAACATATTAGCAGTGTGCAGTAAAAAGAAGACTCTGTGCAAAGTTTCAGCTCGATAGCTTTAAAACTCAGAGACTAGTTTGCGTAGAAACAGACAGACGGACAGACAGACAGACAGACGGACAGACAGACAGACACACGACGGACAAAGCTAAATCGACTCAGCTCGTCGCCCTGATCAAGAATATATATAGTTTATAGGGTCGGAAATGAATATTTCTATGCGTTGCAAACTTCTGGGCAAAATTATAATACCCTTTGCAAGGGTATAATAAAGTAAAACACAAACCTCATCTCTCTCAATGAAAAATTCGTAATATATTTTTTTTCTAATAAATTCAGTATTGGGACTACATACATACATACATTGTTTAGTGTACATACATAGATTGTTTAGTGTACAAAAAACATTTTTTAATGCTTTCTAAAATTTCAAGTTCCCTTGGGAGTCGTCTTCAGGTGAGAGTCAATGCGTCGCGTCAGTTCAGCAGCCTTAGAAATATTATTATTCGTGTATTTACTTACTTTATTTACGCATTACAAAATGGTTGCCTTGATCTCTCGCCTAGACTAATGAAATAGAGAAATACGAAGAGAAAATATGTAAATATAAATACATATTTAGCTGTCAGCAGATATTAATTTAATTACTTACCATTATTAAGTAAAAACTGAGAACCACATTTAATTTTCAATTCAGTGCGCTGCAATCGTCAACTTCTAACTGAAGGCAAATAAAAACGGCGACACTGAAAACCATGTGTTTTTTCGTGTTCCCCTTTGTTCTCTTAATTTTTAGCTATTGCTTTTCGCTTATTCTCTGTTCGAGTCTCATTTCGCTTTTTGGGTTCTAACAGCACAGGTGCTAAATGCGTGCCATTAGAAGGGACGTTTGCATGTTATGCAGATTTTATGCCTTCCAATATAATGCTAAAGGAACATGCTTGCAATAAACGAACGATCGTTAATCGTTCTGGTCCCACTTCCGATTTTGGGTTCTATTAGCACAGGTGCTGCATGCGTGCCATTAGAAGGGTCGTTTGCATGTTATGCAGATTTCTTTCCTTCTAACCCACTGCAAAAAGGAACGTGCATCCGTTTTCATACAGATTGAATGCCGTTTTTCATACTGCGAAAATTGGTAGTGCATTCTTCCTTGTAAAAAGAACAGTGCCAGATGGAATTCTTTTGGACACCACGTTCCGTAAAGTCCGACTGGGAATTTGCTTCGAACTCTGTCGAGCAACTGTGTTTCTTGCTCTCTCGGTGTCAGCTTCGGCAAGCGATCGGGTCATGTACGTGTGAATAGCGAAATATTTTCGCTCCCGGCATGGTATCAGTGGCCATCGCTGCAGTAAAATGTAATGTCTGCCTTCATGACTTTTCCCAGCAAACATTTTTTATCGCGGAAGATAAGAAAGCGATTTATCCAGTAGGTGTCGCTTCACTCTGGCGATATCGCATAGCTACCGCATTCTCATCTTCCTTCGGGAATAAATGTGCCACTCTGCGACACTTCTTCGAGGAGAGAAAGCAAAAAAAAAAAAACATATTTGTGCGTGCTGCTGCTGCTGTTCTGCTTGCTTGATGCTTGGTAACCCTCAATTATTTTATTATTCCGAATATTTATTACATGAAAAACTTTTACTTACTCTGCTGGGACTCGAGCTTGGTTCCCTTGGACTGAAAACACAATGGGACTGACATTTTAGACGACTGTGCTACGCCGCGCATCTAAAGGGTTATTTGTATTGAATCTGTCTCAAAGCATTCACCCATAAATGGTTGCTCGTAATTCTCAAGTTCTTATTCCACACTCAACAGATTAAAATAGCGCAGTTGAAATCGAAACCACATATCGCTAACCTCTCCCTTTTATGTTAAAAGTGCGATACCTTATGTGTTTTGTCTTTGTAAATCGCCAAACTATCAGAAGACTCTGAACTCAAACTATCGCCAAACTCACTTTTTGACGAGGGAGATAAGAAACCCGATAAAATGTTTGCAGGGTTACTTCGTGTTTCTCTGCTACGCACACAAGCGCAAGGCTTGATTGTGTGAGTTTGGGTACCACTGATAAAAACGTTTAATTATATATTTAAAAAAAATTAGCAGTAGATTGATGAAACGTTGGTCAAAATTTCTTGTTCATCCCATTTTGCCTTGTAAAAATTGTATAATGATAATATGCATGATTTATAAATAGAAAAACTAGAAATGCATATAAACCGAACGATTTTAAATCCCAACATTTTTGATTTCAACGGAAAAAACCCGAAATTAGGTCTTGCCATGCCCACCATCGCATCTATATGATATAATCATCCGATCTGCGCGATGTTGACAATTTTGAAAAGATTATTAAATATAAAGCACAATTGCCAAGTTTCAATCAAAAAGCTTTGAAACTGACAGCGTGGCAAAGCTGTCTTTAGGGGCATATTTTTATTCGTTTATAACTTTAAAAATTAATATCTTTTAAATTATAAAAATCTCCATCATTTTGAAAACACCGAAATTTATGTTATGTTTAGGGCAATACTTTGTGTATCCTTAGAAGCTTATGCATGGTGGTTAAAACTGAGAAAAAATTATAAATATTTTTTAGCAACAATTACTTAATATTATTAAATAATTTACAAATCTATTAAATTATAATTTGAGTATTATTTTATTATTATTTGTTGTTGCGGAAGTGATGCACCGCGACCAATTTTGGTCTATTGTGCCCCCTACTGAATTTGCAACTCTCCTATCAGCCCTTATTCCTGTACAAAAGCCAGGATTTTTTGTGGGTTCTAAGTTACTGATATTGCTTATGTGTAGAATGTGTTTCCCAAATCTGCTGAGTCTGCGCCTCGCTAGGGCATCGCAGTGTGCTAGTATATGCTCAGAGGACTCCTTCTTCTCTTCACAGTATCTACAAAGCTGGGTGTTTGTTATTCCCAACTTGTACACTTGTTCTTTGTCTCTAAGACTAGCTTAGAAGTGAAGTATAATTTAAGTAAATACAGTAAAATACTTTTCACCAATGTCAACTTGAGACCTGTCCAATAAACCAAAGCTGAGAACCCCGTTTTTTAAAAACCCTTTTCTTTTCCATTTTTTCGATTTTCACGATTTTTTAAATTGATTATAAAACTAACAAAAAAATTTTGTGCAAAAACGGCAAATTACGTTTTGGTGGGCATGTTTAATTTGAGATGAATGTCTAATTTAAATGAGATTTAATTTCGGGCTATTTCGTTGAAGTCCTAAATGTTGAGTTTTAAAATCGTTCGGTTTATAAAAGAATGACCCATATCGCTTCACCCTCACTCAAACACCTTTTGAGCGATTGCATTAAAAGGATGTGGTTTTTAGGAGTCCAATATTATCGCATCGCTTTTCACGCGCACTCTGATTTCAGCCTAACAGTCGTGTGGGCTAAGATGACGTCGTCCATATGTTTCAGCCTTCGAGGTCCAGAGTTGAAGCCCCAGACAATTTTAAAATTGTAATAAATTCTAGCTACAGCGCGTAGAAAAAAGGTGTGTCTGGCGTCCCTTCCTCCTTAATTCCGGGCCCTTCCCGAGAAAATCACACTGGAGGAGGCTTCACCTCCCTTCCTTACCTATTTTATAACTTATTTTTTTCTGAATCTAGTGTTCAAGCGAAGATCTTAAAACGAGCACAAAATGTTTATAAGAGAAGCCCAATCCATTCATGTATGAGAACAAAATATACATAGAATAATGTGAACGAATGTTTATGATTATCGAAAAAGCGTGCTTACTAGATTATCGTCAACAAAAGTTCATGATTTCGTTTTAATTCGAACTGATATTTTTCTCTGTGTAAATACTTAGTTTTATGTTTAGGCCATTGCTTATACATACTTAACAAAAGTTGCATAAAAAAGAAAGTAAAACGTTTGGATTACGAAAAAGCATTCCTTTATTAAAAGGAATAATATAAAAGAGTATTTCGTGTTGAATGTTAGCCCACCTTATTACATATCAAAATGAATACATATCTACATTCATCAGTACATAGATAAGATTATATTTCTAAGAGTGCACGTAAAAAACAGATGTACGTATGAATGTACGAAATTTTGCACGTTTGACTGTTTAGTTTTAATACTGGCCACGCATAGTAAACAAATTTAATTATGTATTTGCATCACATTCACTTTCGACAAAACTGCCATAGACAACGAAGTTCGGTCTGATTTGGCCATTTCCCACACCACCAAGCAGACCGGTTTTCCACTAAACCGACAAGACAGCCCCCGACCCACTCTTAGTTAGTGCTCAAATTTTTATATTTTTACTTCAAATAATTTGATTTATTTTTTGAATGATTCTGTTTACACTGCATTGCATTGGCTGGCACATAGATGGAAACATATGTGTTGGGAATGACATTTGTAGTGGGTACTTTCTTTAATGATTGGAAGATGTTATTAGTATACATACTGTGTATATTTGTATATACAAACATTTATGCATGTGCATGCTTGTGCATGGACTTTTGTTAGCGGAATACTGTTAACCACTGTGCAAAAAACCAGTTTCTTGGCGCAATCTTTTGTTTTGACCAGCGGATCTTACACAAATGCACAGTCTGATTACACACAAACTCAGCTACAATACTAATGCATAAATACACTCCGCGCATTTTGAATAATACATAAAATAAATGTTGTTTTCCATAAACTCACTTTGTTTCAGAAAAATTTAATACATTTTATTCTGACATTGCTACTCAAAAAAAGGGAGAAAGTCGGTCAAGCCCGACTATAGCATACTCTGTACCTGGAGTAGAAGCTGAATGCAATGCTGGTGCTGCGCTCATCTCAAAGTCTCTCTCTGTTTTTCTCTCGCTCTCTCTCTCTAAGATTGTGTGGTGTTAGTTGTGAATGGGTGGGAGGGGGTGGGGCGAGGTCGATGTACTTTTTTGCTCATAACTTGAGCACCGCTGATCCGATCTTTATCATTTCTTAATTTTTTTACATACATACATTTTGCTAATTACTAACTATCTCTAAAAGGTACGAAACGTCTATCTTTAAAACTGTAGGAGATATAACGTTTTTTCCGATTTGCGGGGGCGGGAGGGGGCGTGGCCAAAATTTGAAATAAACTTGATCTGTCTGCAAGTATAAGAAGCATTTGTCTCATACATGTCAAACCTCTATCTCTTACCATCTCTGAGATCTAGGTGTTCATACAGACGGACGGACAGACGGTCAGACGGACACACGGACATGTCTATATCGACTCGGCTGTTGATGCTGATCAAGAATTTATATACTTAATATGGTCGGAAATGATTCCTTCTGCCTGTTACATACATTTGCACGACTTTAGTATACCCTTTTTACTCTACGAGTAACGGGTATAAAAACTACCCCACAAAAGGGTACTCGGGGAGTTGTGTTAAGTTCTCCTACTTTCTCATATTGAATTAAAAATATTTATTTTAAAATATTGTAAAATAAATCAATAAATTCAGTCGCAAATTCCTTGCTTCCTTTTGCAGATGCTTTTAGATATGAGAGAAAAGTAAAATTTACAGATAAAATAATTTTGATAATATAATTTTACCAGGGTTCGTAAATAACACACAATGCACAAAACATCGTGTTCTAATCAATATTCAAAACAGTAAGCAATGTTTTTTTCATTGTTTTTATTAGAAATGTTCAAAATGTTTTGAACAGTGTTCTATAAAATTTTTGACACACTAACGAACATTGATAATCAACACAGGCGTTTTGAACGCTGTAAAACAAAGTGAGTTTCTAATACTAACATTTTCAACAAATAAAAAACATGTTTATTTACATTTTGAACATTTTATAACGATAACATTACGATCACATTTTGAACACTGTAAATACAAATTATATTCCTATGTATGGAATGTAAGAATGCTTTGCATTTGTGCTTGTGATTGAACTCATACTGATACAAATACAGCTATTGTTTGAAATTGTGAGCATCACGGAAAACCCGAAAAAATGTGATACCAAGGAGCTGGTCTGGTAAAAAGAAGATTCATATAAAGATGCTAGCATGCTACGCAACAAGGACTTGGCTAATACTTCTGGAAATATATGAAAAAGGCAGCATAACGGAACAGTCAAAAAAGCAAACATAAAGACTGAGCTGAAGTTACTGCGTAGCGAATATTTACATTCAATTAAACAACACCATATATGAATAAACATATTATACTTAAGGCATTTATTTTGTTTTCTGGGTGCTTGCATTTTAAGTAGTGTTAGTTCTTTTTGGTCGTTTTAAAGAATATAAAGCAGGGTTTGTCAAGAAGAGCGACGCAAGACAGTTCCGACCTGCAGGCCAGCGACTGAAAAGCTATTTGCGCTCTTGGCACAAACCTCGGCATGCGTTCGACTCGTGTCGGTGTGAATAACGAAATGCGGTCCCTGCTGGCCAGGCGTGGCCTTCGCTGATTTAAAGCCTCATCAGACTCGATAAAGTGGTTTGAAACATTTTTAATGCACTTTTCTAAATTCTTCACCTTTGGTCATCCATGGTATTTTATCGCAGTTCAGTATTAGCAAATTCAAATTTCTGCAGTAATCTCATTTTCAGTCTTGAATCACTGTTTTTTAAGTATTTACCGCTTCTATGGAGATCCTCGAGCTAGATTCTCAACCTGGAAATACCCAGATGCTACGATTTAATGATTGCCATACGATATTTCCAACCCCTGGTCGAATCGATGTATAGCTGATTACTATGTAAATATGTCTTAAAGGTACGAACATTCTACCTAAACAATGGCGTAAGATATTATGATATTTCGAACTGCGGGAAAGACCAATAGCTGAAAGTCCTTTTTCTTAGTAAAAATTTCAAGCCCGGAAGCTAAAAGACTGAAAGAAGCTCAGCTATTTAAGCCAAATATTTATAAACATGTTGAAACACACATGTCTGAATTTTACAATTGTGGTAAAAATTCATTGCATTCTGTCAGATTGATCTAGGGCTTTGACAAAAACGATCTTAGTTGCGTGTTAACATGGTTGATAGCAGGCAGTGACCTCGTCATCGACCACGAGGGAATGCACTCAAAAGAAAGCAAGTAAATGAAAACACACGAAATCATGGGAATTTGACAGCGGAGCATACTCGTATTAAAATATTAAACATTAGTCGTTAAAGAACTAAACTAAAGCGCGGAAAGTATTTTAGAAATCATTTCTAATGAACGCATAAAAACCTTTGCATTGAAATCATAGAAGGTGTGCTTTATATATGAAGCGGAGTGTTTGAGTTCATGCATACATTCAAATATACAGTACATGTGAAAATACAATACAAAATAGCAAACCCTTACCTTGTACGCAGGTTTCCATTGCGGGTTGTGTTTAATGATTTGGCAGCCAGCTTGAAACTGGTGGTGGCGCTGTTGCCACTGTTGAGCTGGCTGGCACTCGTCCGTGGTAAGCGTGGATTCGCATTCCCATTGCTCGGTCGTTGCGCACTTGCAGCGCCATTGCTGGCTGCGTCGACACCGGCCAGAAAATCGGAGTTTGCACTGCTACCGATCCATAATAGCAAAATCGTTAGTGCCACACGACTGCTAAAATGATGCTGCGTTCTGTTGCGGTAAAATACTACCATGACTGCAATCAGCAGGGTATGAATGTAACTGTGATTTGCACTGTACAGAACTGTAATGAAAGCATGAAATATCGTATTAATTTTCAAGTGCACATACATAAATAAGTATGTAACTGTAGATTGTACATTAGACCGTACCTGCCCTATATGAAAAGTAATTTTTATACCCGTTACTTGTAGAGTAAAAAGGGTATACTAAAGTCGTGCAAATGTATGTAACAGGCAGAAGGAATCATTTCCGACCATATAAAGTATATATATTCTTGATCAGCATCAACAGCCGAGTCGATATAGACATGTCCGTCTGTCCGTCCGTCTATATGAACACCTAGTTCTCAGAGATGGTAAGAGATAGAGGTTTGACATGTATGAGAAAAATGCTTCTTATACTTGCAGACAGATCAAGTTAATTTCAAATTTTGGCCACGCCCCCTCCCGCCCCTGCAATTCGGAAACAACGTTATATCTCCTACAGTTTTAAAAATAGACGATTTGTACCTTCTAGAGATAGTAAGTAATTAGCAAAACGAAGAAATGATAAGGATCGGATAAGCGGTTCTCAAGTTATGAGCAAAAATGTGAAAAGTAGCCGAGTTTAAAAAGTGTTGCATACTTTTCAGATGTTCACCCTAAGAACCGCAGGAGCACTGTTAAACATGTTTTATTACCGGGTATATCGAAGTCGGTTAGAGCCGACTTTAACTTGCGCTCTCGTTTGTCTAGTTCTTAGCACAACATGGCTCAAAAAATTCTGTATATTTTATAGAAAATATTTCAAAAATCCAAAATCAAATATATTGAGGTTTGATGGATTCGAGAAGGCTTTAAAAGTTCAAATTTCCCTTAAATTTTGTTTTTGAGCTGCTAGAATCGTCATAGTAGGCAGACAAAAATTTTGTTAAAATTTTAAAAACAAAATTATTTCAACATGTCGTACAATTGATTCAGCAACACAATCGGACGGCACCTGATGTTTATTGCTGATTGGGGCATATCCTTATTGCCTTCAAACTACACAAACATGTATTGTAAGGGAAAAATATTAATGGCATATTCAACTACGCACTTGTAGATTATATAAAAAGTGTGTTTACTAAAAATTTAGTTGTTTGTAAAAAAAAAATGTTAAGGTTCTACAGCAGTGGTGCCCAAAATGCCACAGGCCTAACACAAGGGATAGGAACTCATAATTCTGGTGGCGTCGCAGCCGACTCACGCATAGAGAGATAGTGAGTTCTACAAATAGCACGCTCGGCGGCTTGCTCTCTCACGACGCGTGCTTCGGCTTTCACGTGGCATTTGTTTGTTTGCTTGTAATAACTGTATGACGTCATGACGTTTACTTCGTGTGTCGCTGCTACGTACACAATCGCAAATCTTAATAGTGAGAGTCTGGGCACCACTGTTCTACAGAGAATTGAACTCGGTTCGCCGGATTCAAAGTCTAGAGTGCTTATCACAACACCATTGAACATATAATTTAAGATGAAATATTTAATTTATTTGTTCGACACTTTTGTAAAAGGTCTCTGTGTACATTGACAATTTTAAGATAAATTAAGGAGAAATTGGAACTTTTAAAGCCTTCTCGGGGACATCAAACCTCAATATATCTGAATTTGGATTTTTAATAAATTTTCTATAAAATATACTGAATTTTTTGAGCCATGTTGTGCAAAGATCGTCACATGTTGAAAATCGTACATTTACGTACATTTAAAATCAAACATTTATAGATATTACACCGTGCCACAAAATTCAACTTTTTTTATAGCCTGGGATTGGGACCAATAAATTGTGAAACTAAAGGCATCTAGTAGCAACTCCTCATACCCAGTCTTTCTGGATCACGTCAAGTTTGCGTTTAATGGGCATATTTATACTAGCAACATACAAATTCTAAAAAACTAAGAAACGAATTGCTGTAGACTATTACTTACTGTAATTGGGCTGACGGCAAATGCCAAGCCAAAGCGAACTCTTACATTATGTAAAAAGCGAAACTTGTCCCCAACTTTTGAAATAAAATTACTACTACTAGCAACACAAAGCTACAACCTCTGTTGCTGGTTGCAACAAGATGAGAGCTAAAATTTTGGAAAATTCACCAAAGTTAGATGGAGTCTCCACAATTGTTATACTAAATTCCCACCGCCAATGGACAAGCGGTTAGCACCCTGCCCATAGAGGCCTAACTAAGAAAATGGAATAAGTGGAAAACCACTCGATAGAATTTTCTAAGATTTTAACTATATTGATAAACGGACTAATAAAATGTGTACTTAAGAGATGGTAACATGCATCGAAATACCGCGATAGTGGGTACCACATTTGATAGCACCCATTATCGAGACTATATAGGCCATAAACTAGAGATCAAAATAGACCTAATCGCGTTTTCAGTTTTACCAACGAAGCCTTGGTTCGAGGTTCTTAGGCATTTATATACTAGCAATTGCCTTAGAACAACATTGACCATTTATTATTATTAATGGTATTAATCTTATGAGTAAAGTGCTTCACTACCAGCAGAAAAACAGATCGGATCAATTAAATACATCAGTTTAAGGCATCTTAGCGTTTGTCCACCAAAGACATTTTTGAACAAAATTGTAATTTTTATACCCTGTACCATTCAAAAATGGGTAAAAGGGGATCATGAATTTGTGCAAATGTATGTAACAGGGAGAAGGAAGCATTTCCGACGCTATAAAGTATATATATTCTTGATCAGCATCAACAGCCGAGTCGATTTAGCCATGTCCGTCTGTCCGTCTGTCTGTATGAACGCGTCGATCTCAGAGACTATAAGAGATAAAGATACAAATTTTTGCATGTCCATAGGTATATATCGTACGCAGATCAAGTTTTTTTTTCAGATTTGCAAAATTTCCCCCCCCCCCCCCTTAAACCGCAAAAAACTGTCAGAGCCACAATTTTACAGTTACAACATCGTCGCTTAATATATATTATCTTAGGCCTTTAATGTATCTATTCTGAAAAGCACAATCAGATCCGAAAAACACCGAAGTTATTCACGAAACTAATTTTGCCCCCACCTCCCACCTCACGCTTTACTTATTGCGCTCTGTTTGAGGCTTGCGCGTGAGTGTGTGTGTGCGTGTGTGTGAGAGCGCGTGATTATTTACGTTTGTGTGTATGTGTGCGTGTGTGTTTGTTAATTGTACAGGGTATTTTGAAGTCGAGAAAACTCGACTGCAACGGTCTTACTTGTTCTTAGTGGAAATGACGAATTTTATTCATATTCATTTTGGAGACGATCTTGATACCCATACCCAGCGGCGCAGAGGTGAATGAGGCTGGTCCACAATATGCATCGCAGTAGGTGCCCACGTAATGGGAATTTCTCGCTACGTTTCGAATACACAGTTGTGTGTTGAGAAGTTTAACTTCGGGTCGAGTTGTTGCTCGTGTATATATAACAGTTGCGTTATGTTTGTGTCAATCGACTTATGAAAAAAGGCAACTCGGTCGCCAAAGTGCCAACTGCTTACATTCTTAATTATGATTTTGTCGCCAGTTCTTCCATATGCCCAATAGTCAAGTGAGCTAACGCGCCGTCGTCCATGTGTTTCTGTGTTATGGGTCCCGAGTTCAATTCCTTCCTATTCTCATACAACATTTTTTTTTTTAAGTTTTTTTAATTTTGACCCCCATTACAATCCGATACACCTAGTGTGTGGACGCGCGCACAGCTAGTCCACAAGTCCACACACAAGTTTCAAAATGGTGTAACGTTTTGTGAGCTGAACGCATACTTCCTCGCCAACATTTTCTCAAATGGTATATTGAGTTGTAATCTAAAGCCGAAAAGTTTTCTGTTATACCCCCACTTTTCCGATTACATAGTATTCTGCTTTGTATACTGTATGCCAACGAAAACGGCCAAGCTTACGTAAATGTATACAGAGTAGTAACCGATACTTGAAGGCTGCCAGCCTTCAAAGTGTTTAAGAGAACATCGAACTTGTAACGGGCATTTGCGCCGCTGGGTATGGTCAATTTTGTTCTGAGGCAATTGCTTGTACAAAGATACCCATAGCCCACGACTTATGGCTCCGATGGCGAATCTAAAAACGCAGCTCGGTCTATTTTTAACTCTAGTTTATGGCCTATATTGCCTCGATGGAAGGTGCTGTCAAATGTGGTACCACCATCGCGGTTTTTCGATTCATGTTACCATCTCTTAAGGACACATTTAACAATATGTTTAAAATCTTAAGAAATTCAATCGAGTCGTTTTCCATTAATTCCATTTTCTAAGTTAGTCCTCTATGGGCGGTAACCGCTTATCCATTGGCGGCGGGAATTTGGTAGAACAATTGTGGAGACTCCCTTCATCTTTGGTGAATTTTCCAAAACTTTGGCTCTCATCTTTATTTGACCAGCAACAGATGTTGTGTTGCTAGTATAAATGTGCCCATTTAACGCGAACTTGACGTGATCAAGAAAAACTGGGTATGAGGAGTTGCTACTAGATGTCTCTAATTTCACAATTTATTGGTCCCAATCCCAGGCTATTTTTAGTGTTCCACTGTGTTATAGATGACGCATGTGATACAAGACACGATTGTTGTTGGGAGCTGACATTGGATCCCAATTTTTGCTGCCTTTACGAGGATACAAATATTGAAATTCAGCTTTACGTTTTCTAAATTAGCTATACGTCTGAGAGCAAAAATTTATAGATATAATAAATGACACATATGACGCAAAAAACGATTTTTATACCCGTTACTCGTAGAGTATAAAGGGTATACTAAAGTCGTGCAAATGTATGTAACAGGCAGAAGGAATCATTTCCAACCATATAAAGTATATATATTCTTGATCAGCATCAACAGCCGAGTCGATATAGACATGTCCTTCTGTCCGTCTGTCCATCTGACCGTCTGTCCGTCCGTCCGTCTGTATGAACACCTAGATCTCAGAGATGGTAAGAGATAGAGGTTTGACTTGTATGGGACAAATGCTTCTTTTATCTGCACGCAGATCAAGTTTGTTTCAAATTTTGACCACGCCCCCTCCCGCCCCCGGACTTTCGAAAAACGTTATATCTCCTACAGTTTTAAAGATAGACAGTTCGTACCTTCTTGAGATAGTTAGTAGCTTTCCGAAAAGATGGGGGCAGCTGTGTCTGAATGTTTCTTAAATATTTCATTAATTATATTTTGCAACATTAATTAATTAGATCATGATGCATTTGATATGAAATGCAAATCAATCTTCAAAATAATGTCGAAAAATTGAAGTTATATTTGAAAAGTGAATTTTCCAGGGCAAAATCTGTGATTAAGGGGGGGGAGGCAGGGAGGGGCAGCTGCCCCCCCCCCCTGGCTACGCCCTTGAAATGAATCGATTTGCCAAAGAAATAACAAAGATCGGATGAACGGTTATCAAATTATGAGCAAAAAAGTGAACCAAACCCCCGCTACCACCCCTCCAACCATAAAAAAAATGTTGCATACTTTTCGGATGGTCACCCTAGGGAACGCAGGAACACTGTTAAACATGTTTTTTCATGAGTAACGGGTATATCGAAGTCGGTTAGAGCGAAGCGTAAGTTAGCTCTCGTTTGGGGTCACAATGTGGTAATTCGGACTTCTCAATCCGCCACAGCCTTTATATGTTTTGTGTGTGGGACTTTTGTTAATTATTTTTGGTCCTTGATGGTCTTTTCACCTCAAAAACAATTTAAAATAATTTTATGAATCCACATTTTTTTCTTTCACTCAGTCTGCCCCGGGTTTTAAACATTCGATTTCGCTTCATGATAAAAAGGAAGACGCAGTTAACTTACATACTATATGTTGCAATTTATTTTCAACAAAAAATTGTTTTGAAAATTATGCAAGAAATGAGGGGCGATATTCAATATTTTGGCTGTAGTTATGAAAACATTTCAAATTAAAAAATCGTTATCTAAGTCATTTACACCACATACATCAATTTGTATTTTGCTATTGGACTGCGTAAATCGCGTTTTTTAATTAAAAATTACGCCAAAAACGAAAAAACTTAAATAACGATAAAGCAAAGCTAACTTCGTCATTGCCGAAGTTTTTATACCTTGCAAATGTTTTAATACATCAGAGTTTAAGAACGCCAGCATAAAACCAAACAATTTTTCTAAATAAAACCCACTTTTCGACCGATAGTTCCTATGGCAGCTATAAGATACAGTCATCCGATTTTGGCCAAAACATTCAAATCGGTGTTAAAGCGTATAATATTAATAATCGCTGAAGTGGGAGACGTTAACATTAAAAACATCACTAAGACCCCCTTTTCGACCGATAGTTTCTATGGCAGCTATAAGATATAGAGATCTTATCCGGTCGGTTCCGACATATTAGCAGTGTGCAGTTGAAAAAAAGACTGGGCTTTTTTACCTTGTGAAGAATATCACCTTTTATATGCATATCGACTTACAAACGACTTATACGACTTACAAAGGGGGAGTACAACTTTAATGTAGTAGAGGATTTTGTCTACCTCGGAACGATGATAACTAGTGACAACAACATCAACCTGGAAATCCGAAGAAGAATTACTCTCGCAAGGTGAATATACTACGGTCTCAATAGGGAGTTTAAGAGCAGAGCCCCCTATCAAAGAACGAAAATAGCGCTATAAAAGTCGCTTGTATCCCAGTCCTGTAATACAGCGCAGAAGCATGGAAAATGACAGCAGCGGATGAGGCGGCGATTGGCGTGTTCGAGCGAAAAATTCTTCGGAGGATTTATGGACCTTTAAAAGTTGGTGATGATTTTCGAATTCGAATGAATTGCGAACTGTATGAGCTCTATGGGGACACCAGTCTGGTCAAGCTCATAAAGCAACAGCAGCTGCGCTGCACTGTGGGCTGAATCGCCAAATAATTGGCATAAAGTCGAATATTGCAAACTTCGAACTGAAACTTGGTATATTCGATAAATATAACACTTTAAATATTTAAACAATATTTAAATACAATTTGACCACGCCTACCCCGACCGACCTTATATGGCAACAAAGCGTATTCGTCATCATAAAACAAAGTTTAGAGAGCATTGAATACAAAGCTAAAATGTTAATACAAATTTAACTTTTATCAATTTATATTCAAATTCTTAGCGTATATTCCCTTAGTTGTCCGAATATACCGTTTGCAAATGCGTTAGAGTTGCGATCGTTATAATTATTATCATTTAATACACGCTTTCAACTTTATTTTAACATACATTACAAATCGCAAAAACATGCAGAAGGTTAGTTTTTACTCCACAAAAGACGATAATTTTTGTTAAGTTGTCTCTGATTATGGACAACACGCATTAATGAAATAAATTGAACATTATCAAAAAATGCTTCCATTTATTTATTCTACATACTCTGGCCTTTAGTATTCAGAATTTGCCATACATTTTTTGGCAACTTTACACGACTTGTAAGTCCACAACGCACAGTGGGAGGAACGGTTGAGTTAGCGGCGATTTATTAATAATTTCTGAAAAAATAATGCTATTTCTGAACGGATAGTTTTGTTTTATAGATAACTAGCTGAACCCGCCGCGACTTCGTCCGCGTCCAAGTTTTGAAAAAATCGTAGTAAGTAAAAAAAAAAAAGGTAAAACTCTCTGAACATTGTGTTTTTATGTGATCTATTTGTTAAAAAGAAATTTCTTTTTTAGTATCATTGGCTTCATTAGCTTAATTTTAAGACAGTTTCGAATTTACGGTTGATTAAATTAAATCAATCTGTAAGGCGTGGATAATCCAGTTGCCTGTACACATATTAAATTTTATCCCGTCCCGTCCCTTAGACTCAACCAAATTTTCAAGTCGCGCCGAAATTCCAGAATTACAAATTATTACCTTCCTGCCTTGTGAATGCTGAAAAAACTATAGCATATTCTTTTTCAGAAGGACTATGTAGTGAATTTAGGGTCAAGGGACATTATATTTATAAGTGCGCGCCTATATACATTTGTTTAATAGTCGATCTCCAGGATATTCTTTTCTGATCAATTTATGTAAATCAACGCAGTGGGATATGTAACTATTTAAACATGTCAACTTATGTGTTTCTATTATGCGGCAACCAAAACAGGGAAAATTCATTTTTAAAAATAGAAAATATTAGATGCAAATTTAACATTTTTTATTTAAAATCGGAAAAAATAAATATATAATATTTTCAATAAAGGTCACAATTCCCGCTGCCCTCTTATTTTTTATCTGCAAAAAGCTAAATTGAAAAAAAGCTGTTTTCACAACACTGTTTTTCCTCCTTCAAACACACTTTTCATTGCGAAAAGTTGCTATGAATTTTTAGGCGATTCAATCGATATAAATCTCTTAGATTATCAACTCACAGCCTAGTTTATTAACAAAGACTCGGAAATGAGATAAGGAGACAACTAATTTTTAGCAGACTGCTCACGTCATGCGTGCCATCACTTTTCCGATCTCACCTCTAACAAAAACAGAGCGCACGGTGCCCGCTGTGTCTGTGTCTGTTGTAAAAACACACAACACAATTTTTGGCTTCTACCTTTGTGAAAGTTTAACCTTTATTGTGATATATACGGTGAAGATATTGTTTAAACTATCGTAGTGTTTTGTATATGCCATTAGATTTAATGCGATTGGATGAGGCCATTATTAATTGGATTTATTGCTTGTTTATGTGAAAAAAACACACACACATACATATACATACACGCACTCAGCGCGCTCTCACTCTCTATCGCGTTCTCAGCGAAACACATTTTCCACAACATTGGCCGAGCGCAACAACAGTTATTTGCCAGTCGGGCGTACAGATTTATATATATAGATGATTTAAGTTCTGCAAAATCTGCAATCATGGCTATTTAGCCAAATATTTATCAAAATTTCCTAAAAATTTGTCAAAATATTTGCCTGTGTGAACTTAGCTTAAGTCAAACGATAGGGAGTGTCCCGGCACGCACCGTCACCCAGCCGCACACCCACACACAACTACAGATGTAGTTGTTGTTGTTGGTACTACTTGCATGCGTTTTGATAATGAGAGCAGAAATGTGAGATCAATTGAGAGCGCAACTGTTATCTCTTTGCTGTTGTTGGTTTCATTTATGTGCGGAGACAATAGACAACAGTTACAGAGAAAATAGAGAGTACTATGCAGTGAGTGAATAAGTGTTGTTGTGAAAAATGTTTCATACAAACTTTTCATTGGCTTTTTCAATAGATTGGAGAAAAATTTTCCAATTTCCTTTCTTAGTGAGCGCCTGCATAACTAAACGAAGGTCTATGCCAAAAATCAGACCTGTACGATAAGCCGTTTTCGCTGTGGCTTGATAATATGTCAGTCTGTCAGTCGGGCGTACAGATTTATATATATAGATTATGCCACAAATCAAAATTCATATAGAAATAATTTTTTGATTTACTGAAATGTTTTTATTAATTTTTAAAATTTTTATTAATTTTTTTAAGGTAAGCTGTTTTTTTGACATTTTTACAAAAAAATCATATTAGAAAACGCAAAGAGTTTTTCCAATTCTGTTTTTTGTATTATGCTACAATAAGATTAAAATAAACAAAATAAATTTTACTGCTTTGATACGAGGGCCGTTCAAAAAGTTCTCGGCCGTCAAAGTGGGTGTCCAAAAAAAAGGTATAGTGCTGCATAGTAGACATATAAAACCATGGATACAAATCTACAAATATAGTCGCAGTTTGAAATGCATATTGTTGAAAGGCATCTGTATCAATTTCATATCCAGATGCGTGTTCGTAAGATTACGCTAAATCGAAAAATTAATTCCAAGCTTACTCCAGTTATTTTCGCAGCCAATTGCGGTTTCTGAAAAAATTTTCTGGCTGTGTTGCCGTTATTAGTATTGCCTGAGCCAGGCTTTGTAATATCAACTTATATGCCCATTTCCTTCCGCAAACTCTCTTGTATTTCCCGTCTTCTAATATCTACAGCCGCTTTATCGGCACTGCGAACTTGCCAATTTTTAATTTTAATTCTATGGCTAATATGCAGTATGCAGTCTAGAAAGCGAATCCACGCGTGTAGACTGGATAAACCATATTCATATAGGTTTTCTTTGCACGGCAAATTTTTAAAATTATTGTGGTCATTCATTTTTTTTTTGGTGTTGTACCACATATTCCACATACAAGGGATGATGATTCTGCCAGAACACTAAATACCTTCCCGTCTATCATAGTCATATGAAACTGATGATGTACTATGACTGTATTTCGGCAATTTGACTTTTAAAATTGTCCACCCCATCGCGTACCAAGTCTGCTGTTTCTTTTAAACAAATCAATTTTAATGGCCTGCAATAGCAAGTGGATGAAGGTTTCATGTTTTCCCAAATTATTGTTGATCCAAAAACTATTTGTAATGGTACCAAGCACACCGCAAACATATGTTGGTCGATCATACAAGCATTTAAATCATTAAAATTTTGACGATACGTTGCGTGGCCACTATTTCCATCACAACCCCATTTGTATATAGCAGTTATCTGTTGTTCTCTGATGTTGGAAAATCTTGGGAGTGCGCAGTGAATATTCTGGCCACTGTGTGATCTATCAAGCTTTGTAAAGGCTTGTTTTTGGCTTCAAAATCTTTTCGTATTCGTTTATTCTCTCTCCATTTTTTAATCCGCTCAGCCATTTAGACGAAATCACTAATTTCATATTTGTTTTGATCAACAACATTATCATCAATATATGTCTACACCGCAGAAAGTTTTTTGGCAGCGTCCGTTTCCTTATCCCATACTGCAAATAGCACCCGCTTGGATACTGACATTGTTTCTAAAAAAATGAATTTAAAAATAAACCTGCGGAAACCTGCAGCTGAGTTTGGACATTTTTACATCGTAAGACATTCAACTAATTTTTAAAATAACATTTATACCGAACCCGGTCGAACCTCAAAAGTTCTGCTCTACAAAAGTTTAATTTATCAGTCTACATTTTATCTCTTAGAAGCACTACAATCAATGTAAATTTTGGGACAAAGCACAATCACAGGTCACAAACACTTATTTTGTTATTTAATACATACCTTTTACTTCTTATAGTAGCAAACAAATTAATTGCAATAATTGATTTGCTAATTCTTTCAATAATTGCAGCACGTGCTTAGAATTGTCGGTGAAGCGTTTGGCAGGTCTGGTAGAACATATGATGAGTTTGAAGCTGCACAGCTGTTCGAATATTGAGAGATAGGAAAATCGAAAAGTGTTTTTGGCTTATCGGACATATTAGTTATCCATTACTAATCCATGATGGCGCCAATATTTATTTTGAAATTTGAATTAATCGCCGCTAAATCAGCCGTTTCTCCCACTGTGCAACGTTAACCAGCAAAAGACGGCAATTTTATCGCAACTATCATTTCACTAAGCATCTGAATTTGATAACGCTGGTTTGAAGCATTTCCGATTCCGACCATTTGGCAGTCATTTCAAATTTGACTTTGGCGTTATAAAATCACTTCTTTAAAAAAAGGTAGATTTTATGTGCGACTTTCGGCATGAAAAAATTGTATAAAATTTATTTTATTGCTGGTCACCAAAGATTCATCTATTAAAATAAAAATACAACGCCATATATTGAAGTAAAACCCATCTAAGAATATAGTAGTTATTGGCATTTAAGTACCTATAAAATTAAAGGTTTTAAGTTCAAGCAAATAAACATAGCTTGATTGTTTTATTGTTCGTCGTAGGAGACATACTTATATCCCGTTTATCTGTGGAGAACTGACCGCGTATTTGTGCGTTTAAACACTTTTGCTGGGCGTACGCAGCATCTCAGAGTGTCACATTCAGTGTCATAGCGCAGACTGACACTCTGTAACGCAAAGTCACCCAGCATAAGTGACTAAATGCACAAATACGCAGTAAGTTATTGTGTATTTGCCCACATATAAACGGGGTAACAATTACCATTCAAACTATTCTATTTAAGAGCTACTATGACCTGCCAAATTTATTTTGTAACTGGTTAAGTTTTCAGAGATTGAGTAAAAATGTTTATATGCTTTTATTGTGTGTCTTCCATGTACAATGTAACAATTTAATGGCTATATGGATATTAATCAAAGATCGCAGAAAACTGTAAACACCTTCCGTGTCAACACAAAACAGTTTTGGTACAGACACAACGAGTGGAGACAGCGAAAAGACACATTCAATTCTGTTTTCTCAATAGCTGTTTTCGCTCAAATATGGAGCGCATTTTAGGCTCCTCTTTTATACCCTTGGAGAGGGTATATTAAAATTGTCCGGATGTTTGTAACGCATAGAAGGAAGCATTTCCGACCACATAGAGTATATATATTCTTGATCAGCATGACAAGCTGAGTTGATATAGCCATGTCCGTCTGTCCGTCCGTCCGTCTGTCCGTCTGTTTCTATGCTATCTCCTCCGTCAGTTTTAAAGCTATCTTAACCAAACTTTGCACGAAGTCTTTTGGTACAAATACGCTGCACATTTGTCGGAACCGGCCGGATCGGATGACTATAGCATATAGCTGCCATAGGAACGATCGGTTGAAAAACTAGTTTTAGTGAGAAAAACTTTTTTGTTTTTAGTGCTATCGCTCTCAACGCTCGTATTTATAAGTTTTCAATGATTTCACATAATTTCACTAAGGCTTATCGAAATCGGACAACTATATAGTATAGCTGCCATACAAAAGTTAGGTCTGAAAAATAGACTTAGTGAGAAAAACTTTTTTGTTTTCAATAATATCGCTCTCAACGCTCGTATTTATAAGTTTTCAATGATTTCACATAATTTCACTAAGGCTTATCGAAATCGGACAACTATATAGTATAGCTGCCATACAAAAGTTAGGTCTGAAAAATAGACTTAGTGAGAAAAACTTTTTTGTTTTCAATAATATCGCTCTCAACGCTCGTATTTATAAGTTTTCAATGATTTCACATAATTTCACTAAGGCTTATCGAAATCGGACAACTATATAGTATAGCTTCCATACAAAAGTTAGGTCTGAAAAATAGACTTAGTTAGAAAAACTTTTTTGTTTTCAATGTTATCGCTCCCAACGGTCGTATTTATAAGTTTTCAATAATTTTACATAATTTCAACAAGATTTGTCGAGATCGGACCACTATATAGTATAGCTGCCATACAAACTGTCAGGCACATATCAAGCTCCAAGGGTATATAAACTATTTTTGCTAATGTTTTTTACTGATCAATCCCGGGAGCAAGCGTACAAAGTGTCTTCTTTAAATGTGTTATCACAGAAAAAAAACGTCGAGATATTTTCAATCTTTTAAATCTTGGAGTGCGCCCGGCACGAGCTTGAAAATTCAATCTCGATTTCCAGGACATTCTACACAATTCAATCTTTTAAGGATTGGTCCATTCCTTTCGAACTTGTATCATTCCAAATGTGCTTACTACAATCCCTTTCGAGATCACATGTCCAAAATGAGAGAGCGACAGCGAAGAAATATAAGTAGCCTTTCAGACACGCTGCAACGACCAATGGGTATGGTGGTGTGCGATGAGATGCCGTTCCATTCCTGTTCAGTGCTAATCGTAGTGTGTTCGAATCCCAGTGCAGTCAAAAATTTCTATATTTATTTCTTTGTTTTTCAGAAGTCTCAAAATTAACCAAAACTGGTGTGGGTGGTCTTTGACATGTATATGAGGATGTCCTATGTCAAATGGAAAGGAAGACTAGTTATCTTTCCTGAGATCAAATCAATATTACATATCGAGCTTAATGTTAATCTAGAATAGGCATAAAATGATCCAGCTTTGGGATTAAATTGTGCTCGAATTTTTTGCACATTTTAATCTTTTATAGGATTACCCCGGGATATATGTAATCCTTCTTAGGATTGAAAAAGTCGGATCAACTCAATCTTTTTTCAGATCGGGTCAAGCATATCCGGGATTGCGTTGCTTTCATTACCGCTTAGGATTGATTTGATCTCATATGAATTGATTTTTTTTTTTTTTGAGTGAAATCTGTCTCTCCCACCAAACTTGACGTGTAGACTCCTATTGTCTGTACGCAGATCAAGTTTTTTTTTTAATTTTGGCCACGCCCACCCCCTCCCCCACAATAAAAATGTTAAATAACTCCCACATTTTTTAAGATATCGTGTTCAAATTTATAACTTAAATTGATATTAGCAACAACTATAATCTCTGAAATTTACAACAATATCGGTTAATAAATATCGAAGGTAAAAAAATGTCGCATGTGTGCATGTGCAAATGTTTTAGGCTGTTCACCCTCAGGAACGCAGGAACGCAGGAACACTGTTAAACATGTTTTATCATGAGTAACGGGTATATCGAAGTCGGTTAGAGCCGACTTTAACTTACGCTCTCTTTAAAAATAAGTTTAACATTAGCAACTTGCCAAGACTTCAAATAAATAATTCTCTTATTGAATATTTAGATCGTGCTAAAAACTTAGGTATTATTTTCTATTACAAACTTTCATGAACCGATCACATTAATTGGGCAATCGTCAAGACTTACAGTTAACTCCGTCAACTTCGAACCATTTCTTTGCATGCGCCGTTCGACTTTGGAACAGGATATCGCACAATATTGAAACAATTAGGAGTGTACCGCTTTTTAAACAATCCATAACAACCTATTTTAAAACAAACTCAATATAGCTCTAATCATATTTAATAAAAACCATAATAAAATATTAATAACTATAATAGCTGTATATTTAAAATTTGTAGTTTGAATTCAATTGTTAAAATGTTAATTTTAAGTTAGGTCCAACAACGTCTGTGTTAAAAATGTTGTGTTTTTGTGACTAACTCTAGTATTTTATTTAACTATGTTTACTTTAGCATTAGGAAGATGTATAAGAAATAACAAATAACAAAATAACATAGTTTGGCGATTCGAACCTGATTTTCCGGTTCGGGTTTAGCTTCGAAGGGTCAAAAATATTAGGGGTTCGGTTTAGTGTCCGGGTCGTCGGACCCAAAAATAGCGAACCGGTTCTACACTCATAAAAAACTAGAGATTTGAGTACGAACGCTTTTGAAAAAAAATTTAGTCGGTCTCGGTCGTGTCTCTCACACCCAACACCCCACCCCCTTCAATTATTTTTTTTAAGTCTTTTACTTAGAGAAGTATTTTTATTTGGATCAAGTACTGAATCTTGAATGTCTGGATAAAAAATTTCGATAAAATATTTAGCTCTTGGATCAGGAATAATGGCCCTTACCGTACTTTTGAGAACAAATGCTCTTGATTCAAGAGTGAATTCTATATTTTTTCTCTGATTGTAAGTGGTTCGGTTCAGGACCGAATTGCATTTATAAAAAGCACTAAAAAGCACTACCCAAAACGGCGGTCAAATGGTAGGGTCGCACTGAGCCGAACGACCTACCGCAACGTAGAGTTTTTGGTGAATGGGCTCTTGAAAAGTTTTCCGAAGATCCACTTTTATACCGAAAAATTGTGATCAGCAACGATGGGTACGTAAATAAGCACAATTGTCGATTTTGGAGAGAATATCAGCCAGAAGCATTGCAAGAGCTACCAATGCATCCAGAAAAGGTCACAGTTTGGTGCGGTTTATGGGCTGGTAGCATCGTTGGACCGTACTTCTTCAAAGATGATGCGAATCGTAACAATGGACTTATTAAAAGGCGAGTTCGGTGAACCTTTTATTTCACATTCGGGACCGGTCAATTGGCCGCCTAGATCGTGTGATTTAAAGCCTTTAGACTATTTTTTGTGGGGCTATGTTAAAGCTCATGTCTATACAGACAAGCCTGCTTCATACCGGCCGAAATGTTGGAAAGAGTATGCCAAAATTGGACTAAGCGGATGATCCACCTGAGGCGCAGTCACGGTCAACATTTGCATGAAATAATCTTCAAACATTAAATTATATGGACCGTACTATCGATTTAAATCAGGGACCGTAAATAATGATTATTTTGTGTATTTTTAAACCAAAAAATCACGCACTTGGAATAGCCGTAGAAGAAAACCTTTGATACCAGAATTATTCTTTTATGATAATCTATGGAAATCCACCATGATTTTTATTTTGTAAGTTTTATTAATATTGCTCATTGGTAATGATTATTTTTAAGCAAAAAAAATAAAACTCAGCAATAATGATTATTTTTGATCAAAAAAAATAAAACTCAAAAATAATGATTATTGTTGAGTTTTATTTTTTTTTGCTTAAAAATAAAACTCACCAAGAAATTACGGCTGTACCATACGGAATTTTGGAAAGTTTGAAGTATATTCTTAATAAATAAAGCAAGACGAACATTTAAAATGCAATTTTAAGTTAAAGTAGTTTCTTATACTCTGTACCGAAGGTACATAGAGTATATGAAGTTTGTGCATAAGTATGTAGCAGAGAGAAAGAATCACATCGGACCCTATAAAGTAAATATATTCTTGATCAGCATCAACAGTCAAGTCGATATAGCCATGTCCGTCTGTCTGTCTGTCTGTCCGTCCGTCCGTCCGTTTGAACAAACAGATCTCAGAGATGGTAAGAGATAGAGGTTTGACATGTATGGCACAAATGCTTCTTATATTTGCATGCAGATCAAGTTTATTTTCAATTTTTGCCTCGCCCCCTCCCGCCCAAGCAAAGTTGAAAAAACGTTATATCTTCCACAGTTTTGTAGATAGATGGCTTGTACCAAAGACACTACATATATAGATACCGCATCTCGTACAAACTTTTTTTTTGGGATCCAATGTCAGCTCCCAAGAAAAATCGTTTTGTGTGTCACATGTGTCATCTATAATGGTGCGAGCTGGCACCATTTTTTCACGCCAAGCTTGGAAATGTCTTTCCGCACCTGGTCGTCCCACCTAAGAGGTGGTCGTCCCACCTTGCCTTGTCCCAGTTCTTTCGCATTCCTCTTGTAGATCATTTTTGCTGGAGCTTGTTCATCCATACGGGTAACATGTCCCAGCCAGCGCAGCCGCTGTTGCTTTATGCGCTTGACCAGACTAGTATCCCCGTAGTGCTCATATAGTTCGTCATTCCTTCGAATGCGAAAATCCTCGCCAACTTTCAAAGGTCCATACATTCTGCGAAGAATCTTTCGCCCGAAAACGCCAATCGCCGCCTCATCCGCTGATGATATTGCCCTTGCTTCTGCGCCGTATTGCAGGACTGGGATGATAAGCGACTTATATAGCGCTATTTTTGTTCTTCGCTTGAGGTTCTGCTCTTGAGCTCCCTACTTAGCCCGTAATAGCATCGGTTTGCGAGCGTGATTGTTCTTCGAATTTCCAGGCTGATGTTGTTGTCGCCGGTTATCATCGTTCCGAGGTAGACAAAGAACTCTACAACATTAAAGTTGTACTCTCCCTTTGCAACAGATTGCCCAAGTTGTGTGTACTTCTGTTTCGAGCACACTAGGTATTTCGTCTTGTCCTCGTTTACCGCTAAACCCATTAGTTATAATATAACCGTTACTCATTGAAAAACATGTTTAACAGTGTTCCTGCATTCCTTAGGGTGACCATCTGAAAAGAATGCAACATTTTTTTAGGGTGGGTAGCGGGGGGCTTGGTTGACTTTTTTGCTCATAACTTGAGAACCGTTCATCCGATCTTTATCATTTCTTCGGCATCGATTCATTTTGATAATTACTAACTATCTCTAAAAGATACAAATCGACTATCTTCACAAGTGTAGGAGATATAACGTTTTTTCCAAATTGCGGGGGCGTGGCCAAAATTTGAAACAAACTTGATCTGCGTACAGATAAAAGATGCATTTGTCCCATACATGTCAAACTTCTTTCTCTTACCACCATCTCTGAGATCTAGGTGCTCATACAGGCAGATGGAACAGTCCGTCTGATGCTGATCAAGAATATTTATACTTTATATATTCGGAAATGATTCCTTCTGCCTGTTACAACCATTTGCACAAACTTAATATACTCTATGTACCTTCGGTACAGAGTATAAGAAACTACATTAACTTAAAATTGCATTTTAAATGTTCGTCTTGCTTCATTTATTAAGAATATACTTCAAACTTTCCAAAAGTCTTTATGGTACAGCCGTAATTTCTTGGTGAGTTTTATTTTTAAGCAAAAAAAAATAAAACTCAACAATAATCATTATTTTTGAGTTTTATTTTTTTTGATCAAAAATAATCATTATTGCTGAGTTTTATTTTTTTTTTGCTTAAAAATAATCATTACGGTGTGAGCAATTGATTTAAAAATCAAAAATAATCATTATGGAGTAAGTTTTATTTTAAAACTTATAATGATTAAGGTCCCTGATTTAAAAAAAGATTTCATGCATTTTTCTGAATTTTATGTGATTTTTTTTTTAAAAACTTTCCTATAGCTCTTAAAAAATCACCCTTTATATGGGTAATTATTTCTGAAGTGGGCAACTATTTTTTTTCATAGTCTCCAAAAATTTTAATTTTTTTGTCAGAATGAAACCGCAGTTTTCAACGATTTTTAATAGATTTTTCAGAATTTTCCCATTGTTGGATGCAAAGATATAGCGACTGTTTATGTTTTGTTAAAGATGGTTATAACTAAATATAAATTTTCAAAATATATTGTTTTTCCTTTACTTTGTGGTAAAAATATTTGCGATGGTTCAACTGAAGGAAGAAACCGCCAAAACTTAAAAAAAAAATTCAAATCGCGGATTACAATCTATTTTGAGATTTTTCAAAAAAAGTAGTACTAATCCTCATGATATTCTTAGTACTTTGAAAAGGACGTTATAATGGGACGGCCATAACTTTACGAGAAATTCAAAAAACCGCCAAATGAAGTACCATTTTTTGATTCACCCACGATCAACTTCATTCAGGCCTTAAACCATACCTTAAAATAGACCGAACTGCGTTTATAGATTCTCCAATTAAGTTTTGGTTCATGGATTATGGTCATTTTTGTTCTCTCAATTGCCTTTGAAAAATATTGACCAATTGGGCGTCACCAGCTTCTCCAATATGTCCAGCAGGAAAACAACTCAAGTCATTTAATTACTTCAGTTCCAGGCATCTTGCGGTTTGACTACCAAAGACATTTATAAATTAAACTTTACTTTTTCTTGCCGGAAATTAAAAATTTTACTATTAAGACTAATTGGATAATTTTGGAGGAGCTGGTGATACCCAAATGGTAAATGTTTTTCAAAGACAATTGCTAGAACAAAACTGCCCATAACCCCTGAACCAAGGCTACGTTGGTGAATCTGAAAATGCAGTTCGCTGAGTTTTTAGGTCTTGTCTATTGCCTATATGAAGTTGTTTGTGGATGAATCAAAAAATTACACTTTGTGTTGCGGTTTTTTTAATTTCTCGGAAATTTATGGCCGTCCCATCATAAAGCCGTTTTCAGAGTACTAAGAATTAATACCAATCCTAATTTTTTTGAAAAATCTCAAAATGGCCGTTTTTTCACAAACCGCGATTTAAATTTGTTTTCTTAAGGAGGTATTCCTCATGTGAAAAAATTTTGTTTCGATTTTTTTTTTTGCATTTATTAATAGCTTGGATATTTAAGAATATCGCCCCAAAAGGACTTTTTGAAATTCGAAACACTTTAGAAGATATAGCGTTTTTAGTGGAGCAATGTTTTCGCTAAAACGAGAAATTTTTGAGTAAATAAATTTCATTTAAGGGTTTTAGTGACCTGCATTGATTTTAGTCAAAGTTTTTGTGCTTTTTACAGCGCTGGCTCAAGGTCAATGGTTGGTAACATTTTAATGCAATCAACACAATTTAACAGAGATAGCTCACAACATTACATCGGAATAGCAATTGGTATGTCTGCAGACATAATGCTGTAAAAAGCACAAAAACTTTGAGTAAATAAATTTCCAGTCAATAAAACTGTGATATAACGGCTGGTTCTTGAATTTGAATGGTAAGATATTGTCGCCCAAACGAGGAAGGTCCACTGTATGCAGCTGGCATCGCCGACTATTACCTGTAAGTATATAATATTTGTAAAATTTTTGGTTACTTTCAAAGCAACTTTTTCGGACTGCCAAGCCACTTTTCTCCAGTTCTACAAAACCGATTTTGATAAAATTATATGCAATCGACGCAGAATTGTCACCATTCTAGAACTGCATTTTTTGATTTTTGATTTTTTTTTTTTTCCCAAAAAAGGAACTTCAAACTTTAAACGCGTTTATCTCGAAACCATGTTTTTCGAACTGGCGGCCATGATATCTCCAGTTACACTGAACCGATTTTGTTGATTTAAACTGAATTTTAAAAAAATGTTTACTATTTTTTTTTTTTCACTAAACTTCAAAAAAAAAGGATCAAAAATCGATTTTTCATATTTTAATGGCCGCCATTTTGTCAAAATAAATAAAAAAAAATTTTTCTAGATTAAGACCAGAATTACATCTATTCTGATTATAACCCCGTTTTTACTTTTCATTTCAGACATCCTGAACACCTGGAATCATGGCCGCCAGCACTAAAACTTTTTTTTGGACACCCACCCAAGTAAAGGAATAACAATATATTTTTAAAATTTTTATTTATTTTTAGGCCTGTCAAATATTTAGTTATAACCATCTTTTACAAAACATAAACAGTCGCTATATCTTTGCATCCCACAATGGAAAAGTTCTGAATTATCAATTAAAAATCGTTGAAAACTGCGGTTTCATCATAACAAAAAAATTTAAATTTTTGGAGACTATGAAAAAAAATAAGTTGCCCACGTCAGAAATAATTACCCATATATATAATTTTTGTACTATTTAGGTGCGCCTAGCATTTGCTTTCAATTTTTTTCCGGCAAAAAGTTCTGCAAGTTATTTGTTATTAAGTTATAGCGGCCTTCTGCACCTATTAGCCGTGTGACCTAGGCTTCAATAATTGTAATCCACTTTCATTAGGCAGATACCATACAGCAACACTGATTTTGAATTTTTCTTTTCCTGCAAAACCAATATGAACTGATAGTGTCGTTTCTAATTTAAACTCCAAACCTTTATTCTCTCTACCGTCTCCACTACACACACTCCGTAACCATGATTTCTTTAATGTCTTTATCCAGATAATTTGCGGGCACCCCTCTGATAACACAATAAGTTTTATTTATTATTGTTATTATTATTATTAATGTTTGAAATAAGAGCATTTATTTTCATCTTCTCGAAAAGAAACAGACTATATTTTGCACTTCTATTCTCACATTTTTATTTTCTATTTTCACATTGTTCACAATTTCATGTGTGGAGTAGGGGTCACCATCACCTCAGTCCGTTTTTGATTTCACATTGTTTGGTTTCATAATGTCTTCACTTGACTTTTTTGTAGAGCTTGTTGATTCTTTGTCACTAACCCTTTTGCACAATTTTTCAATGAACCAATTTCTTTTTAATATTCTTCGACCATTTTAGATTGTTTTTGTAGACTCTCTTGAAAATTTAGGATTAAACTCTTGTTCTGAAAATTTTTTTTACTTAACCCTCTCAAAATTGCACAATCAGCAAAATAAACTTTGACAATTGCAAATTTCAATTTGGCTTGCTTATCGATAACCAATAAGGTTGTCGATACAGCTACTTCTGCCACGAGAAGTGTTGGAGAACGAATCGGGAATGAAACTTGACTTTCATATAATCTGCCCCGAATTAAAAAAAACATGTGTTTGAACCTACAACTGGGTTTAGCGATGTAATGAACCCGCTTCGGGATACCTAACCCCAAAATTTTCGTGGTTTCAGATGTTTTCAGCCCTGTATACTACAGACAATCAATTTAGCAAACATTTTTGTTATTTGCGTTGATTTTTTATACATCATGAAAATCAAGCAATGTACACTCAAGTTATTTTTCCTAACAAGTTGTGCTTTTCATAAGACGTCTATAGTGTGCTACGCTGTTAACTGGAATTGTAGACCAATCATGTTCAAACCACATGCCCGCGGGTAAGTGAGCCAGTTACTTTCAGCCTCACATACATTGTACAGCGAGTCTGAGCCTCCGTAATTTAAAGCTTTATTTGGCCTCTTATTTCTTGTGCTGCAGCTAAAAAACACGAATTCGCGCAGAACTTCTCAAACGAAATACAACAAATAGGTTTTTGTATTCTTAGGATCATGATTTTTCGCCAAATTCCATTTGATATTGCTATATCGCAAAAATAGTTGTAAGTACGTAGATTTGAACTCTTACTTACACAATGTCAGTTAAAGAAAACGATAAAGATGTTATGACATAACGGAGTTTAAATAAAATCTTGAGTGAGTCTTCTATTTTAAGTCGTAGGTAAAATATTGAAAAAAAATGAAATGGTTCGAAAACTTGTAGAAGAGAAAAAAAAAATTTCTTCAATGTTCTTATTCATAAAGATTAACAAATTCAAATTTCACGTTAAATTGGGACTATTTTCATTTAGCATTTTTAACCTACACCCGTAGTTTAATATTTATTCTTAGTTAATTGTTTTAATGTTAATTTGATTTATTGTATTAGTATCATAGTTTTAATGTGGTATACAAAACTAACGATTCGTCAAACAAATTAAATGGCATCGCATCTTATTTAACTTAGGTTTTCACATTTTACCACACAGACTTAGTTCGGCTCTTGCTGTTACGATGTGTTTTATGTATGCATTTTGTACCTATGTATGTGTATACATACATATATTTATATTATTAACCAAAAGACGTTGATCACTTTCAAATGCAGCATTCACAAGGTAGCTTTGTATGCCTCCGAGCAATTACTTCAAACCTTTTTCATGTTTTTGTGCAAACGCATACATGGGAATGTAAATACGAAATATACTACGTGTATATATAAATGTATATTTTTCTGTTTTAGTTTCAATTATATATAAATTTTTCAAACAATCAAATTTACATACACAATCACTATTTTGAAATGAAGCTTATATCCATTAAATCCATTCCATTTCCATAAATTTACATTCGAATACGTATGTATGTATGTACTTTTTGTGAAAAGCTGTTTATTACTGCACTGACGCGACGAGCTACCCACAACCGATTTAAACCATGAGTGAAACTTTACTGTTATAGATCTCAGCTATAATGCAGCTTGCGAAAAGTTTTGCCCAATACACGAAACCACTGAGCGCAGCTTTACAACATGAACAGAAACTCACCACGACGACAGCTCTTGTGGAACACGTCTACTCTAGCTGAAAGTGAGAGTGGATTATTTTAACAGTGAACATTTACAAACATATGTTTGTATGTCTATGCCATTGTAACACATGCATAGGTGCCAGTCTACATATTTTTGTTTTTGTGTGTGCGCGTAGATATAAACATACATTCATACTTACATAGTATATGATGATGTATGTACATAGCAGTGATGCTATGTCATCACTTAAGTACAATTTTTGTGACTTGTTTGTTGACCATTCAGTTACGATGCCCAACAGAACATCTGGCCACTTCTGGAAATTTAAGTGTATGCAGAAGCGGATATAAATTTATTAAACTCTTGTAACAAACAGGAACAGACTTAACCGAATATGGCTTTCCTCTATTTTTCTAAGTCAAGCCCGAGCAGTTCAGCACTCTCTTGGCGTGTGTACCTATGATACGCTGAACCCACTAAAAATTAGTAAAAAAAACAAAGATTACGGCAAAAAACAAGACCGTTACCTTCACATTCGAAAAAAACCGTAACCCCGTTACCTTTTTTTTCGTAACCGGTTATCAGTTACCAAACAAAAATTAATAAATAAGTTAATCTGGCTTTTACTCTACAATTCAAAATTTATTTTCAAAAGTGTTAATTTCAAGTGTCTCAGGTTCTGAATATATTCTTCTCTTTCTCACCAAGGACCGTAATCATTATTAGTTTTAAAATAAATCTTACTCCTTAATCATTATTTAAGTAATACTTTTAAAACTCAATAATAATGATTATTTTTGATGAAAATAAATAAAACTCAAAAATACTGATTACACAGTTCAACAAATATTGGGTCATTGCGGGCCGGGGAATGAGGTTGATACCGTTCGACAGAGGCTTTCAAGCTGAGCACAAGTCAATTTTCTAAATTTTTGTAGCACATCAAGTTTTTAAGATATCAATGGTCAAAGTTGGTAAAAATGCCTAAAAAGGCAACTTTCAAAAATATATTAAAAAGCCATCTTTAGCGAAATAATGCTTGTGAAAATTTAGATAAATAGGCGGATCTTTCCTCTATCCAGGGCTATTACCCATATTCGTGGTTGATGGGCCGAAAACCGTAAATAAATTAAATAGGAAGATGTATATTTTATATATTCTTAGCAAGCAAACTAACTTGATTTTATGTTAGTAGGCTTTTTTGAAAATCAGTTTTGAATTGTTTTAAATTTATAAATCGCCGCGAGAGTGCTTAATTTCACTGAAGTCTTGTGTCAGAGAGAGACCGTCAAGCAATCGGTTCAAACGAATGGCAGTCAAATTGTTAATTTGGGCAAATCGTGGGTACCACGGCCGCCGTAAACTCCAGCTCTCCTTCAAAGAACAAAGATATGGATGCAATTCATTGTCCCTTTGTCAAATTACTTCCTTTGGATGAACAGGCAATAAAGCAGGGCCGCAAATACGCAACTTGATGAAAGAAGATGGGGACTTGCAGAAGACATAAGTTGTATTGAATAGAAGACGTGAATTCCAATAGAGAGTTTTTAGTGAATTTCTTTGAGGGCACAAACGACCTCATAGCTGACACAAGTGATTAACACTTGAAAAAATTTTATTAGGACATGTCCTACATGGAAAAAAGATACCATGGTAAAAACCTGACCTGAAACCTGAATGACCGGCCACTGCTGGACGCTAATCTCTGAAGACAATGTGCCCTATAAGAGAAATTCAAACAGGATTTCTTTTCCAACTTCTATTTCTGTAAATAAACAGAAAGACAATGTTGAATAATATAGCACATTCATTGCAAATTTTAATTTATTGCAAAACTATAATTTATATTTATTGCATTTAATTAGAGAATAAGACACTGGTAAATAAATAAATACACTTTGAGAAAGACATTTCCATATTCAATATCATTGTAACATACGATTCGGTGGGAATTTCGACCTTGATTTCTTGTCGAATAGACCAATAATTTCGATAGGCAAAAAGAACAATCATTTATTTTTTTCTTTGTCGGCGACCGTGGTACCCACGATTTGCCCAAATTAACAATTTGATTTCCAAAGACCCATTCGATTCTACTGATTGCTTGATGATCTCTCTCTGACACAACACTCCAGTGAGTTTAAGCACTGTCACTGCATGGCTTTTTAATATATTTTTGAAAGTTGCCATTTTAGGCAAAGGAGGTAGAAGCGCTGAGTTGAAGGCACAAACAGCTGATTTAATTCCGATGGGGTGGTAGTAGAAAAAATGGTTTGTAATTTTTCCGACACCAACCCATCGGAATGTCAGCAGCAATCAGCAGATTTTGAATTGCCCATGACTTCTACATTCCATATATCCTCAATAAGTCCCAAAATTTTAGCAAAAACAACTAAATTCAAATGCAAGCAAATCAGCGCAGTGTGACCGTTTCACATTTGGTGGTATTTTAATGAAGGGTGGTATTTTATCGTTGAACAGTCAATTCCGCTAGCGGACGATTTAGTTTGTCTGATAGGGTGTTCAATAGCCCGCGTAAAAAAGTAATTGTGTAAATTTACGCGACGCAGCTATTGAGCGCCCCTAAAGGGTTTACCCTCGTAATTTTTGGCGTAAATCAGCTGCTTTTGACAAGCTGTGAGTTTCTTTCTGTTACTTGTGTGTGTCACAGTTTAATTCGTATTTTTAAAGCATTGATTGTTGGTGTATAAATCAAGCTAAATGAAGAAATATGAATATATAAAAAATCATGAGATACAACCATGATGCTGTCGATGAAGTGGTAGACGACGGTTTCGAGGTTCTTACTGCAGTTGCATGCAGGCGGCGAGGATCAAAGTTCTGTGTGCCCAAATGAGTCAACTGGCGAACCAAATGCTTCTCATACTTGCAGGCAGATCAAATTTATTTTCAATTTTTGACACGCCCCCTCCCGCCCCCGTAATTTTGAAAAAACGTCATATCTTCCGCAGTTTTGTAGATAGATGATTCGTTCCTTCTAGAGATAGTTAGTCATTCGTAATATGTATCGATAAAATGATAAAGATCAGATAAGCGGTTCTCAAGTTATGACCAAAACAAAAAATCCCCCACGCACTAGAGTTGGAAATTTTAGTTCATTTTAATGACCTAGTTCAATAGTTCATTTTTTCATGAACTATAGTTCATTTTTTGAACTATAGTTCAGTTTTTGAACTATAGTTAATTTTTTGAACTATAGTTTATTTTTTGAACTATACTTCATTTTTTGAACTATAGTTCATTTAAACTATAGTTCATTTTTTGAACTATATCTCATTTGAACTATAGTTAATTTTTTGAACTATAGTTCAATTTTAGAACTATAGTTCATTTTTTTAACTATTGTTCATTATTTTAACTACTGAGGAGAATTGTAATACTGTTTGATACATGATACACAGTCGGCTTGGTTTCGATGGATTTGTTGAGTTTGCGTGCGCGTAAAATTAGGGCTTCGGTGCTTGCTCGCGCAGTTGCTCGGTCAGTTTGTTGAGATTAAACTCTTTTACTATCTACATAAATGCTGGCAGCGAATTCTTAATGTTGTTATAGCCAAAATGAATAGCTACATCTTCATAGATGTCACAGCCATGGATCACACATTTCGCGTTGGGGGAATCTTTACACAATCAGCGAGTCACCCTTAACCCGAGCCTTTTAGTAAATTCAGGTTAACATGTCAGCCAATGGGAAGTCATTAATACCAATAGCGTTGGCACGCTTTACCGAAATTTTCTCCTCACGTACGATTACCTCGGGATAAGAGAGTGTTATAATTTGGTTGGACCACTTTAAGCTCAACTGGCAACTTCTGGCTATGCTCGAAAAGGAAAAAAGGAACACCTAGGCCTTGGCTAAATCCGTGGCTGTGCACTCGAAAAACACTTTCTTGGTCTTAGGCAAGTTCTTCGATCGTTCACCAATAATGATGGGCAGCCGTGAGAGAACTACACGATTGGCACCATAGATCACTGGATAGACGGAAGAGCCACGAATGATGTGGCTTAAGCTGGGCATATCAGTCCATCAACTGCAGACCTGTCATCTCTTGAGTTTGGTTATGCGGTTTGAATTTGATTTCCTCTGACGCCAAATCCTCGCAGCTGAAGGGTCCCTGTAATGTGTCAATGGGTAAATGTTTTGGTAATTGTTTAGTAGAGCCACCCCTCACCAAAAAATTCGAAAAAAAATCCCTCCATGGACCGCGAATTTGCAAGAATTATGGTGTCTTCAGATCGCCCGGGACTTTTGCGGTTCAATGGTAAAAATTAGTTAAAGTTGAGTTTTTTTGATTAAGAAATATATTTTTCTCTGCATTAACTGTCATTTTTGTTAGTGCAAAAACGTTTAATACGTCATAATAAACTAATATATATAATTAATATTGATGGTTTCTGGATTTTTGTTTGAAAAATGAATTGTCAAAATTGTGAAAACTCTTTAATAAAATTTTTCGCCTTAAATGATGAGGAGGTTTTCCAATTTGTCCAAAATCATGGCTGCATTTTGAGGGCAAAAGAATGTCCAAAGTGCGGGGGAGACTGCAAGTTGGACAATGGCTTGTTTCAATGCAGGAAAACGATGACAGTGCAGAAAGGCCACCAGAAAAAACAAAAAGTCAAGTGCGAGTACATGGAAAGTGTGCGCAAAAACACATTCTTTGCGGAATCTGCGCTCAGCATTCCGCAAATATCTAAGTTCGTATTCTGGGATACTGTGAGAGTCTGTGGAGAAATAGAATTCTTGGAGAAGGAATTTGGATGGTCCAGAACAACTATAGTAGACTGGAAAAACTTCATTCGGGAGGTTTACATAGACTGGTCCATCAGACTGCAGTTCCTGTCCAGTTTTTGGAGGTCATGGAAAAATAGTAGAAATAGACGAAGCAAAGATTGGAAAGCGCAAATTTAACTGTGGCCGTATAGTCGAAGGACAGTGGGTCTTCGGGAGAATTGAACGTGAGTCTGGAGAATTTTTTATTTTACCAGTTGAAGATCGCAGCACAGAGACTTTTCTGGCAATTATAAAGGAACGCATCGCTGAGGGAACAACTATTATGTCAGATTGTTGGAAGGCGTATAATTGCCTGGAGGAAGAGGGATTTAGACATCAATCAGTAAATCACTCTAAAAACTTTGTTGATCCTGACACAAAAGCGCATACGCAGAACATTGAAAGACTATGGAGGGACATGAGGTCGCAGTTACCAAGATTTTAAAAAAAAAAAACACTATATTGGATACCTGTCAAAGTTTCAGTTTTTTAAGAAATACCCGGACCACACAAAAAGAATCCATCAACTATTTTTGGAAATTGGATATTATATAATCCTAATAATAATAACATAATTAAAAATGTGGAATTTGCCGAGGTAAGTCAATGTTAGCTTAAAGGGTGTTTTTTTAAAAAGCGCCGCAGGCGGAAATTTTTTTTTAAAAATCGCGCGATTTTTTAAAAAAATTTTCACTTCACAAATGTTTAATTTTTAGGAGGAGGATAGTCACGAGGAGGACTACAGAGGAGTAGGCCCCTCTACATAAAACGACTCTCTTGGGCTCACGTAAAATAAGCCTCCTTTAATTATTGTCTGTGCTTCTTTTTTAATTTTTTTTTATTCACAGGATCCTGATGACGATGACGAAGATGATGTTGAGGACGATGATAATGTTTAAGAAGCACTCAGTGCCACCTAATTAATAATGTATCATAATGTACCATTTCATTAATGACAGTTAAGACAAAGACAAATACGTTTGTTAATCAAAATAACTCAACTTTAAGTAATTTTTACCATTGAACCGCGAAAGTCCCAGGCGATCTGAAGACACCATAATTCTTGTAAATTCAAGGTCTATGGAGGGACTTTTTTTCGAATTTTTTGGTGAGGGGTGGCTCTACTAAACAATTACCGAAAAACTCAAACTTTGGCTTTGAGAAATGATAGTCTCGTAGTCCTGCTATTTCTTATTTTTTAAATGTGAATAGCTTGTTAAATTCATAGAAAATCAATATTAAATGCAGGCCCACTAGATTTTCATATCTCATGTATCAGACAATGAGTAAACGCCTTAAAATTTGCTTCAGTGGTAAAAAAAAAATGAACTATAGTTCAAATTATGAACACAAATGAACTATAGTTCAAAATATGAACTATAGTTCAAAATATGAACTATAGTTCAAAAAAATGAACTTTAGTTCAAAAACGAACTATAGTTCAAAAACTGAGAAATACATAGTTCAAAAAATGAACTATAGTTCAAAACCAAAACCTAGTTCATTAGTTAGTTTTAAAGACTAGTTCATTTGAACTAGTTCAAAAAAATCGGCACAACTCTACCACGCACTCACAACCAACACCGCATTTCATTCAACAACGTGTGAGTGAAAGAGAGAGGAAGAGAGAAACTTAGAGATGAGCGCAGCATTCAGCTCCTACTCTTGGTACAGAGTATGACATAGTCGGGCATGACCGACTTTCTCACTTGTTTTTTTACAATTTTTTTTTTACAGTGGACTGCAAACAAAACTTTTTCCATGATTCTGCTTCGGGACATAAGCGCTTTAAAACTAACCAATTTTTCGTTTTACGTTTGCCCTTGACATAATGGTGACTCCCGGAAAGCTACGAACCATCAATAAACCATTTTTCAGAAGAACTTTTTCAACACCCCACGCATTCTCACATTTTAAATTTTGTATTTTTTTAATGAATTTAATGAATATACATTCGTTTCACAGATAGAGTCTTTACTGCAATCTCTTTCCGCCAGGCATTTGTTGAAACTTGGAAAATCATAATAGTCACAAGGGGCTTAATCCGTAGATTATAGTGAGTGCGGCACACATTTGACTCATTTGTAGCCCAATTCATATTATTTTAATGTTTTTCTATTTATGAATTTGGCGAAATTTGTTTGAATCTAGTACTGATTGAATGTTATTGTACATATGCTTGACAATTAATGTAAAGACTTTGTTAGATCCATAGCTGTTAAGTAATGATTACTAATCGTAATGATTACATATTTGATTATTTTTTTTTTGAAAGGCAAAATAATGATTACAATACGACTATTTTCAGTTTTACACGATTACTAATTGATTACTTTCAGAAATAATCAAAAATAATCGGGATTATTTAGGATTACCAAAAAATAATCAAAAATAATCAAAAAATAATTCGACTACTTTACAAGATTATTTTTGATTATTTGTGATTATTTTCAAGAAAAAGGGATAGCCAGATTTGTGATTTCATATAGCACTTTTAGCTGCCTACTAATAATTGTCGGTAATGGCGTAGAGGTTAAGGCCTATGACTGAAAGGCAGTAAGTCCTAGGTTCAAGTCCCAGTTAGTGAAATTTTTTTTTTTTTTTTTTTTTTTAATTTTTTTTTGTTTTTCTTTTAATCTAGAATTTTAAAACATTTGCATTACTGACTGAGGTAGCTGCTAACTAGGGGTGCCAGTGTGTAGCTCAGTGGAAGTCGTGGGTTGAAAATCGCCTCGGACGATCTACCAAAAAATGTTATTCTTTTGGTAGGAAATAGCTTTTACACATCCGGTTCCGTTTACGAGCTACTGGCGCCAGCTGTGAAGTAACAAGCCATGAAAAAGCTTCTCAAACTTTACCGTTCGGATTTGGATTTAAACTGTAGGTCTGTTTGTATTGTGCAACAAATTATAAGCGCACACACGCCCAGAGATTGAGAGAAGCTTGACTTGGCCCTTTTGGGCTGTAGAGCCAATTTTACATTTTTACTGACTAGCTTAAGCTCGAAACCGGAACTTCAGGTGGCACTGAACCGAAGAGTCATTTCAAACGAGATGTTGATAGTCCTGGAGGGAGTCATAATGCAGGCCATACGATGAAGTGAAAAGGAGAAACAACTCATATTTACCTTGCTGTGTTTAATAGCATAAACTGGTACTCGGGAGCTAATGCAATTGTTTTAAAATTCTAGATTAAAAGAAAAAAAAAAAAAAAATATTTCACAAACTGGGACTTGAACCTAGGACTTACTGCCTTTCAGTCATAGGCCTTAACCTCTACGCCATTACCGACAATTATTAGTAGGCAGCTAAAAGTGCTATATGAAATCACAAATCTGGCAATCCCTTTTTCTGGAAAATAATCACAAATAATCAAAAATAATCTTGTAAAGTAGTCGAATTATTTTTTGATTATTTTTGATTATTTTTGATTATTTTTTGGTAATCCTAAATAGTCCCGATTATTTTTGATTATTTCTGAAAGTAATCAATTAGTAATCAAATATTTTTGACCGAGAGGATTATATAATCATTACAATTATTTTTAAAAAATAATGTAATTGATTACTAATCGTAATCGTAATTTAACAGCTATGGTTAGATCAAGTATTATTTTACTATTTCCTATTCACATTTTGTGTATCAATCTAGTTATCCTGCCATAAATTTTAATTCATTTTTTCGGGATTAACCGCCTGTAACTTTGTCCATCGAAATGATTTAAATGCAACAAAATTTGTGAAACTAGAAAAACCATTGGGCTGCATGCTAAAGTGGTTTTCATTAAAATGCAAGCACCCCAAATGGCATGTACACGGCGGTTAAGTTTGAAAAATTTGCTATATTTTGATGAAAATTTCTCTTCATAGGCCAATTTAGGCGCTTTTGGGTTTGCTGATTCTGCTCCATTGATTTTTTTAGGCGACCTTAATATGTATACTGTCGCATAGAGCTCATAAATACAGATATTGTTGCTCGGTGTAACCCCCCTCATTTTTTAAAAGCCAAAAATACTGCAAAATGGATTTTCCGCGATATCTTGAACACAAGAGCTGGATCAGAATTTGTCATCAATAAGGCTGGACTAAAATGGCTGTTGGCCAGTGTAATGAATCAATAAAGTAGGGGAAGATGGGGGTGTTGTGATCATAGTTACATTACTTCGCCAAAAATCGTTCTGTAAATTTGTGTATTTTAGTTAAAAGATGCACGAAACTTTCCTCATCATTATTTTTGAAAAATAAAGGGCATAGCAGAATAAGCATACAAAAACTGCCCCCACTCCGATCAGTACCAAAATTAATTATGTTGTTACCATCAATGAGAAACTCACTCTCCTAAATTTGTAGTCTTCTAATCGCTATTGAAGTAGAGCTATAAGGGCGGAAAGGTAAAACAAAAATCTCGTTTATCTTAAGAACCGCTTAACCAATTTGAATGGGTTAAAAATATGCTATAAGTGCCCACCATAGAATTCAGAAAATTATTTTCGCACATTTTTTTTACCAGTTCTTAGGCACAAAAAATTTTCTTAAAATTTTACCAAAAATACCAATAAATCATTTGAATAGTTTTACAAATATATTTTATAATATTGAGCACACTGTAACTACTCACGCAGAATTGACAGAAAATGTCCCCTTTTTCCCCCTTTTAAGTTGATTTACAGTGTGCTTAATATGTATAAAATATATATGAAAAATACTAATTTAACGTTTAATTATATTTCACCACTTGGGATGTGTTTGCAAAAATTATATGTTGATGAAAAAACCAGCAAAAAACTGTCGGTGTGGCAAAAGGCTAACACTGTAAAAGAATTATTTGAAAATTTTAATAATTTTTTTTTGGGCCAAAGAATTAGCAATAAAAATGTTCAAAAATTATTTTTTTAATTGTTCTCTGGACACACAACATATATTAATTAAGCCCATCCAAATCGGTTAAGAGGTTCTTAAGTTAAACGACTTTTTTGATTTATCTTTCCGCCCTCATAGCTGTACTCCAATAGCGATTAGAAGACTAAAAATTTAGGAGAGTGAGTATCTCAATGATGGTAACAACATATTTAAATTTGGTGCTGATCGGAGTATGGGCAGTTTTTGTATGCTTATTCTGCTATGCCCTTTTTAGGGTTATTTTATTTCATATTGAAAAAAAATGCTCTTTTGACATTTCAAAAATTTGTGGGGGTTGTGAGCCATACATTGAAAAGTTTAAAATTCGTGTTTTTAAGCAATTATTTTTTATTAAGTGGAAAAATTAATAATTTTTCTCATATTCTGAATTAAGAAATATTAATGAAAAGTGAAAATAGATTGACGGCAGCGGGCTTGTTTTCTTTTATATAAGAGCATTTTTTGCTGGTGGCTGTTCTTTCTTTTGTTTGCCCTTTTTAATGTTTTTTTTTACGTCTTTGGAGAGTTTTTCCTCTGTTTTATTGCGCATCATTGCAATATTCTCTTTGGAAATCAAAACCGACTTTTTGGCAAAGTTGCTCACAACCCCCCTTATCTCACTTTTTTTTTGTTGACGTCACATAACCAAAAGATCATTTTTTTTTAATGCATATTTCTATCAAAAAGGCAATTGACCAAAGATATTTCCTTCATACTTACTTTTGGCATAACGAAAAAAAACTTTGATTAATATTCACAAGTCAAAAATGAAAAAAAATCGAGTTCTGATGCACAAACTTAAAGAACGTGTTGACTAATAGTTTGCTTGCCAAAAGTTAGGTAATAAGAAAGAAGAAACTTGACATAAACAAAAAGTTTAAATTTTTTTTGTGGCCAATATTCGCGTGGCTCACCACCCCCAGTGGCTCAGAACACCCCATTCTCCCCTATTAAAGAACCCTAAAAAAGACACATCTGGTATGAAAAAATTAGAAACTTCAAGTAGTTCAGAAGCAAATGTTATGTCAGTGTGATACTTGCTGGCGTAGAACATATCTATGAAAACGAAAAAACAATATCTTTCTAAACATTCAGCTTCGTGATGTGGAGCCGATTACTTGCAAGCGTATTTGCGTTTTAGTGATCATTAGTCCTTCGTTCAAACGTGCTAAATTGAATGGCATTTGCCAAGGGTTAGCCAGCTTTCCGAAAAGGAGGGGGCTGCTGTGCCTGAACTTTTTTTTAATTATATTTTTCAACATCAAAAACTAGATCAAGACGCATTTGATATGAAATGAGAAACCATCTTCAAAGTAATGCAGATTGGACGGTCCCATAGGCCAAAAATAAAAAAAATAATTTTTGAATTTGAACGCCAAATATGCCTCATCTGTTTTTAGATAGAACAAAGTTGCAAAAGCAAAAGGGCAGAACAAGCCACCAATTCTCAGTGTGCGCGTCGCTATTAATTATCGTGTGTTAAATTGACTCAAAACTTTATAAAACTGTGATTAAATAGCTCAAATTAAAGTGAACATTAAAGTCAGGGATGCAAACCTCTTGGAAATAAGCACTGGTTCGGTTCAGTGGTTCACACAGTTTTTGAACCGCCGGTTCGGTTTGTTGCATGGTTTTTCGGGCTTACTGAACCGCGGTTACGGTTCGGTTCGGTTCGGTTCGCTTTTTACTCATTTAATGAACTAAAGAAACATATTTGTGATACAAGTATTCGGATTATTCATTAACAAAGACTTAGGTTTTCAGTTAATCGTGTTTGTACAAAATTTCGACGGCAATTTCAGTATGAACGTTATCATTTCGTTTTGAAATCCTAAAACTTTACATATCAAGTGACGAAAACATCTTTGGTCACTTGATATTGTTTAGAAACTGCTAAAACTATTCGAGCTATGCTTAATTTTTTTTCCTAATAAATATTCCAACATTTAATAATCTTTAGGTAAACGCAAACAATCGATATTTTACATTTTCATGGAATTGAATCCCTATTATTGAGTTGTTTGTCAAGAATTTCCGACTCGTCTTTACTTATTGAGTTTAAAGAATTATCCGTTATGTTATCATTAACGTTTTTAATTTTCTTGAATATTAACATTAGTGAGATTTAACCACCTTTTTTCCTTCTTACGATAGCAAGTTTGATTCCTGAAATCAAAGAAATCGAACTCAAAAACAGGCCGAGCTCTTTTTTCCAAAGAGTTGACAATTACTGAGCTATGTCGTTCTCCTATTCAACATAGAAATACTCATACTCATTTTCTATATCAAGCCAATCTCAATTAAAGATAAAAAGTTAACGTTTGAGTTTTTAGTTGACCCCCAACGGATAATACAATTAAGACTTGGCTTATTACAATTTTGGGTCCTTAGCAAATTTAATAAGGTTGATGTTCTTAGCTTTTTTACAACAACTCTGCTTTTTCAAGTATTTTCGCAATAATTTAAAGCTAATTGCTGGTTTTGCTTCCCATTCGCCAGTAACTCAATTCCTAGCTGAAGTGAACCGAACCGAACCATTTTCTTTTTCGGTTTTTGGTTCGGTTCAGCCTTTTTGAAAACACACCGGTTCGGTTTACGGTTCGGTTCACGAGCGAAAAAAGCGGTTCGGTTCGGTTCAAAACCGGTTCGGTTCAGAAACGGTTTGCATCCCTGATTAAAGTTGAAGGTATAGACATTGTGTTTTTATAATTTGTACTGAATTTGCATGCTATATGTGTTTATAACAGGGACCGCAATAATTATAAGTTTTATTTTAAAAATCTCTAAATAATGATTATATAATAATATTTACGATTTTCTTCACCGATAATGATTATTTTTTAGTAATTTAATAAAACTTAAATAGTAATAATTATTTCTGATCAAAAATATAAAACTCAAAAATAATGATTAAAAATGATTTTTATTTTTTTCGCTCAAAATAAAACTCAACCATAGTTTACTCCTTCTGTGTGTCACTTTTCGCGAATGTGATTACACATTCTTGATCTATGATTAAATACCTTTCACATGATTTCACAGGATCCTACTATTTTCTATTACATTTAACTTATTTCTTCTATTTATAAAATAAAATCGAAAGTCACTGCTACAGATTTAATCACCTTGAAGAAGAAAAGTAACTTAAATATAATATTAAAAAAATTTCTGAATTTTGGAAAAAATGTTTACGCATAAGAGAAAACATTGGGCGTATTCAGCAGATAATTCCGATTTCCGATTTGTGATTTATGATTGCCGATTTTACTTGCTGAATACAGTGATTTCCGATTGGGATTGGATAATTTGACAATCATGTTTACTGAATAGAAATCGAACAAAACGTATGATTGCTTAACAATTGCTGAGTCAGCCTACCTTAGTGCAGACATTCATATAAAATTTTCTAATTAACAAATCTATAAATATTAAGGATTTTGTGTAAGTATTTTGCAATTTTAAAAAGAATCAAACCCACAAATTATCTTAAAGTCTGCCATCAATTCCATTCAGCAGAGACTCATCAGCAATCGCAAATCGTAAATCGGTAATCACTAATCGGAATTATCTGCTGAATACGCCCATTATTAAAAAATACTTATATTGGTTTGCCCAAAATGACTACATTTCTAAAAGTTTTCAAGCATCAGGTTCGATTTAAATAACAGACTGGAACGTAATTGATAGATGTGGAACAATTTTGCAAACTTTGGCGATAAAATAAAGAGAAGGACGAGCAGCGGGTACGAATTCCGAAAGAAGGAGAGTCGGTGTCCACAAGCGACTCAATCGAAAAAGAGCAGTAAGCCTAAAGCTGATCCACACTACCACCTTAAGAAAAAGTCGCAATAGAAACAGACTTTCGTAAGATAATAAATCAAAAGAAAGAAGAGTGTCCGTGTGGTACCGCTGCAACAATAAGCAGATTTTCGCTGTTGCATAAAAGAAATATTCAAAAGGCTAAAAGAATTTCGGTCCCGATCCCGGTACCGGTACGTTCCGAATTTCAATTTCGATTTTCAATTAATTTCGGTTTCGAAATTTTTTTCCGGGTTTTTATTTCGGTATACCGGTACGTTCCAATTTTTAACGTCCACTATTTAGCATTCTTGTAATTTGTTCGCAGTAACATAATTTCACTAAATGTGTTTGAGTCCATGCAACTTCTTAGCGGATTTATTATAAGTTTTACTTTTCTGACAACCAGTTAAGAATGTTTTGATGGTATCGAACACGTTTAAGTGCGAGAAAAGTGTTAATGGAATCCAGTAGCTAATTTGTTGACACAATTGATATTGCCACAACTTCGTCGGCGGACTCAGATGAACCAGAATTTGAACTGCATTCATCATTAAGCAGTGATTGATCAGGGATGAAATTTGTGCAGAAATATTTAATAAAAGATCGATACAAGTTTTTTTTGCTCAGTACTTAGCGTTACGTTATACCTAGAGTCAATAAAATGTCACATTAAAAAACAATGTTTTCAAAATGGGACTTCTCTCACTTTTCTCTTTCCTGAAAAAACGATTTCTCTCTTGCGAAATCCAAATGGATCCAAATGGAATAAAAATCACCCAACACTAGATTTTCAGCTTGAAGAGTCCCACACTTTCCTGTTTAGAAGAAAGTCCTTATCTGCAGCCGCAAAATTGGAGCAAATGTTCAATATGTCCTCCGCCAGCAAGAATTTTAGCATCCTGTAAGTTAAGCTCCAACGCGTAGGGCAATCAATGAGAGGTTTCTTGAGATGGTTGTCCGCCATTAGGTAGCTGATTGTTGGTGTGCTTAGCTTTTTAATCTGAGCTCTAGCAGATGATATAGCTTTGGCAAAACTGGGCTGTTTTTAAACCGCATTCACTGCCAACTGTAGCGCATGAGCAGCACAGCGCACTAAGAGCCTAAATGTAAAAATAATTGGATGTTTTTGAATTAGAAGAAAAACAGGAGTTATTGTGGCTCTCTGCTTTGTACACACCTATGCATTGCTATGAAGTTATTGTTGGTATTGGCATCGTGTAAAAGACGTGTTATGATTGCTTTTTTGCATAACAAACTTCTGACTTAAACTACAATGCGCTTTGCTAAGTTAAAACAAGAGCGTAAGTTAAAGTCGGCTCTAACCGACTTCGATATACCCGTTACTCATGAAAAAACATGTTTAAGAGTGTTCCTGCGTTCCTTAGGGTGACCATCCAAAAAGTATGCAACATTTTTCTTAGGGTGGCAGGGTAGGTAGCGGGGGGGGGCTTGGTTCACTTTTTTGCTCATAACTTGAGAACCGTTCATCCGATCTTTATCATTTCTTCGGCAAATCAGTTAATTTTGATAATTACTAACTATCTCTAGAAGGTAAAAACTGTAGGAGATATAACGTTTTTTTTCAAATTGCGGGGGCGGGAGTGGGCGTGGCCGAAATTTGAAACAAACTTGATCTCCCTGCAGATAAAAGAAGCATTTGTCTTATACATGTCAAACTTCTATATCTTACCATCTCTGAGATCTAGGTGTTCATACAGACGGACGGACGGACAGACGGACAAGTCTATATCGACTCGGCTGTTGATGCTGATCAAGAATATATATACTTTATATGGTCGGAAATGATTCCTTCTGCCTGTTACATACATTTGCACGACTTTAGTATACCCTTTTTACTCTACGAGTAACGGGTACCAACGACTCGGTTTCGTTCCGGTTATATCGGTTCCAATAATAACGGTAAACTGTTTTCGGTTCACAAAAAAAAGTTGTTTTGATTCCGGTTCCGGTACACGATTTGAAACGGGTTACTTCGTTTAACGGTTCCGGTATTAGGCCCTGGATTTCAATATATCCTTGTCGACATGCTTCTTGTTACAATATTGCTTTTTACTTGGACAAATTGTGGGTTCTGTAACGATTAGGTCTTTACTTCGTTCACTACTTTGTCCTCTGCTTTGCACTTTACTTTGTTCTTTACTTTGTTCTCTTCTTTTATCGTTATTTACATCTCTACATGCGACACAATTGTCATTGCTGTTAAACCAAGGCTTCATGTTGTGAATTGCCCACACTATATACATCTTTTACTACGTATCGGTCATTGTATAACACTTTGGTTACAACATAAGGTCCTTTGAACTTAGGCTTTAAATTACTTGACATCCCTGATGTAAATCAAAATTCCTAACCATTACATAGTCTCCTCTCACATATATTTTATATATTTTCTTTCAGGCTGTCTATCACATTTCCTTTTTGTTTGACGCCAAAAAGCATTACACTTGGATACTCATATATACTCCTGTTCTTTGTGTTGTTCATAACGTGCTCCACATCACTTAGAGTTTTATGCCACAGATCATTTTTTTCAAGAAGTTTTGCAATCACTGGAGCCAAGTCTCTATTAACTCTCTACACTTTCCCATTAGCTTGGGGCGAACCAGTGGCTACTTTTATGATGTTGAGTCCTTTGGATTCCAAAAAGTTGCTGAACTCACCTGAGGTAAAACTTGATCCCCTGTCTGAAACAATATTATTGGGACGACTTTAGCAACATTTGGTTGGTGGGAAATATAATTTAATGCCAGCATCTCTGTCCGAGCTTTGAAAATGTTTGAGATATTCTCATGCAGTTTTATTATTTTGTTTATGTAGCGAAAATGTGTGCCTAGAGTGTGTACGAACATTTCTGGAAGTCCTGTCTCTAGATGTATGGCATATGTAGGCGTGTTTTGTAGGAGATAAAACACTCTTTTTATGAAATATCGCAAAAGTTTTTCGACGTCGTCATATTTGGCATAACCCCAGACTTCTGCTTCAGAACACATAATTGCTTTTGATGTGGTCTCAAACATCCTGTATTTTGTACTCGAGTTTATATTATTTTTGCAGTAAAGTGATCGCCAGGTGCTGCTAATTGCTATTTTTGAGTCTCTCAGCTTTTGTTCTAGGTGCTTGGTAAAAGACATATTTGATGTTATAGATACTTAAACTCTTTGACCACATCTAAGGGAGTGCCATTCAAGCTCCACTCTTCCGTTTTCGCAAGACGACCTCTGCCTGCTCGAACTACCATTACTTTTGACTTCGTGGTGTTGATCCTAAGGCTCCACTTTTGACAATATGCATGCGCGGCAATTATCATGTTCTGCATGACTTATGGGCTGTCGGCAAAAAGGACCATATCGTCCTCGTACATGAGAATTTTTGAGTTCATCTTTCCAAATTTTACTCCCCCAAGTAGCTCTGTCGACATATCATCCACAAATAGCGCAAAAAGCAGTGTACTTATTAAACAACCTTGTTTTACTCCGAGGTTTGTTTCAAACCACTCCGAAAGGGTATTGCTATCCCATACTGCAGTCTCATTATCCGTGTACAAGCTTCGCAATATTTTGATCAATTTTGTTGAAACACCCATTTTGTTCAATTTGTCTAGCAGGCTTCTTCGATGGATGGTGTCAAACGCAGCTCTGAAGTCTATAAAAAATAAATACAATTTTTTCTTTTTTTCTCGAGGAACGCGTTTGCAACTGATGTCAGTACAAAAATGCTGGCGACTGTGGATTATCCTTTACGGAAGCCTGATTGATTCTCGCTGAGCAGTTGTTTGGTCTCAACAAAAGCATTAAGTCTTGCTAGTAAGATCGACGTGAACGTTTTTACGATTGGATTCAGGATCGAAATACCCCTGTAGTTTTCAACATTTGTTGGAGAACCCTTTTTGCTTTTTCGAACTTCTCCAGAGTTAAAAATGTGGTTGAATTCACCTAGATGTCTTGTTATAAAGTTTGTTGGCGCATTTACAATGAACTCCGCGGGGATACGGTCTTCTCCTAGGGCTTTGCCCATTTTGCTCATTCCTAGAGCGCTGTGAATTTCCCGAAAAGTAATTTCTTTGTCGAGCTCATGGACTTCCAAACAGCAACAAATCCGTTCCCTCTGCACATAAGGCTTTAAAATAGGTGGCTATTGGTGATCGTGTCGAGGTTCCGTTTATTTTTCTTACTGCTGACCAGAAATCTTTGATGTCTTTTATTTCGCTTAAAAACTTCTTTAAGAATGGTTAAATAACTTTCCATGTCTTCAGTTGCAATCACTATGTCGACTAAATAGATTACAAAATCTCCTGCCTTGATCATATCCGCAAATATCTAGTTTATGTAAAGCTGAAACGTTGATGGATCATTACGAAAGCCAAAAGGCATTGTTAAGAACTCAAGCTGACTGACACAAAAGATCGATCCTTCGTGCATGAATACATGACGTAACCCATTTTTAAGATCCAACTTCGAAAATAACTTCTTGTCAACTAATCTCTAATAAATCGTCGATAAGCGGTATTGGATAATTATCTTTTGCGGTTCTCTTATTTAACAGTCAGAAATTTACGCACATTCTGCGGTCTTTGTTTTTTTTTTTTCCTTACTAGCGCCACTGCAGATGCGAACTCTGACTCATTAGGTCGTATTAATCATTTCTTCAAGTTTCCGTCAAGTATTTTTTTTAACTCCTTTTTCTCAGCGTATAATACCTTTTAGACCTGCTGTAGAATGGCTTATCATTCCCAATAACGATTTTCATTTCACACTTTATTTTCGGTTTATTGGGTCTGACAGACTTTGTATAATGTTCTTCAAAAAGTGCCTCAAACTATTTTTATACCCTTGGAGAGGGTATATTAAAATTGTCCGGATGTTTGTAACGCATAGAAGGAAGCATCTCCGACCACATAAAGTATATATATTCTTGATCAGCATGACGAGCTGAGTTGATATAGCCATGTCCGTCTGTCCGTCTGTCCGTCCGTCTGTCCGTCCGTCTGTTTCTATGCTATCTCCTCCGTCAGTTTTAAAGCTATCGTAACCAAACTTTGCACGAAGTCTTTTGGTATAAATACGCTGCACATTTGTCGGAACCGGCCGGATCGGATGACTATAGCATATAGCTGCCATAGGAACGATCGGTTGAAAAACTAGTTTTAGTGAGAAAAACTTTTTTGTTTTCGATGTTATCGCTCCCAACGCTCGTATTTATAAGTTTTTAGTGATTTCACATAATTTCACCAAGCCATTTTGAAATCGGACAACTATATAGTATAGCTGCCATAAAAAAGAAGGCGAAAAAAAAGTCTTAGTGAGAAAAACTTTTTGTTTTCTGTTATCGCTCCCAACGTCGTATTTATAAGTTTTAGTGATTTCAATAATTTCACAAAATTTTTTGAAATCGGACAACTAAGTATAGCTGCCAAAAAAAGTTAGGTCTAAAAAAAGTCTTAGTGAGAAAAACTTTTTTGTTTTCAATGTTATCGCTCCCAACGCCCGTATTTATAAGTTTTTAATGATTTTACATCATTTCACCAAAATTTTTCGAAATCGGACCACTATATAGTATAGCTGCCATACAAACTGTCAGGCACATATCAAGCTCCAAGGGTATATAAACTTCGGTCGAGCCGAAGTTAGCTTGCCTCTATTTTTTGTTTCTAAAACTGATCTGTTCTCCCAGTTTATAAGTAGCTTTGTCTTTCTCCACCACATTGATGGCTAACATTTGTTGTTCAAAATCGTGGATCTCACTATCTTGATCAATTTTTAATTTGCTGTGTCGCGTATTATAGACTATACCTTTTGATTTAATCCTTTTTTGCTTCTTTCAACCTTGGACTTATCACGCCATTTCTTTTTTAAATGGATCTCCAGATTATTATCTACAATATGCTACTTTATTCTCTACGTTGTTGATTACATTTGATACAACACCAAACTTTTTAGCTTACTTGCTTTAAAGAAAACTCTACCTAGTACCATTGGATGCCTCATAGACTCGTTGCCAACCACATAAGCTTACATTTTTACTTTATTATTAAACATTTTCTTATTACATTAAGTTTGCTGTTATTAATTTACAAAATAAGAATCAGCCGTTATGCAGCTTCGTATCTTCACTTCATGTGGTGATTGGGCTACCTGAGTCTAATAGGCACTTTACGGAAACAAAATTTTTACTTATTCTTCCGCGATGTAGATTAAGTAGCTTACGTAGTTGTCGGAACTATTTTCGACTTCCTTGTTATCTTTGTGGTGTTGTTTTGGGGCTTCCGATAGTTCTTGTATGCCCTGGCCAGATGTCCTGGCTCCCCGCAAGCATAACGAGCCCCAGGCTTGCGACATTCGGCGGCCACAGAGCCTGGGGACAGAGCCTGCGAAGTTAGTCCAGCTTTTGCTGAAGTTTGCGAACGTTTAATCAACTGAAACGCGCGCAGAACTAGTGCTGGCGAACTGAATCACTGCAACTCTCCAGGTTGGTCAAGTGTCGCTCCGGTATACCATTAATGAGGTAGTGTACGAGTTCCTCATCGCCCATGCCAATTGTACTTGCCAGCAAAACTTTGTCAGCATAATATGTGACAAACTTTTCACCCACCATCCATTTGCGTCGCTCAAATTTTCGGCGTATGTCGAGTTGGTGCCTTGGTTCCATGGTGACAGCGGCACCTCCTCGAGGACGTTGTCAATATCGCCTTGTCAATATATCCATGGGTTTGACAAGATCCACATATTTGCATTGCCTTTGGAACATGTGCACTAGAGTTGTGCCGATTTTTTGAACTAGTTCAAATGAACTAGTCTTTAAAATGAACTAATGAACTAGGTTTTGGTTTTGAACTATAGTTCATTTTTATACCCTGTACCCATTGAAAATGGGTAAAAGGGGATCATGAAGTTGTGCAAATGTATGTAACAGGCAGAAGGAAGCATTTCCGACCCTATAAAGTATATATATTCTTGATCAGCATCAACAGCCGAGTCGATTTAGCCATGTCCGTCTGTCCGTCTGACCGTCCGTCCGTCCGTCCGTCTGTCCGTCTGTCCGTCTGTCTGTATGAACGCGTAGATCTCAGAGACTATAAGAGATAGAGATACAAATTTTTGCATGTGCAGTATAATGCTTTTAAATGCACATCCATCATTAACACCTCAAGAGATGCAATTATCATCAATGTGCATTTAAGTCAAAAAGAAAAAAATTCGTCTCAGTTTAGGATAAAATTGTTATTTATACCTGGGCTAGTACATAAATGCATTATTTTTTTTTGACTAAGGATTAGCAAATTTTCTTCTAAACGAGAAAGTGTGAAGCCTTTGTAACAATTAGCAATAACTAGCTTTAGTTGATAATAACTGTGAATCATCCGATTCATCCTCACTACTGCACTTTTTTGTCTCAATATTTTCGTCTTATATGGAGGAAACAATTTCGTCAGCAGTCATGGCCCTATAACAGTCAAGATTCTCATCTACGTTCACACAATCCGTACAGTTGGAGTTTGATTCAAAAATTTCGGTTAGTCGAAATTTTGTGGATTCTTAAACAAGATCATTCTCAGCTAATCAAAGTCGACAAAACAAACGGTTACATGAATTAACAGTTTTGTTTTAGATTCAAGCAACGTTACTTAAACATTTAAAACAATTTTAAATTGTTGTCAGCATAACCAATTTACATGCGTTGCCTTCTATATAAGAAAAGCGCATCCAAAAGGACCAATTTTTTTTTCCAAAGTTCGTCAGTATTCCAATGACAATAAGTGAATGATTCCTGGATCCTTGAGGCATACATTTTATTTGAACGTTCTTGATAGATTGCACATCTTTATGACAAGCCGCGTTATCAATGGACCAGTTTTTCAACGATTTTTTCTTATTTGTTCAATGGTTTTTGGTTTGGCATAGGAGGCTTTTTTTTAAGCAACGTGGAGCTTTGACATTACATATAGCAACGACTTTATTGTATGTTATTTATCTGTAGAAAAATGTCAGTGCTTTATAATAAAGCCAAGTTTAATCTGCGTTAAATATATTTTTCTTATCGTAATCTTTGAGCAGTTCGGGCAATATGTAGATATCATAATCACTTGCTCCTTAAGCATATTTCTCAGCATTTCTCAGCATTTCTCAGCAGATTCTGCGTGCAGTTTGAGAAATTAAAAAATATGGCGCCCAACGCCAACGCCACAGCCAGTTATCATCAGGTTTTAACTCGGTAACGAACTTAAGGCAGAATTTCTTAGATTTGCCGAGAATAACCTGCCGGTCCAATATAGCATTGGTGGAACGCTGCTGCTCAAACCATTGCAGAAGTGTCTGCTGTGAGCCCGCGGTAATAGCGGCATGTCTGAGCTCGTTCTTTTTTATAATTCAGTCAATTGTTGACCTGTCACATTTGTATTTAATACAAAGATCGCATTTGCTTGGCTTGTTTTTAACTTCGTCAATAGTGTCCTCCTTTTGCTTTACAACTACAGAAGCGGTATATTTTGTTTTCCCCAAATATGGCGCGCATTTAAATAAATTTTTTTGGTTCAAAAAACAAAACTTATTACCGAAAAAAGGTGTAATAATCTTAAAAATGCATTTATATGCAATGCAATTAAACTAAAACATTTAGAGTAAAATCATTTCTAACTACGATGGACAGAGATTTTGGAGTAATTATCTTAAATGTGCAATTAAGTGTAGGTGCAATAATCCATTCAGATTTGCAAAATTCATTTCTCAAAGCCAAAGTTTGAGTTTTTCGGTAATTGTTTAGTAGAGCCACCCCTCACCAAAAAATTCGAAAAAAAGTCCCTCCATAGACCTTGAATTTACAAGAATTATGGTGTCTTCAGATCGGCCGGGTTCTTTCGCGGTTCAATGGTAAAAATTACTTAAAGTTGAGTTATTTTGATTAACAAACGTATTTGTCTTTGTCTTAACTGTCATTAATGAAATGGTACATTATGATACATTATTAATTAGGTGGCACTGAGTGCTTCTTAAACATTATCATCGTCCTCAACATCATCTTCGTCATCGTCATCAGGATCCTGTGAATAAAAAAAAATTAAAAAAGAAGCACAGACAATAATTAAAGGAGGCTTATTTTACGTGAGCCCAAGAGAGTCGTTTTATGTAGAGGGGCCTACTCCTCTGTAGTCCTCCTCGTGACTATCCTCCTCCTAAAAATTAAACATTTGTGAAGTGAAATTTTTTTTAAAAAATCGCGCGATTTTTAAAAAAAAATTTACGCCTGCGGCGCTTTTTAAAAAAACACCCTTTAAGCTAACATTGACTTACCTCGGCAAATTCCACATTTTTAATTATGTTATTATTATTAGGATTATATAATATCCAATTTCCAAAAATAGTTGATGGATTCTTTTTGTGTGGTCCGGGTATTTCTTAAAAAAACTGAAACTTTGACAGGTATCCAATATAGTGTTTTTTTTTTTAAAATCTTGGTAACTGCGACCTCATGTCCCTCCATAGTCTTTCAATGTTCTGCGTGTGCGCTTTTGTGTCAGGATCAACAAAGTTTTTAGAGTGATTTACTGATTGATGTCTAAATCCCTCTTCCTCCAGGCAATTATACGCCTTCCAACAATCTGACATAATAGTTGTTCCCTCAGCGATGCGTTCCTTTATAATTGCCAGAAGAGTCTCTGTGCTGCGATCTTCAACTGGTAAAATAAAAAATTCTCCAGACTCACGTTCAATTCTCCCGAAGACCCACTGTCCTTCGACTATACGGCCACAGTTAAATTTGCGTTGTTTTTCCAGTCTACTATAGTTGTTCTGGACCATCCAAATTCCTTCTCCAAGAATTCTATTTCTCCACAGACTCTCACAGTATCCCAGAATACGAACTTAGATATTTGCGGAATGCTGAGCGCAGATTCCGCAAAGAATGTGTTTTTGCGCACACTTTCCATGTACTCGCACTTGACTTTTTGTTTTTTCTGGTGGCCTTTCTGCACTGTCATCGTTTTCCTGCATTGAAACAAGCCATTGTCCAACTTGCAGTCTCCCCCGCACTTTGGACATTCTTTTGCCCTCAATATGCAGCCATGATTTTGGACAAATTGGAAAACCTCCTCATCATTTAAGGCGAAAAATTTTATTAAAGAGTTTTCACAATTTTGACAATTCATTTTTCAAACAAAAATCCAGAAACCATCAATATTAATTATATATATTAGTTTATTATGACGTATTAAACGTTTTTGCACTAACAAAAATGACAGTTAATGCAGAGAAAAATATATTTCTTAATCAAAAAAACTCAACTTTAACTAATTTTTACCATTGAACCGCAAAAGTCCCGGGCGATCTGAAGACACCATAATTCTTGTAAATTCGCGGTCCATGGAGGGATTTTTTTCGAATTTTTTGGTGAGGGGTGGCTCTACTGAACAATTACCAAAACATTTACCCTGGTGGCCATGGGCACCCACGACATTGACACATTACAGGGACCCTTCAGCTGCGAGGATTTGGCGTCAGAGGAAATCAAATTCAAACCGCATAACCAAACTCAAGAGATGACAGGTCTGCAGTTGATGGACTTATATGCCCAGCTTAAGCCACATCATTCGTGGCTCTTCCGTCTATCCAGTGATCTATGGTGCCAATCGTGTAGTTCTCTCACGGCTGCCCATCATTAATGGTGAACGATCGAAGAACTTGCCTAAGACCAAGAAAGTGTTTTTCGAGTGCACAGCCACGGATTTAGCCAAGGCCTAGGTGTTCCTTTTTTCCTCTTCGAGCATAGCCAGAAGTTGCCAGTTGAGCTTAAAGTGGTTCAACCAAATTATAACACTCTCTTATCCCGAGGTAATCGTACGTGAGGAGAAAATTTCGGTAAAGCGTGCCAACGCTATTGGTATTAATGACTTCCCATTGGCTGACATGTTAACCTGAATTTACTAAAAGGCTCGGGTTAAGAGTGACTCGCTGATTGTGTAAAGATTCCCCCAACGCGAAATGTGTGATCCATGGCTGTGACATCTATGAAGATGTAGCTATTCATTTTGGCTATAACAACATTAAGAATTCGCTGCCAGCATTTATGTAGATAGTAAAACAGTTGTTAAGACCCAGCTGGGCCCTGCGTGTGCCTTTTTGTGGGCGTGCCGGCTAGCTCAAGCCTTCAGGGTTGGATTCCTTAACCCTGCCCACCACACGTAACAATAAAACATCTAACATCACATTACATGTAAATACTAGACGTTATACAACACTAACTGCTGCACAATTTGAGTTCAAATTTGAATTCAAATTCAAACTTGAATCCAGATTCAAATTTGAATCCGAGAACAGCAAAAATCTTGACTAAACAACTAGAAACGCACTATTTACCCTTTTTACGGGCAAAACACACCAAACGATACCTCGCTGACTACTACAATAAAAAAAAAACCCACCAGCAAGAAAAAAACCTGGACAAGACCTCAGTTGATAGACTCCAGATGGATTGAGACTCTTATTGCGCATCCCTCCCATTCCTTGCAGCAGGACATATCTTTATTTTGTGCTGCCCCAAATTATTCGACGAACAAACCGTTTTATGCCATGATCAGGTCACCCCTTTCCTCCCGTCTAAAAATCTTTTACCCAGTCATTTCGATCACTTACTATTTATTAACATACATATATACTTGCTTATAGTTAGACATTAATTCTTGTTTCTTCTAATTTATTATTTATTTTTATATTTTTCTTTGGCGGTGCTGTTGCCAACCTGCAAGCTATCATTCAATTATCAAATGACTCCACTCTTTGTTCCTCATGGAAATAACTAAACATGTAAAAAAAAATAACCCTACCTAAAAGAGCTCTTTTGGGGGCGTCTCCTGCATTTGGAGAATCATAAAAAAAAACACAAGAATTAACACTTCACTTGCATGACTCGACATATGCAGCACAAACCAAATAAAAACTTTAGCAAAAATTGGTTAAATAAATATATAAAAGTGAAATATAAATAATAGGTATACATATAAATGGACAATTTGACAAATAAATAAATAAAAGTTGAATATATATATATATAAATGAAATGATTAACTGCAATACATAAATAAAAGGGTAAAAAAAATAATAAATGGATATTAAAATTAAACTAACAAAAGGGATAAAAAAAAAATTAAAGTTGCCGCCACTATGAAGGCGTGTCGGTTCCAGCAAAAAAAAATTGCAATGGCCTTTTTTCTTGGGCGTGGGGGGGACTATTTTAATTCCAAATCACCGGGAATAAGGGGTTCTGGCAGTGGATGGATCCACGGGATTAGATGCCTCCGCCAATGCTTTAGGATTAGCAATTGGCTATAGCAATTAGAAGCATGGAGCAAGAAAAAGAATATGGCGATGCTGCTGACAAGGCAAAAACTCCAAAAAAATGCCAGGAGAATTATGATAGCATGGACGGCAAGGTTGGCCATAAAGACTGCAGCTCCACGACAAAAATTTTTGACCAGGCCTGACTGTGGCCTGGTCTACAGGACTGGACCTTTGCTTGGACTGGTTGGCCGTCCTTAAAGGCCAATCCGGAACTCCAATAAATCCTAGCAGGACATCAGTATGATTCACTGTTCTTGCTGTCTGGTGACTTCTTATGGTGGCACTTGAATTTTTGTCACTTTATGAAACTTTGAAAAAAATCACCACCCCTTATTCTTAATGCGACTGCGCGCAAGACACTTGCATCTTCAACTGACTATCCCGCCCTTGGCCTAGTTAAGTCAATGTCATGTTTCAAAATTCAAATGTTCCGGGTCATTGGACTCTTGACCGTGAAACGTCCGCCCTAACAGAAGATCCCTTTCGCCCATCCCTAACACCCCTCGCTTTCCAACACCTTTCCAGTCCGCCCGTGGTTGCCATATCTGTGTTATAACAATTTCGATAGTTCGATCAAATTCTTAACTGATTACACGGCCACAACACAGTTTAATCTCAAAAAACTGACCGAGCAACTGCGCGAGCAAGCACCGAAGCCCTGATTTTACGCGCACGCAAACTCAACAAATCCATCGAAACCAAGCCGACTGTGTATCATGTATCAAACAGTATTACAATTCTCCTCAGTAGTTAAAATAATGAACAATAGTTAAAAAAATGAACTATAGTTCAAAAATTGAACTATAGTTAAAAAAATTAACTATAGTTCAAATGAGCTATAGTTCAAAAAATGAACTTTAGTTTAAATGAACTATAGTTCAAAAAATGAAGTATAGTTCAAAAAATAAACTATAGTTCAAAAAATTAACTGTAGTTCAAAAACTGAACTATAGTTCAAAAAATGAACTATAGTTCAAATGAACTATAGTTCAAGAAAAAATGAACTATTGAACTAGGTCATTAAAATGAACTAAAATTTCCAACTCTAATGTGCACAAAAGAGCACGCACATCAGTGCTGCCAGATTCTTCGAAGCAAAAATTGCTAGATTTGCGAAAAAAAGTTGCTAAAAATTGCTAAAAATTATGTGAAAATGGCCAAAAAAATTGCTAAAATATTAAAATTTTCGTTTTCAACAAATATACCTATTTATGTATTGGGAATAAAATTTAAAATACTCAAATTAAAAGGAAACATAATTTTGTTTTTTTTTTTTAACAATTATATCATTTGTATGTATTTTAAGAATTTTATACTATTATCTACAAAAAGCTTACTCAGAAATTTTGTAAAGCTAATGTCAGTGGACTTGTCCAACAGAAGGCTAAAAGCGACCTTTGCAACATCGATGCGTAAGAAGTCCATGAAATGCATTGCAAGTACAGTTTTACAGTTATCTATTTTATGTATTTTTGATGTAGGTTCACTTCGTTCTGCCTAATTTAATATTTGCAGCAGCTTTGCAAGCTGAAATCTGCTCCACACACAACTTAGACAAATGATCATTTGTCGCTATCTCCGTGTGTTTGACAATGCGTAGGCATAGTGACGCTTCTTGTTCCTATGTTTTTGTTGACTTTGGAACGAAGGGTTATCATCAAAGGATACAAAAAAGATGTGTGACCATTGGCGGATTTTCAATACGCACAAGATGCTCTCGTTGGACTCGTGCAATCCCTACGAATCCATTGTCTTAACTCCTCATCTTGTTGCCAGGCATCACGAAAATGTAGATTAAAAACTTTTGGCTTCTTAACCCAATCACAAAACACAGCAAAAGAGTGAGCAAACCGTTTTAAGTTGTTCATATAATCGAACCACTACAAGTTCCAAAAACGGCAAAAATGCTAAAGAAACATAAAATATTGCTAGTCTTATAACAAAGTTGCTAAAATTGCTAAAGAAAAATTAAAAATTGCCAGATTAGTGGCTAATAGCATTTCTAAAAAAAAAGTTGCAAATTTTTTGAAAAGTTGCTAGATCTAGCAACTAAATTGCTAAAGTGGCAGCACTGACGCACATCATTGTCGCTTACTGAAAAGGCAACTCGGATCAGTATCCGAGTTGCCTTTTCAGTAAGCGACAATGATGTGCGTCAGTGCTGCCACTTTAGCAATTTAGTTGCCAGTGCCAAACACAGCAGCCACTCGCCAACATGATTCTCGCCGTTGAATTCTGACACCAATTCCTTTAAAGTTTTAAATAGGAATGCTGGTTTGTTGCGTAATTCCTCATTTCCCAGCTGCTGTTGGCTGCAACTGTAGCTTTGTTGTTGTTGTTGTCTGTGTATGTATCGGCATGTAAGTTGTACTCGTTCAAATTCTTCTTGTTGATCGAGGTTTTGTCGTTTTTGCGAATTTCGTCTTGCGCCTTTTCTTTGAAGGAATTGTCACTGTGTGTAAGTGTGTTTGTCAACAGCGCATTTGCCATCAGCATACTCCAAATTCTGGCGCAGCTTGCCTTCACCTGGACTTAGTGCCACGACCTGAGGGTCAACTTCATTAAGTCATCCCATGAGGACGGCCTTTGTGACTGATGTTGGCAGTCCCAGTCTTTCACACCAGGATTTTAGTTTAAGGCTGAGCTCTGACGTTAAAATTTTCTGCTCCATTAAATTAGAACAGCTACGAACAGCCACAGAATGGTTTTTTATTGTACCCATTGAAAATGGGTAAAAGGGGATCATGAAGTTGTGCAAATGTATGTAACAGGGAGAGGAAGCATTTCCGACCCTATAAAGTATATATATTCTTGATCAGCATCAACAGCCGAGTCGATTTAGCCATGTCCGTCTGTCCGTCTGTCCGTCCGTCCGTCCGTCCGTCTGTCCGTCTGTCTGTATGAACGCGTCATCTCAGAGACTATGTATAAGAGATAGAGATACAAATTTTTGCATGTACATAGGTGGATACTGTACGCAGATCAAGTTTGTTTCAGATTTGCAAAATTAAAAAAGACAATACGCCAAGTCCTACATGGTATTTTTGCGAGAAATTTTTTCAGGAAGTTATGTGACCGAAATTTTTTAAGGGCTTTATTTCTGGCCTCGAGAGCTTTTTCAGAATACATACTTATTGATTGTAATACCAATTACAACTTCAAATACGTTTGCCGTTTTATATGCATAAAGGTGAAATGCATCTGAATTTACTTCATGGCCAGAAGCAATTGTGCGAAAAATAACACCAAATCTATGAATTAACGAAAAGCTTTCATTTGTTATACATATGCGCAGCTATGTTAGGTTGCTGGAATAATTTTCTAGCTGTATTTCCGTTATATGTTGAACCTGATCCACGCATAGGGATATTTCCTTGGCAATGTCAGATATTTACGAATCTGGTTCCACGGTCTGGACATTTCACAGCACAACACATAGGCGTGTGCGTGCATTTTTTTCCCATGGGATCGCCATGGGGGGATAAAAATCGTGTAATGATACTGCTGGCCCGTACCAGCATCATGCGCGGTTCACCAACCACGTTGGTGCCTACACAGAAAACAAAAGATCAAATACCAGCCCTATCTTTAATAATATCGAAATAATATCAATTTTTCATATCGATGTGATCCTATTTCTACCAAAACATATGGACGTTATAATATCATTTTGATATTTTTTTCAGATGAAGGCCGATTTGATACTTAAAATACCCGTATTATACTAAATATCGTGATCTTTTTTTTCTGTGTGCGTACTTAATACACCTTATCACAACTACATAGCTCATACTCTCGGAATCACCGTTAAGTAATTCTAGGCGCTCTCCGCTCGCGTTCACATCTTCTCAGATAGCTCGGATAGTCGCTTATGGTTCTCTAGTTTGCTTCTGTCTCTACCAGAGCTGGGAATGCTGATTAAAATTTTTTTTTCATTAAATATTTTCACATAGCTAGATACTCAAGCACTAATCAACTATTTTATATAATTAGTTGTATGCTTCAATTACCACTAAATCCTGTTGAAATATGCTTACATTTTAGCTCAATTGTTTTTTCGATTTAATTGAATTTTAATTGAATATGATCAGTAAAATTTAGAATTAGTTGAAAGTTCAAGCCTTCAGTCAATTATTAATGGCACTTGAACCCAGTCAAGTGCCAGCTGAAATTTATTTATTTATTTCCCTCCCATTAAAATTTAGCTTGGGATATTTCACACCAGCCAATTTTTAGTTGGGATTTTTCACACCAGCCAATTTTTAATTGAGAAATTTCCCTTCCATTAAAATTTCAATTGGGACTTTTCACAACCAGCCAAAACTTAGTTGGGGATTTTTACTTCAATTACATTTTTTTTTTGGTACATCTCTAATAGATGGACTTAAATTTGATCAACACCTTTTATTAACCAACCTGCATTGTTATCTAATCATCAAGCGCTTTAATGAATACATTTAAAACTTTTTTGCAAAATTTGCTGTTGTTTGACCATAAGTAACATAGCCCACGTTCAAGTCCAGGTAATTAACTATCTGAGTGCCAAATTTTATCCGAATCCGGTAAGCCAATTGTTCTTGATTGAGTAACAAACGGGCCAACATACAAAGATATAAACTTTCATATTTATCGTATTAGTTACCCAGCGGACGATGCAGTGTGACTGTACAACGCCAAAATACCACCCCTCATCAAAATACCACGCAATGTGAAACGGTTACACTGCGCTGATTTGCTTGCATTTAAATTTAGTTAATTGTTTTTGCTAATATTTAGATATTTTTGGATGATATATGGAATGTAGAAGTCATGGGCAATGCAAAATCTTACCGTTGGTTTCAAAATATGGAGTTGACACCCAGCTAAAGCGATTTAGTTTGTCTGAGTACTAAGCTTAAGGAAAACTCTTTTCAAGTAATGCAATTTGTCTACTTGTCAAAATATGTTGGTATCACTTATCGATATTCGAAACTGTAACACGTTGGAATTCGATCTTTGGGACAACAAATCGCTAAATTTCCAAACTTCTTATTAGAGTTTAGATTAATAAAGAATTAAAATTGCAAAATCAAATAAATTCCTAACACTTTTATTTGAGTTTAGATTATTATAAAAACGTGTTAACCGGCGGGCAAATAAAAAGAGTCAAATGGTCAAGAAAATTGCGAATTTTTAATGAGTTTAGATGGGTAACAAGGAGGAGATGGGTAACAAGGAGGTGTTGATTAATCGGTACAATGGAATTTAAGCGTTTGCAATATTTTTATACGTATAAATTTAAATTGTTATGAATACAGGTAAATAGAAGTTGTCGATCAAACGGGGCGTAGCAACGCACGCCGGGTACCTGCAAGTTTTTCACCAAATTGTTCTCTGCTGAAGAAATAAATACTCGTATGCCCAAGATTTTCATAAGGAACAAAATCTTGGTTTTTGACGCTGTCGGTAATATCGAAACCATTTTTATTTTTCATTCAATAAAAATGCATTTTAAGTTATTCAATACAAACTATAAGTCAAATTACGATGGTATTGCTTATCGGCTATTCGCCATTGAAACTAGGAAAATATACAAAACTTCAGCGATCTAATAACATGTTGAACACAGTACCTTTTGTTTTTACACAAATTTCTCAATTTAATTTTGACTGGTTGTGAAAAGTCCCAATTGAAAATTTAATTGAAGTAAAAATCCCCAACTAAATTTTGGCTGCTTGTGAAAAGTCCCAATTGAAATTTTAATGGAAGGGAAATTTCTCAATTAAAAATTGGCTGGTGTGAAAAATCCCAACTAAAAATTGGCTGGTGTAAAATATTCCAAGCTAAATTTTAATGGGAGGGAAATAAATAAATAAATTTCAGCTGGCACTTGATTGGGTTCAAGTGGCATTAATAATTGACTGAAGGCTTGAACTTTCAACTAATTCTAAATTTTAGTGATCATATTCAATTAAAATTCAATTAAATAGAAAAACAATTGAGCTAAAATGTAAGCATATTTCAACAGGATTTAATGGTAGTTGAAAAGTTTAACTCTTTAAATCACTTAATTGTTTTTGGCTTGAAAATCTCCATTATTTAAAAAATCAATTTTTTTTATTTAAGCGATGACTGATTAAAAAAACTAATCAGCATTCCCAGCTCTGGTCTCTACCATGTCCTCAATGGGTGGTACGATCTCTTGTCTGGTCCTGTACCTCTGGTAAAATTCGCGGTGTGGACTCTCATTCTCATTTGAGCAAGTCGGACATTCCGGAGTGTCTTTATGCTTGAACCGGTGTAGGTATTCTTTATATTAGGGATGGGCGAAATATTCAATAACTGTTACTTGCTAACCGTTACTGTCAAATAACAAGGTTATGTTAAGTATCTGTTAGTTATAACCGTTATTGGGTGAAAATATAACATAGTAGTCGTTTTAGTGAGATTTGCGAGCAACGCTAACTATTTATTGAAATAATTAAATAATAAAATTAGACTTCGAGAAAGTACAGTTAGTTATATTATAAAAATAATCACTAAACAATAACCAAAAGAAAACAATGGCCGTGTTCACGAGCGTACACCAATCATCTAACAAAAATCATCAATCAACAAAGTTATCGAATTATTTTTGTCAGCGGAAGGTTCTGATTTTTGACAACAAACAGCTTAATATAATTAAGAACTGACTACTTAATATTTATGACCGTCGGAACTAGCACCAACTGCTTCTAGGATTTCCCTCGAATTTTCCTTAAGACTTTGTTAGCCATTGAATGTTTGTTGTAAGACCGGCCCCGGCGAGAATGTGCACATTAAACTAGAATATGGCCAAATCTTTTTCCTTTGTCGAAACATACAATTACCATTAAGAAGGACTCCCGTCCACGCAAAGAAGGGTCTGAAAATGTTAATTTTAACAAAGTGGCAATGGGCTAAGAGTAGAGATGTGCGAGTAAGGGCAATTTGTTTCCCTCCCGCCACGATCCCGACCACGGCTGTCCCGTCCCGTCCCGATCCCGACCAACAAATTTTAATTCAATGCTCCATGCCTGCCAATAAGGCAGGCCTTGTTAGGGCCCAGACCAGAAGTAAGATGTTTTCCATTTCAGGTTAAACGAGGACCACGTGACCCTAGCTACAGCGCAAGCCGAAAGGTTATTCCATCATTCCGTAACCAGGCGCCAGGTTTCATTCCTTGTGATTATCTTGTAAGAGGATATGGGCGTCCCTATCAAGCACTAATCTGGGAGGAGCTGAATGGTAGTGCCTTGAAAAACTGTGTTGAGGTGTCCCAGATGAGGTGGTTACTAAGCGTACGCAGGGCTTCTTATTTTTGGAGTGGCGGCTTTACAAGCTTTACTCCTCCTCCGCAACAACCAGTAGTGCCTTTAGAGCCTCGCAAGAATTTCCGTGAGCTACTTGTGAAACCACATCCTTTGCCAATTCATTTAATAAAATACAAAGAGGTTTCCACATTCATTTTGCATTTGCCTTCTCAAAATTGCTTGTTTGTTTACTTCTGACATCTGTGTGCTATCGATAACAAATCATAATCAAGCAATTTCATCAAACTATTCTTTTGTTAGATTCACATCTAACACAATCACGAAAAATAGCAAACATGATTGCGTATCATGCCCGTTCATCAGCACAATCTAACAAAATCAGTCGATTTTTTGTCATCGATTTATGCTGCTGAACACGTCAAAAACTTGTTTTGGAGCGTAAAATAAATTGGAAAAATTTTGGACAATTTATATAGGTATTAAACTCCCTAGAAACTCCGAACCAGAAACTAAACGCTTTTGCATATTTGATGCATTTAAGCAAAAGGCTGCAATGATTTCGCCCCAGTGTTCATCATTTTCACGAGCTTTAATTAAAGTGGAGTAAGTTAGAAGGAGGTTGAGAATCCACGATCTTGGTGGGTCAATTTGGCAAAAGAAGTGCAAAAATATTTGGGCTTTATGTGTACATCCGTGTAATGCGAGTTCCTATTCTTTAAGGCGGGAATAATTTGATCAGAATATTTCAAATAGTAATTCACATGCATTGTAGTATACAACCAAACCTGTTATTGTATTATTTTGAATTTTTTACAAAACATAGCAGGCATTGCTTGAATCACAGGTATAACTGTAAATACTAATATTTTAGACAGTTATAACAATAACTGAAAAATAACTGATTCGCCCATCTCTACTTTATATCCTCTGGGAGCAGTGAAAAACTGAGTTAGGTGGAAGTTTAATTTCCCCCTGCTCCTCGTTACCCAATCTTCCAAATTTGGAATCATTCTGTGGGTTCATCTGGCCTTTGTGGCCACATTCCACTACGCCTGCTATGTAGCCATCGACGTAACTCTTTCCGTTTTTTCATCATATACTGCTCGCTCTGTCTGTGGGCCCAGCGGTTTGTGTGCTGGACTGCTGGGCGGGAGGTCGTGGGTTCGATCCCGCCTCTGAACATCTAATAATACAAGTTTTTTTCTTTCTTTAGAAAATAGCTTTTAAACATTCGGTCACCTTCGCTAGCTACTGGCGCCAGCTGTGAAGTAACTAGCCTTGAATAAGCTAATTTTCAAACTTAGCAGTTCGGAATCGACGTTAAACTGTAGGTCACTTTCTCTTGTGCGAAAAATTTAAAACACACACTCCAAGAGATTGAGAGAAGCTTGGCTTGGCACCGTTGGAGGAGCAGTATAGCCAATTTTACATATCTGCTCGCTCTGCGTAAATCTGCTTCATATCATTTGCCATGACCGGTATCATTCTAGCCAGGACTAAGGCTGCATCATCAGAGACCGTCCGGTATCCGGATATGTCTCAAAGAGCGCTAAGTCAGTAAGGTGTTGCAAGCTTCTTCAGAAGTCTCTTATTGCTCGCCAACGCAGACGCGACTCTGGGTCTGGGCAGACTCTGGGTCCTCCTATGTTGGGTAGCATCCACGAAAGGGTGGTCTGCATTTTAGAAGCCTTTTGGCTTACATATTCGACGTGGGGACAAAAGCTTAGCTTGCTGTCCAGCATAACCCTCAAGAATTTTTTGAACTCCTTCGATTTCACTAAAGCATTATTCACCATTATGTTCGCGTCCTCTGCTTTTTGACCAGCTACCTCTAGGTGGGCTTCTTCCATCCATCTGGCCATTCGTGTTATCGCCGTATTTGCTGCCGCCTCAAGCTGTCCGACTTCCTCTGCTACGACTACCATCAGCAAATCCAATCAGCTTGCAACCCTGCGGTAGTTTAACTCTTAGTACCTTGGCCTTTTTTCGAGAAGTGACCCAAGAACCGACCCCCGTGGGACTTTTGCGGTGACGTTGTAGTGCCTGGGGCCTTCCTCTGCGACATACCCTAGCACCCTGTCTGCCAAGTAGTTGGATATAATCCGTTGTAGGTAGGCTGGTACTCCAAACTGGTGTAACGCGATCAGTTAGCCGAATGAAAGGCATTTCGGATGTCCAGTGCTACCACCGCAATGTATTCCTTTGCTGCCCCATCTCCACCGCGTTTTCTCAATCGCATTGGTTGCAATATCCACAACCGCCTTATCTGCGTCCACCGTAGACCGTGCCTTGCGAAATCCGTGTGTGTACGTTTGTGTGTGAGTTTGTATGTGTGTCTTAATTGTACAGGGAATTTCGGAGTCGGGTCACTCGACTGCAACGCTCTTACTTGTTCCCATTTTGCTGCGGTTGGAACTCAAATACGAGGAGCATAAAAACAGACTAAACCTAAAAAGGACCCTCAAAAAAGGTTCACATCTGTGTACAAAAAAACGAGAGCGCAAGTTAAAGTCGGCTCTAACCGACTTCGATATACCCGTTACTCATGAAAAAACATGTTTAACAGTGTTCCTGCGTTCCTTAGGGTGAACATTTGAAAAGTATGCAACACTTTTTTTACTTGGCTATTTTTCACTTTTTTGCTCATAACTTGAGAACCGCTCATCCGATCCTTATCATTTCTTTGGCAAATTTATTAATTTCGCTAATTACTAACTATCTCTAGAAGGTACGAATCGTCTATCTGTAGGAGATATAACGTTTTTTCCGAATTGCGGGGGCGGGAGGGGGCGTGGCCAAAATTTGGAATAAACTTGATCTGCCTGCAAGTATAAGAAGCATTTGTTCCATACATGTCAAACCTCTATCTCTTACCATCTCTGAGATCTAGGTGTTCATACAGACGGACGGACGGACGGACGGACGGACAGACGGACATGGCTATATCGACTCGGCTGTTGATGCTGATCAAGAATATATATACCTACTTTATATGGTCGGAAATGATTCCTTCTGCCTGTTACATACATTTGCACGACTTTAGTATACCCTTTTTACTCTACGAGTAACGGGTATAAAAATGTGCACATACTTTTCACGGGACCCAGTAAATATTGTTGGGCTAGTCGAGTATTGCATTTCCACATAATTGGTTTTCTCCCAACACCCCCAAAATCTGAAGTTAAATTAATTGATATAACTCGCGAACGGACCGTCAGATTGTTCACAACCTTATCAATTCCGATAGCGACAAGAGGAATCTAATACATTATAATTTATATAAAATTATAAAATTTGACAATCTAGTATTTTTTTAGGTGTGCTAACATATTTATTTTTGCTTTAACATAATTTGTTGCCGCCAATATTGAATTTTTGTTCGTTTAAGTTTAAATCCTATGTTTTTGTTAAAATGGTATCGCACATTTGAATGTAACCGTGCGATATACAGATCTAACCGAAATTGATTACTTCTTGTCCAATGTTATCTATCATGTACCATCACGAAGAAATTGGGAGGCAATCGGGATTTAGAAGAGAGGCAAGAAGCTCACGAAGTATTTTAAGCGCGCTTGATTACGCGTTCATACATACGTTATACATACTTTAATCGACTATATTTGTGAAATTAAAAATCATTATAATAAATTGTTTAATTAAATAAACATAAAAATACAAATGAACACTTATTTCGCACAAGGAAGGCACGCTCTAAGACTTCGGAAAATCTAACCTCAACTTCGCCGGTCACAATAATTGCCCCTAATAGTAAACTCAGTTTTGATTGGCGCCAGATTGAAATAATCTTTTTAAATACTTAAAATGCAAATATATATAAGCTTCCATGTTTCAAAATTTTTTGGCAAATATTAACGGTGTCTTACTAAGGTCCGTAAGGTCCATGTGTGGCCCCCTATATGGGGGCCAGCCGGGAATACCTACGTATCGGTCTTTGAATATTGTTATCTTGCATAAAGATAAACTGAGCTATAGTGAGTAGCTGTGGACTGTAAGTGGCTGTTATTATTTCAACAGCCATACAGCCGTACAGTGCACAGCCGTTTACAAGTAGGCACGGTTAAGGCTTGTGAAAAGCTGACTGCTCTCATGGCGCAAGCCTTGGCCAGCGTTCGGCTCCTATAGGCGTGAATAGTGAAATGTGTCCCGTCCCTACGGGCCAGGCGTTTACAATGTCCAGTGGACATATCTGGTCTAATACAGAGAAATAAGCATTAAGCAATAAGCATAAGCAAAATAGCTGTCGGTTCTATATAATAATAAAACCTTTTAATACCTAAGAAGTCCACAAATAAGGCCCAATGATAACTGCCTAACCACCATTTACCATATATAACAGGATGGACGAACCATTTATTACCAATCAAGAATCAAAGAGGACCACGACAAGTAAAAATGAGAACAAAGTGACTTCAGATTGCACTAAAGCAGCAATGGGTAATGCATGGCCCGCTTGGGCCTCGACGCCCGGACCGATATTCTGTCTAAAAACTCAGCGCATAATAAATTGCATCTGTTTGAGTCGCGAACCCGCACAAGCTGACGTCGCAACAAGTGTAAATTCCTCGCTTTGAAATGAGTTAAAACAACTAAGTCCAAGCTTGTCGACGTACAGTGGCCAGATTTGCTGATTTAGCATTGCAAAAATCGTAACTTTTGAACGAAAAAAGATATTTGAAAAATTCCAATGTCCAAACGAGACATTTTAAACCAAAAAAACAAAAAATTTATCTTGTTGAAAAATTTTTCAACTTTGAACCACTGTAAAAACCAAAATAATTGACCGAATTTAATAAACCAAACATTTTTGGGCGAGTTGGGATTCCCTTTATTAAACGTCGCGACGTCTGCCCGCATAAGCAGTCTGCGCAGCAAGTGCAGTGTGGGCGACTTTGACTCGCTTATGTGTGTTGTTTTTCACTGTTTCTACAAAATAGAGCAATTTGGCTTATTAGTTAACATTTTTAGAATTATATTTTTGGATTGTCGATGTGAACTCAGAAAATAGCGCATAACTTCGTTAAACGGTATCCAAATTTATTGGGACAACAACCATTCGACGGAGAATTAAATGGGTTCTTATTATAAATTTTAATGAAAAAACGCATAGACGGGGTGCCACAGAAACCTCTTACAACCAAATTCCAACCGAATTTGAATCCTTAGGTGCCACAGAAATTTCATTTGGTTGGTTACAAACCTCTCGTATTTTATTAGGAGATTTAGGAAATAAATGCATCATAAATCAGATAACATAATAAAAAAATGGTAGCTAAAGCTGGGTATCGAGACACTCGAAATTTTTGCGCAGCGGAAATTGTTTGATAATTTCACGAGCCGCTCAGACAATGTAGTGTGACCAGGCAACAGCAAAAAATTCAGCTGTTGCTTATTTAAGAAATTGGCGGGCTAATTCAAATAAAATTAAAGAGTTAAGATTATTGATAAAGGAAGTCACTGGGAGAAATTCAAAGGTCATAGACAATGCCATGGTCAATTTCATTGATGCATCTTTTGTGTGGCTGAATGTATAAACAGTGTCCCTTGTTATTGTATTGGCCTGCTTGAGCAGAACTTATCCCCTAACACATACTGCTATAGCGACAACCCAAAACGCATCGAACGATTAGAATTAGCACATTAAGCCACAGCCAGATCCATGCATATTAGTTGAATACCTTAAGGTAGCCACAGGAGCGGCTGGAGCAAGGGAAACTATCACAGTAAGCCGGAGAAAACACTGCTACAATGGGCTATGGAGACACTTTGATCAGTTCCACACGTTTGTCCACCTCGGAGCTCTCCAAATAATTGTAGCTTTGTTTTTTTAGTCTTCTTTGCTTTAACCTTTTTCCATTGCGTGCACAATTTTCGTAGGTACCTCTGACAATTATCAAACAAGTTTCATAATTTCATGACCCCCTTCGACAATTTATCAGCTGTTTTCAGGAAAACAAGTTGGCAGGTCCATGTTAATTATCGAAGCGAATTTCGCGTGTCTCGATACTCGCTCAGGAAATCCGCTCTGACAATTTTCGCGAGCGGATTTCCTGAGCTATGTAATTAGATGGGCTCCGCAAAAATTTCGAGTGTCTCAATACCCAGCTTAAGATTAATTGATATAACCGATAGCGACAAGAGGAATATAATACGTTATAATCAATGGTTAGACTAATTTATCGCGATGGCTGAGAAATGCGGCTTGCAGATCTGGTATTTTCATTGCCACAGAACTTGCAGAGATTTCATTTTCTTATTAGAAAATCCAGTTAGAACTCCAGATGTTCCAATTGACGTTCCATCTATAAAAACAGTGCTGAATCTCTCGCCAAAAAATTTACCTTTTTTTAGTTATGGGTTATTTGATGTTTAAGCTGGGTATCGAGACACTCGAAATTTTTGCGGAGCCCATCTAATTACATAGCTCAGGAAATCCGCTCGCGAAAATTGTCAGAGCGCATTTCCTGAGCGAGTATCGAGACACGCGAAATTCGCTTCGATAATTAACATGGACCTGCCAACTTGTTTTCCTGAAAACAGCTGATAAATTGTCGAAGGGGGTCATGAAATTATGAAACTTGTTTGATAATTGTCAGAGGTACCTTCGAAAATTGAGCACGCAATGAAAAAAGTTAAAGCAAAGAAGACTAAAAAAACAAAGCTACCATTATTTGGTGAGCTCCGAGGTGGACAAACGTGTGGAGCTGACCAAAGTGTCGCTACAATTTTTATGGAATCTGGCCAATAAAAAGCGTTTTGATACGGGCAGCTCCGGCCGCTGCATCACTTGAGGCTGAGAATCTTTGATGTGGTTGGTATGCCATTCGCCCAATGTGTGCACACCAAACGAGTCCAAACCTCCGTAGCCTCCACAGCACACGGCCAAGCAGCACTGAACCTTAGCAGTCTCCATAGCCCATTGTTTCAGTTTTTTCTCCGGCTTACTGTGATAGTTTCTGTTGCTCCAGCCGCTCCTGTGGCTACCTTAGGTATTCAACTAATATGCATGGAGCTGGCTGTGGTGCTAATGTGCTAATTCTAATCGTTCGATGCGTTTTGGGTTGTCGCTATAGCAGTATGTCTTAGGGGATAAGTTCTGCTCACGCAGGCCAATACAATAACAAGGGACACTGCTTATACCTTCAGCCACACAAAAGATGCATCCATGAAATTGACTATGGCATTGTCTATGACCTTTGAATTTCTCCCAGTGACTTCCTTTATCAATAATCTTAACTCTTTAATTTTATTTGAATTAGCCCGCCAATTTCTTAAATAAGCAACAGCTGAATTTTTTGCTGTTGCCTGGTCACACAACATTGTCTGAGCGGCTCGTGAAATTATCAAACAATTTCCGCTGCGCAAAAATTTCGAGTGTCTCGATACCTAGCTTTAGGTAAAATATAAAGTATAAATATGAAGCATAACATCAAATTTTGGGGGTGTTGGGAGAAAGTATAAGGAAATGCCACTTCCGCTTCCTAAACAGGTCTGTTTGTTTACCTTCGCGCATAAATCAAAATGAATTTAAGTGATATTGTTTTGCTAAATGCTTTTAAAAAGCAAAATAAATAAATAAATTATAATTTAATTTATAATAAATAAATTATAATTTATTTATTTCCTTCAGTCGATGCAACCATGGCTTTTGAGAGACCGACGTGCCTAAAAATGCAGACGCATTATTTAAGGAATGCTTTTGTGTGGAGGCAAAAATTTCAGAGGTTAGTCCAACTTCTGCCTGGGCTGGCAAAGCAAGATACGCCTTTTCGGCTTGCAATCTCACTCTTAACACGCTTGGTTCATCAGCGGAGTATCGAACAATTGGGGAGCTCTTTGATATATGCAAATCAAAGGTTTGGAAAATACTGAAAGAGTTTTGCAACGAGGTGATATCTCATATGGGTTTCGAATGATTGCCACCGAACTTTTTGACCGTTGAAAAGACGAAATGCCGTATCCGCTCTCAGTGGACCAACCAGCAGAACAGCGTTCTCTTTGTTTACCATTTGCCGAAGTCAAGGTGCGTTGTAGAGTACGCCTTTGGCCAATTTTCATATATATGAGCGTGTTTTGAGGGAAGCCAGTTCATTTTTCTTAATACTGTAGAAAGGATTCAACAAATTAAAAACATCTTGCCTTCCAATTCTTTTACCGCCAATTGTTGTGCCAGCTGATTTTATTATCTTTAGTCTTATCGATATCCATATCTATTGATATTTCTCGTATAAATATGAAAAAACGAGTTGGCAGAACCAGCGTCCAAAGTGGACTCTACTTTTTTCCTTACCCCCTCAACAACCCCTCGGTCAACAACTGACATTTTTATACTCTGTACCGAAGGAATCATTTCCGACCCTATAAAGTATATATATTCTTGATTAGCATCAACAGCCGAGTCGATATAGCCATGTCCGTCTGTCTGTCCGTCCGTCCGTCCGTATAAACAAACAGATCTCAGAGATGGTAAGAGATGGAGGTTTCACATGTATGGGGCAAATGCTTCTTCTACTTGCAGGTAGATCAAGAATTTTTAAAAAACGTTATATCTCATTGATAGAGGATTCATTCCTTCTAGAGATAGTTAGTCATTCGTAATATGTATCGATTTGCCGAAGAAATGATTAAGATCGGATGAGCCGTTCTCAAGTTATGACCAAAAAATAGAATCCCCCCTCCCTCACCGCCAGCTCCTACTTTTGGTACAGAGTATGACATAGTCAGGCCTGACCGACTTTCTCAATTGTTTTTGTATGGAGTTGGGCGCGCGTTCTTCGATAAATGGACGCGAACTCTAACACTGCTGTGGTGTTTCCTTCATATAAATTTTTGGTTCTACCCTCCAACTATCACACTGACATACCATTTGGTTGTGAACTTGTGAACAGATATGCACAACCATAAGCACAAGCTCCAAGAACTCGAGCTAGTCTCGTTTGCAGTCTAAGATTCAATAAATAATTATGTATCATTAAATTACTAAAATATAAAATGCAAAATAACTTACAACGTTCTTTACATTTAAGTAACAGCAAAATTAAAAAAAAAAATCATTATCGCGGAGACATTTTTTTAAGAAAACGGACAAACGGTCGCGAAATCAATTAGTATGACCTTACTTTTCTTACATTTTCTGGGCACACTGCTCATATGGATCAGCTGTGATCAGCTGTTTCGCGAAATCAAATTGAAAGCAAATCACTTACAGGAGTACCACTAATATGTCTTGACCATTTTTGCTTCTATAAAAACCAAATTTACAACTCCACGCTTCGTTTTTCCTGGGACAAAATTCTTTAACTTTTGAAATTTTAACATTTTTTTTCATAAGAAACATTTTTTTTTCATGTTATTACACGAGAATTTTTACACGCGTGTTACTAACACGATCTGTAAAAAAAATACCAGAAAATTTTATACACAAAATTACGCGTGTGAATAATAAAATATTTTCGACCTGCCTACAGCTGTCACTGCAAATATCCACATTGAGTCCAATCATTCGACTATTAAATATTTAAATTTTTAAGAGTTAAGTTACTTTAACTGTATTAATTACGAATAAAATTTAAAACAAATTATTTGAAACAATTATTAAATATACTCTAAATGAAGATACCAGGTTTGGGTAAGTTGAAGGCAAAAAATCAATAACAATTTACGCGGCGTCAGCAGAAAAGCACCTGTAGAATATGTATCTAACCGTTTTTAAAATGGTTGAAGATAGCCATTGAAGATAGGCAGGTCTTTGCGAAAACAGGGAAACGCCAGTTTTCCCTCTCATGCAACACCATTGCTGACAAAGTTAAAGGTCGAATGTTTTGCCTCAATCTGGATATTTGCGGTCACAGCTGCATAGTGCAGCTGTAGGCGGCTCATGGATTGGAAGCAGGTCATTACGAAATTTGGCGTGATCTCAAATTTTATGGCACTCACTAGGAATGTGTGCCTACCCACCCCCGTTTGTGCTCGGCCTGAGCTCAGCCTAGGCCACGCGTCTTACGCACCAATACAAATGAAATGTAAAAAATTTTCTGGCATTTTTTTTTACAGATGTCAGCAAAAATTTTTTAAACTCATATTAGAAACACGATTCGTATTAATAACACGTGTGAAAATAAAAATTTTTACAGACTGAATTTTTTGTTTGTTTTAATATTGCGCGTGTAACAAGCAAATGTGTGTTATGTTAAGAACCCTGGTTATGTCATAACTAGAGACCGGATTTATATGCTTTAGCATATTTGGCATATTTTGTATGAAAAGAATATGAGTATATGTAAAAAGCATATGAGTATATTCTTTTAATTTCTTAAAACTGCAACTTTTTCGTTACTAAGATTTTAAGCGCTGTAGCGCCGCTGTTAGCTTTTTGACTACGAGTCTAAGATACCCAGGTTCGATTCCCAGACGGGGTGTAACTTTTTTTTTTTTATATATACTAATTTTTTGTAAAAAAAAACTAAATATGAAAATTTAAAAAAAAAATGGTAAGAAAACAATTTGATTGCTATTTAATATTGGAAACTCAGTTGCAAAACCAACTATAAAAACTAAATATAGTATTTTATATTTAAATGATTATAAGAATAATTTATCGGACAAAATAACTCTGTACCAGAGTCCGGCGCGTCGCTATCTAATGTATAGCGCGTCGGCACACCGACGGTATACGAGCTTAGACTCCTTTCTTTAGCAATGAAGTAGTAAATGAGTGCGCTTTCGCGTAGCTAAGCACACACACGCAACGCGAAAATGAGCATGTTTGTTTGGCCGGCCCCTGCTCCGTACCAAAGGTAGACTAAACCGCACTTTTCTGCGAGATTTGTAACGTTCGGAAATCGCCAACACTATTTTTCTACTAGAAAAGCAAGGGCATAGTCTTATTAATTCAGTGCAGATAATTCTCAATCTTCAAGAGTCTCTTAAGATTGCACCTGGAGAAGTTGTGAACATTATTTGGAAGAAGCTTGATAACGTGATTGCAAAGAATACCTTTTTCATGGAGTTGCACAGTGGTCGATTCTGCCAATCTGGCAGGCAATAAATGCAAATTTCAAAACTCAAATCTTGTAGATGTTTTTAATTTTCCTGAAAACTAACATCCCGCCAATATTAATTCCGATTTATATATATTTTTTTATCCGATAGTCACGACGTCGTGAGCGTGCAAAACTTCATATACTTTTTTTACCATACCTAAAAACATTTTCGCGCCTTTTTAAGGCTTTTTGTTTTGGTCTGAGAAAAATGAAGTTTTTCGATTAGTTATGAACTAAGACTTGAATTTGACAAGAATTGGTATGCATTTAATAAAAAAAATTTTTGTTTGTCCTGTTCTTTTATGTGTTAGTGGTAAAACGATGCCGAACTTCGCATTTAATTTAGAGTACTGCTTCTAACACTCCTACGACTTTCGTGGAGTAGAACTTTTGATATTGGCCCGTAATGGTCATCAATCTGTATGTGTTTATTGAAATAGTCAATTGTGAATCGTCCAGTGTCAAAATGAACTGCAACTATCCGCAAATTATCAGTTTATTACATTTTATAGGCAAAATGTCAATCTTGAGAAGCACTCCATGCTCTTGGTTGGACCACAACCGAAAAAATGATCCTAGGAATATAGTAGATGATTTATTGCATGCTCTATTACTGTCGTCATACCCTATAATATCGTCCATATCAAAAAGTACTTCATAGTGCTCGAAAATATCATTTAACTCGATAAAGAGTCCATATTACTTCAAGAAAATGTCTTAGATTTGAGGAACTCAGAAGTTCAATAACACTTATTTTTTTATTAAATTTCCAGTTCTTCTTATCATTATTTCAATGTAAATAATTTATGACTCAATTTTTAAATTTTTAAAATTAAAAAAAAAATTTAATTAATTTTTTAAAATTAACATTAAAATTTAAATTTAAAAACAATTTTTTTTTAGCTTATTAATTTCTTTTTTTATACACAAATTTATAAAAATAATTCCAAAAATAATACTTAATTATTTTGTATGTTATTAATTATTGCCTGTCAGATTGGCACAATCGACCACTGTGAGTTGGTGCGATTATCAAAACTGTTTGGAAACTCGCATGCAAAAACTACTTTAAAAAAGGAATTTCGGAAGAAATATTTTTATGCGCCCATTACTTCTTGCGATGTTGAACGATCCTTTTAAATTTATCAAAATATTTTGTGGGACAGGCGAGAAAGACTAACTGCCGAAAAAATTGAAAAAATTATTGTTGTACGTTGCAACTCTTCATAGTTTTGATAAAAAAAATAAAACAATTACTTAAATAATTTTACTTAAAATTTATTGCTCCATTTTTTATTTACTTTTTTGCCCCCACCAAGTTTTTGCTAAGTTTCACTTTAATTGTTATATTTATATGTAAAAAAAACATATTTTTTAAACAGTTTTTAGTGAGTTACCCTTTTCAACTGAGATTTTTTATCATTTTCTTGGGTGAAAGTCTTTTAGCCAATTTCTCTTATATCCAGTATGTTGAACCATTTTTTTTTTAAATCTTCATATTCTGAGTATCTCGAAAGAAAAAACACATTTCTATGCCTAACTAAAATGTATTAAAAGTATTTAATAAAAAAAAAATTTTAAAAAATGACCGGTCGTTACTGGGACTCGAGCCTGGGTACGTAAGACTCGTATTCTAACACCTTACATCTCTGCCAAGGCACCTTTATTTTCTTAATGGAAAAATAGCACATATAAGAGAAAAAAAAGAATATACTCATATGCTTTTTAGAATATTTTTTGGGAATATACTCATATTCTTTTTAGCATATAAATCCGGTCTCTAGTCATAACTTAAAAAAAACTTACTGCTTTTACATTTTGAGATTTCCAGTTGGAGGACCAGGTACGTCTTATGTGTTTGTTAGTAATTTACCTTATATACTACATATTTGGCCGTGTGGGCCCAGCGGTTAGTGTGCTAGACTGCTAGGCGGGTGGTCGTGGGTTCGAACCCGCCTCGTTAATAATAAACGTTTTTTTCTTTCTTTAGAAAATAGCTTTTACACATTCGGTCACCTTTACCAGCTATTGGCGCCAGCGGCAAAGTAACTAGCCATGAAAAAGCAAATTCTTAAATTTTGTTGTTCGGATTCGGCGTTAAACTGTAGGTACCTTTCTCTTGAGCGAAAAACAGATTGAGAGAAGCTTGGCTGGGCAAAAATTATAAATACAATGCCACATACTCTCGCTATCATTTAAAAAAAACGCAAGCAATTTTTTTTTATATGTATAATAATAATAACAATAAACTCTGTAATATGCTAGTTTATGTGGCAAATAGTGCTGGGGATACGAAATTGGCCCTGAGTCATGATAAAAATATGTATTTATTTTATTGACAACTAAATGTACCAATATTGGTATTATAATAGGATTCACTTAACAGCATTTTTGACACTAGGGCTCATAAAAAGCTGATATTTTAAAGGGAAGAAATGAAACCTTAGAAAAATCTGAAAATAGTTACATGTTTTTATTATTGCTTCTATTTTAAGTGTATAATGTTAACTTAATTATATTTTACGTATTCCGCCGCTTGGGCCGATATATATGTATATAAATAAATACTAGCTTAATTAATTTAATATGTATTACAATATGGTTTGTTTCTAATTCTTTGGATTTGTCATATTTTATTTGTTGTTAGTTAAACTCAGACCGATGAATTAAATCTTTATATTGCGTTTATTTAATACTTTTAAAAAAGCTCTCTCCAACGGTTAGTGAATTCAGAATGAAAATGTTTAGTTCTTATTTTGAGCACGGTGCCATCATGCATAAAACTGAGGATCTTTTTCGCGTAGAAACATACAGACGGACAACCAAACGGACGGCCAAAGCTCAATAGACTCAGCTCGTCATGCCGATCAAGAATATATATTATTTGTGTGGTCGAAGATGGTTCCTTCTATAGGTTGCACACTTCTAGTTAAAATTATAGAGACAAAATTGTAAACTTATTACGATTTATATGGGTTATATGGTTAACAAGAAACCATGGGTCTACGGTGAATTTGACTTCAAATATTTATGCTTAATTTTCCACAAAAAACAAGCTAAAAAGCGGATGAAGCCTGACTATAACAAACTCTGTATCCTCCAGAGAGAAGCCACACAAAGTGATAAAGAAGCCATAAAGTGAGTCAAGTGCTGCCCATCGAACTTGAAACGAAGCTACCCAGTATAAATTTTGAATTTTCTTATAACTCGACTATTGTTCATTCGATTTTCATCATTCCTTTGGCGAATCGATAAAAAATCTTGATAACAAAACATGAAGGTACAAACCATCTATCTGCAAAACTATAGTAGTTATGAAGTTTTTACAATTTGCGGGTGCGGGAGGGGGCGTGGAAACCTGTGAAAATAATATTGATCTGCCTACAACTACAAGAAGTATTTGTCCCATACATGTCAAACGTCTTTCTATTACCATGTCAGAGATCTGTACGTTTATATGGACAGACAGACGGACATGGCTATCTCTGGTATTACATTTGCTCGCGTAAAAAATTTCGTGTTAATAACATGAACAATATTTTTTTCCCTTTAAGACCCATACGAAGTACGACGAAAAATTTCACATAAATAGAAACACTTTCTAACTGCACATGAGCATCAAAGCAAAGCCGAGGTGTTTCTAATTATATGAAATACTGTATCGAAACGAATTTTTCGTCGTACTCCGTATGGGGCTTTAGTGAAAAATTGTTAGTAACAAGTGTGAAAATAATAAATGGAGGGAAGCAAACTTCGGCTCGACCGAAGTTTTTATACCCTTGGAGCATGATATTCGCCTGTCAGTTTATTATAAGGCAACTATACGATGTATTCATCCAATTTTGAGACATTTTTGAAAACAAATAGTTTTTCTCACTAAAACAACTTTTTCGACCGATCGTTCCTCGTTTGAGCGATAGCATTGACAACAAAAAAGTATCTGAAAGCATAGCAAACTTATAAATCCGCGGTTTGGGAGGGATAGCATTGCAAACAAAAAAGTTTTCCTTACAAAAACTAGTTTTTCAACCGATCGTTCCTATGGCAGCCATATGCTATAGTCATCCGATCCGGCCGGTTCCGACAAATGTGCAGCGTATTTGTACCAAAAGACTTCGTGCAAAGTTTGGTAAATAGTATAGCATAGAAACAGAAGGACAGACGGACAAGGGTATAAAAATTTTAACAGACAACTTTTTCTTTGTGCGTGAAAAAAGTAATTTTACGAACCCTGCTTTCTATATGAATTTTTGGGCGTTGGTTCAAGTTAACTGTCCATATTTCCCCAGCACGTCTTGTATTAGAGATATTTGGATAAACGCGTGTTTAGCGAGGTTTGATTACATTTAAAGATCCTGTAGCATAACGTTACCTTTTCAAAGCAAATTTGTTTTAATGTAGGCTGCATTACAAATCTATACAGATAAACTACGCCCGTATCCTGATTTTGTTTATAATATAAAAAATGTTTGATTTTAATATGGAAAATATAGATATTGTACCATTGCGGAGGGCGTTGTAACGCATAGACCATCTCCGTACTCATTAAATATATATTTTTTGATTATTATCAAGCAAGGTCTGATCAAAATTTCATGATTTTTCATCCCACTTTTTTTTCTTGTAAAGAATGTCCGTTTTCTTATTATAGAAAAAAGCTCACTATGACTCCGTTAAAGAACTCTAAAATTATTGTGTACCGATCCAACCCCGGCTTGCTATTTAAATAAATGCACCAATTGCTCTGATCAAAAAGATTTTCTCCGATATTAAAGGAATTGATGTCGAAGGCTATCATAGAAGCGATTGAATTTCTTGTGTGGAAAAGTACTGACAAGTGCACATTACAAACTCAAAAGCTTTCAAGTTTTGGGCGCGACAACTCGGAAAACTTTTATACCCAGCAGAAAGAAGAATTTATTTTTTGGGGAATTTTCAGAAAACTTTGCATTTGTTGCACAGAATGCTTCCCAATGAAAACATTTCAGTAATGATCAAGGCTGTTCAACCTAAAGTAAAGGAGCTTCTGAAGATGACATGCTTTAACGGTAAGCAAGACTGAAAAGACTAAAAGTTGGTGGTATTGCAGGTAAAGATTGTATTTTGGTTTATCCAATGGTAAATTGGCTAAAAATATGTAAGTCGTTTTTATGGCAAATATCCCATGAAAGACTGTTTGCTAAAACCTGGCACTTAGAACAGGTATAATATGTAATATGTTACGGTAGCTGTAATGGATTGGAAAGAGGGCCAAAACAACTAGATCTTTTTTTATTGCGGTACGGGTCATTGCTCGGATTTTCCAACATCTGTGAAGGGCTTAACAAAAAACGGAAGATTGGCACCTCATACGCCGGTTATCCAGGTTATGCCAGGTTTCAACCAAAATACAATCTGTACCTGCAATAAGACATGTCTCATTCAATTACGCAGATGCAAACGTTTTAACGCCATAAAATCTCCTTAACTTTTTTGCATATGCAAATATCAACAACAACAACAACGCCTTTACGCAGCGAGCAACGGGTGCTGTAGGTCCCTGCTCGTGAGCAGCTGGATTTCTGGATGAGGGTAAAACTGAAAACGAGGGTTTGTTAAGAAATGATGTAATTCTGCTGTGAACTAGTATATTTTGGATCGGTCAAGATCACACCAGAATGGTGGGTAGTACGAGTAATTAAACAAAAATAATATTAGAGTATCGGTCAACAGATACTCTGTTATAGCGCAGTTTCGCAAAATTTACCACCCAAACAATTTTGACGAGCAAAATTAAGTGTAAAAATGTAAACAACCCTTCTTTTTACATGAATGTGTATTTATGAAAAGTGTATTATAATTTTGCCCAGAAGTTTCCAATGCATTTTTATGCCTTCCTTTTGGAATCATCTCCGAAAACATAAAGTATATATCGCTCACTTACTTCAATACTGGCATAACTCAAAATAATCCATTTTGAGAAAAACACGTTTGAAGTTCTCAATGGATTTAACCTAAAAAAAAATGGTTCTTTAAGTTTCAACTTAATTAAGTAAAATATTATAAATTTAGAATGCTTATTAATAAACATTGAAAATATGATGTTTTAACTGAATGACGAAGTATGTTTGGTCAATATCGACAGCAGGAAAACTGAGATATGGCGGTTCTTGCATCAGCATAATAATGAACCTGGAAAATGATATTGCGACATATTCTCATCTCACATGGAAAGTAGAAGAGATAGCAATACGAAAATTTTTGCATAAAATAGTACAGAAGAGCGCGCACATTTCTGCATCATTAAGTCAAAAATCGTATTTTTTGAGTTATGCCAGTGTTGAAGTAAGTGAGCGATATGTTCTTGATCAGCATGACGAGCTGAGTCGATAAAAATTTGTCCGCCCGTCTGTCTGTCTGTTTATACGCGAACTAGTCCCTCAGTTTTGAAGCTACCGAACTGAAACTTTGCACAGAATCTTCTTTTGCCCGCACGCTGCTAATATGTCGGAACCGACCGGTTCGGATGACTACTTCTTGTAGCTGTCATAGAAATGATCGGTGGAAAATGGGTTTTAGTGAGAAAACAGTTTTTTTCTGAATACACCATTCTCACAAAGACGGTCATGAGTAATATTAAATGTTTTTAAGCTGATCTCAAAATTTTCAAGTGTATCAAAACTTTGGCACAGACGAAGTAAGCTTTGCCTTTCTCGTTCTATCTTTCAATTTGAATTGAATATTATTGAATATTTAATTCAATTTGATTTAATATTAAAATTTGCGTTTACCAAATTTCTTCGCAAAACCAAATGAATGTTGCCGTTTGTATTAAATCCAACTTTCCCCAAACCTTAGTCAATTTATTGTTCACATTGATGGCGCCAGCAGAGGATGAGCGGCAAGTTGGTATTGGTTGATTTCACAGACGTAAACAATTTTATGCAACCTATAAAGAAAAATAATTAGGGTGTTCACTTTGTTGAGCACTTAGGCACTTGGGGAAAAGCGTAAGCATTTCCAACAACAATTTACTCTGAACAAATTGTGCACAGATTGCTCGACCCAGACCCTGACTACGAACAGTCGGGCACTTTTACCTAAGTGCTATAAGTGTTATACAAGCTAAAATCAAATGTGTGAATGAACCATGGATTACTGCCAAATCATATCTCAAACGTAATTGTGCACAAATTTCGTGCACAGAGGGCTGCTCACAATACTAGTCAGGCAAAACTGCTCAAGTGCCTATGTGCTCAACAAATGGAATACCCTTAATGTTGTTTTTAGTTTAAAACATAATTTTGCTAGTCAAAATTGATTGGATGGTGAGTTTAGCTAAACTCCTAACAAAACACGAGATTTTTGAAACCAACCAAAATTCATTACTATGGGACCTAAGAATAAAATTTTGGATGAAAGAAGTTTCTGTGGAACCCCCGCTAAAAGCATTTTTGCACTTAACACTCTTTTGTCGGTTAACTTGACAAGCAAGTAATTGCTAGTTAAATGATTTAGATTCAGCATATGGGTCATTCTTTTTCAAATCAAACGGTCTCAAAATTCAACATTTTTTGTTTCAATAAACAAAAAAACCGAAATTAGATCTCGTAACGAAATCTATAAAATGATAATTTGAGTAGATACTGTAAAATGCTTTCCATCAAAATCAACTTGAGACCTGTGTTGAAAAAGAATCACCCATATAGTTAACTTTTCTTCGGGCGCGATTGGAGCTTTCTTTCCTCTTTTAAGTACATCTTCTATCGGCTAGAATACAACTTTACAACAAAATAGGTAATATTGTATATTATGTAATGTAACCACTAAATATTATTTTAAAATTGTTATCCACATCTAATCATTGAATCCACTAAGATTCAAATTATTTTACAAAGCGTAAGTTACTTTTTTAAGAACATACACTGCCATGCACTTGAATAGGGACAAGCATGTTAAAACGAATATACAACTATTTGACGGAAAGAATTAAATTAAATCAAAAGGCAAATATTTTAAGCATTTATAACTGCCATACAAACTGACAGGCATATATCAAGCTCCAAGGGTATATAAACTTCGGTCGAGCCGAAGTTAGCTGGCCTCTATTTTTAGTTTTAATATTCTTAGACGTTTAGCTTAACGTACAATTCTCCGTACCGTATCGACACTTTCACTTAATAGTAGTTTTAAATCAATTTTCAAAGCTAAACTGTGTGAATTTGAAGTATTTTGAACCACTCGCTGCTCTGAAGTACGTTAAAATGTTTTTTTAATGCGGCCTTTCATGTTATTCTCATAACTTGATGGGTTTTTAAGAAAATTGTATACAAAATTGCATTAGCTTATCTCAATTTTGTTCAGCAATTTGCGTGTACGTAAGGATTCACTCCTTAAAAAACATTATTTTGCCTTTTTCTTCTTCAATTAGTGCATTACCGCCCACCAAAGCTGGTTTTTATACTCTGTACCGAAGGTACATAGAGTATATTAAGTTTGTGCAAAAGTATGTAACAGAGAGAAGGAATCATTTCCGACCCTATAAAGTATATATATTCTTGATCAGCATCAACAGCCCAGTCGATATAGCCATGTCCGTCTGTCCGTCTGTCCGTCCGTCTGTCCGTCCGTCTGTCTGTCCGTCCGTCCGTATGAACAAACAGATCTCAGAGATGGTAAGAGATAGAGGTTTGACATGTATGGGACAAATGCTTCTTATACTTGCAGGCAGATCAAGTTTATTTTCAATTTTGGCCACGCCCCCTCCCGCCCCCGCAATTTTGAAAAAACGTCATATCTTCCACAGTTTTGTAGATAGACGGTTTGTACCTTCTAGAGATAGTTAGTAATTGTCAAAATGTATCGATTTGCTGAAAAAATGGTAAAGATCGGATGAGCGGTTCTCAAGTTATAAGCAAAAAAGTGATTCAAGCTCCCCCCGCCACCCCCCCCTCCCATCCTTTCACAACCAACACCGCACAATCTTAGGGAGAGAGAGCGAGAGAGAGAGAGAAAGAGAGTGAGATAGAGATTGAGATAGAGAGAGACACAGCAGCAGCACTGCGTTCAGCTCCTACTCCAGGTACAGAGTATGTTATAGTCGGGCTTGACCGACTTTCTCACTTGTTTATATTTAAAACGTTTAAATGTTGACAAAATATAAACTTCATTGCGCGGAGTTTTACTTAGAATGATGAAATCACCTTTGTCCCTATTTAAGTGCATGATAAAAATAAGCCATTTTTGAAGAGCTCGTTAACAAATTTTTTTAACAAAAGACTACGTTAATTTGAAAAAGTTTTTGTTTAATTCAATAAAGAATGAAGTACTGAATGCTTATAAATATTTGCCTGTTGATTCTTTCAGTCAAATAGTTGTATATTCGTTTTTAAATGCTTGTCCATATTCAAATGTATGGCAGTGTATCTTAAAATCTTTCAAAAGTTATAGTTGTCGCGTTGTTTTTACGTGTTCCACAACGCAAATTCTATTAGTAGCAGACGAAAGGCCCAATCACCTACAAGTCTGGAACTTTTGGATCTAGTCTGTGCACTATCAATAAAGACATGATAGGGGCAAGTACTGGGCGGTTTCACAAATGTCGTAAAGTTCGGATAACGTATAATCTCCGAGGGCTGAAAATAAATTAGATGATTTTTGAACGGAACAGCAAATTTTTAAGCGACTTACAATTGACATGGAGTCATTCGAGATGCGACAGAAAGTCATATGTTTGCCATTAATCATGGCCTGCTCAACGCGCTTCGTAAAAAGTGGCTCAGACCATGGTAATTGATTTAAATGGGAGAGGAAAGTGCGGTCGTGAAACTCAACGGGATCTGATATAAGTAATTTGTCTAAGAAAAAAAATAAAAATAATTAGAAAATTAAAAACCTTACAGACTACCTATATGCACTTACTCAATAAAGACTCTTCGTATAAGATGTCCTCGGCGGTCATGTTGGTATGACTTTTTTTTGTTTTGGCGTAAATTGTGTTAGGTATATAATCCAGCAAGTTTCCATTGTACAAAAATAAATTCTCTACATCAGTCATATTTAATGAATAAAACTGAAAAACACCAAACATTTCAAAAAATTCACGCACGGGCGTCATGCTATAACAGCCAGATAGTTCAATCTTGGGATAATATGTGATGAAGGACAAGCACATTTCCTGTTTGGTAGAGTATCCTCCAAATGTTGGCCGCTTGCGGTGCATCGTTTCATACGCACAATCTGTGATGATGTAGTCGCCAGGTTTGACCACTGTCTCATTGGCCAGCTGATGAACGTGCTGGAACTTGTAATCATAGTTATTGTCCTCAATGATGCGATCCAATTCCCTACCACCACGAACATGACGCAGGCTCATTTTGCGACCAGCACGATGGGAATGTAATGTTACCGCTGTAATTTTAATGCCTTCCTCGGGAAACATCTGAAAAAAGTGCAATACAGTTAAAAAAACTTCAGCTTCGCCAAAGGATAAATGACTTTCATACAACAATTTTATTATCATGTAGCCGGTTGTGGTGCAGCGGTAGTGTGAATGCTTTCTGTGCGGGAAGCGAATAAAATAAAATAAAAATTTTATTTGTTTATGGGTTTTGCGACCTGTTTAGATTTTGGTCAAATGCTTATTCTGTGGACAGCTGATATAAAAGTAACTTGCAAGTAATCCGATAAGAGGACCGGGAGGTCCAAAGGGAGGCAAATCAAAAGTATGGGTTCCTCACAAGACGCTTTTAAAAGGGGAAAAATAGGCATTTTTCAACTTTAAGCTCAAATTACTAAAAATCTCGAAGTGATGGAACATTTCTGAAAACATATTCATGCTCAGCACACGAAAATCATCTAGAATCACCATCACCCCTTTAATATACTGGACCTTGATGCCTAACTTAAAAAAGTGAAAATAATATTTTCTTGTCAATCTGTATTTAAATAATTTAAAATAAAATTTTAGCCTGCTTTTAGATTGTAGATGAAAAACAGCCACCTACATTTTTAAAGTCGCTTACGTTTCGTCATTCTGACTGCTACTATAAACAAGAACTACAGCTAGCCCACAAACCAAATAACACAATAAAGAACTTTTTGAATAAGACGAAGTCCAAAGTGGCCACATCCGATAGGAGCAATGTGATCTACAATATTCCATGCAATAGTAATACAAAGAACAGCTGCGTCAAATTGTACATTGGTACAACAAATTCAAAACTAAAAACAAGAAGAGCTCAATATAAACCAGACTACGAGCTCAGTCATCAAATAACAATACAAAAAAGGGCGTTTGCGACAGAGTAAACATTCACCGAACTTCGACACAGCAAACGATTCACCCTAGAGCTGCTACGTTTACTAGACACACAAGTTGACAAGAGTCTTAATTACAAAAGGGACACTGAAAACTGCGCACACCAATACAGGCACTTACTGACCAAACAATAAATCAGTATCCAACTCCACGCCGAACAAAACGAACGTGCAAAATAATGTATGTAAAAATGTTTTGTGTTTTTTGATCAAGTTCATTGAAAGTAGTTTCTCTAAAGATGGTTGCCTAGGACCAAGCGAAATATTTTGAATAAACTGTAAACTTGATGTGTAGGATGGTACTATGAAGTAAGCTGAACCATCCGACCAAACCAGTTCACAAGTGGTTCAAGTCCACATCTCAAAAATTACTTACATCTCGGAATTAATGCAAAGGACCCGGGCGACTCCGGGTAAACATCTAGTATAGCTAAAAAGCAGGGGTGCCCAGGGGCACGCGCGCCATAAGCCTACAGAAAGCAACAACAAATTCATATGCGTGTTCGCCTCTTTTTCTTTCGGAGTCATGGTTTTGTAACAACAAGCGGCAACAGGCGCGTGCAGACCTGCAAAAACAACACCATATGTGACTCTCTCTCCTTTGTCTCTGGCAAATTAAAAAGCAAAGGCCGGACGCTTTTCGCTGTCTTCCGCGACACACTTATACAAACAAAAATCGGATTTCGGTTTCTTGTAGTTGTTCTTGCTTAAAATATATTTTGTGCATTTGTATTTGATTCAACGCGGCCTTAAGCTCATTCTGGGCAACCCCGGTATAAAGTCTGTAACAGGTGAAAAAGGTTAGATGACAATTGTGGGATATGTTTCAAATATTGTGGGATCAATGGAACATCTTATCGGCCGCTGCACGACTCTGCATTTCTTTACCCATAAAGCTTTAGCCAGAAGGACTATTAAAGTCTTTGGTAAGCGTGCAGTTTTCGGATGGGTTTGACTGTTTTAAAAGGACACCGGATTGGTTTGCGGTTCGGACAAACATCTGGACAATTTTAATATTCCCTCTGCAAACAAAATAGAGGAAAGCTACTCTAATCATCGTAATCACCTGTTGACGTTTTGTCCACCCCTAGCGCTCCAGTCTGGCCTGGGAACCATATACCAAAGGAACAACTAGACTGCAAACAAGTTCATTTTGGGGGATTCTTATGCAATGTGGCTTAATTATAAGCTTAAAAAAAAAGATTCTGGGTTAGCAAAACTTTTGATTAGTGAAAGAGAAAAAAAATTGCTACTAAATGAGGAAAGTAACTCTGACTCAATTAATTTGTCTCAAAGTGGAGATCAAGTCGATTTATACATGAATTTGTAAAAAAAGAAAGAGGACAATACAAATAAGTAATAAGAGTATTTTCTCAAAACAGTTTAATGGCATCAATCAAGGTTTTCCTGAACATTAAACGTCTACAAAATAAAGATGATATACTTAAAAGGTGGTCAGAAAATTTGACAAAGTTTCCAGAATTGACAGAAATATCAATTTATTAGTGCGAAGTTTATTATGTCTCCGCTAAGGACTTAGATGGACGGAAATACATTGACCGCTATTATTCTTCTAAGAAGTAACAATTTACCTTCTTTGTAAAAAATTGTGGTAATTGTCTATTATATATAACTGTCCTCTCCAAAAATTCCGAAATAATTTTTCCTCGATGGACCGCGAATTATGAAGAATTTACTTGCAAAAATTAATTGGCGATCATCCATGGTTTCTTTTTAAATGAATTTTGAAATTTGCTGTTTTTGCACCAAAATAATGCATGTGCTTTTCTTCAAATGTCAAATAAATAATAAACAATATTAAATTTGTGAACAAAGGGCATAGCAGAATAAGCATACAAAAACTGCCCCCACTCCGATCAGCACCAAAATTAAATATGTTGTTACCATCAATGAGAAACTCACTCTCCTAAATTTTTAGTCTTCTAATCGCTATTGGAGTAGAGTTATGAGGGCGGAAAGATAAATCAAAAAAATCGTTTATCTTAAGAACCGCTTAACCGATTTGGATGGGTTTCATATATGTTGTAAGTGTAAACAGAACAATTCAAAAAATAATTTTTGCACATTTTTATTGCCAATTCTTTGGCCCAAAAAAATGATTAAAATTTGGTTTTTTCATCGAGAGGTCCCTAACAACATATAATTTTTGCAAACACATTCCAACTGTACTTATTGTGAAATATAATTAAACGTTAAAATAGTATTTTTCATTAATATTTTATACATATTACACTGTAAATCAACTTAAAAGGGGAAATTCTGTGTGAGTAGTTACAGTGTGCTCAATATTATAAAATATATTTGTAAAACTATTCACATGTTTTATTGGTATTCACTATTAAGATGATTCACGATGTCACTGCAAAAATTTTACATTGTTAAGGAATTCTTATTGAAAAAAAAAATCAAAACACTATAAGAGTTGAAATCGATTTACACCTCGAAAAATATAGTGTAAAATTTTACGAATATTTTTGGTGCCTAAGAATTGATAATAAAAATGTGCAAAAATAATATTTGTTGTGTTCAATTGTTCTGCGAGTACGTTTGTTCAAAAATTGTGATTAATATGGCTTGTGCGGGTTGTGAAACTACAATTTCGAAGTTTTTGTCGATGTCGGAGTCCGATGTCATTGACTTCCTGATAGGTCATAATGTCAAAAAAATGTGGTGATCTGTGCAAAATTTCGTCCAAATGTTTGCAAATGGATAATAATAAGAAGAAAAAGCCAAAAATCCAGTGCAATTTTGTGAAAAGTTTCCGCAAAAACATTTTTTTTGGCCGGTACAACATTTTCTATAACAGAAATTTGCAAATTTCTTATGTGGGATGTGGTCAAACTGAGAGGCGAAACTGAGTTTTTGGAGGCTAACACCCCATTTAGACCCGTCAATCTATTGTTGACTGGAAAAGATTCTTGAGGGAAGTATACATTGACTGGAGTATAAATAACAGCCGTTCCGATGTAATATTTATTCCTCCGGATTCCGATTCTGAGGCTTAAAAAGAGTGGCTGAGAGCAGCAGGTGTGGAGTAAGCCTTCTGGGGAAACCACAATAAAAAAAACGCGTCTTCAACTCCTCCTCTAATGGGTGTTGTGGAAAAAAGTTTAACAACCCGAGTTCTTTTTGCTATTGGGGTGAGTGGTTGACAAATTTGTGGAAATTAGCGCCGCAGGTGAAAATTTTCGTTTTTCAAAATATTAATTTATAGGAGGTGGATGTAAACGCGCCTTCAACTTTACCTCTAATGTAGGGTTCCCCAAGAAGAGAGCGCTAAAATGTGACTGTGTCTCTTTCTAAAACACAGTGAAGCATGACTTCGGCAAGCACTCGGTGTGCCCCAGGGGCCATAGCTGGGGAACTCTGCTCTAATGGGTGGTGTTAAAAAAGTTCAGAGCCTCATCCACGTCAACTGAATAGGCCAAATACTTCGATATTGGTCTGCTTTTAAACTTGAAAATGTCGTTGCAGTTAAATTTTAGGTGTGAGTTGTTGACAAATTTAATATTTTTTATTTATTTGACATTTGAAGAAAAGCACATGCATAATTTCGGTGCAAAAACAGCAAATTTCAAAATTAATTTTAAAAGAAACCATGGATGACCGCCAATTAACATCTGTACGTAAATTCATTATAATTCGCAGTCTATCGAGGAAAAATAATTACGGAATTTTTTTTTAGAGAAAGGACATATAATGGACAATTACCCTCATTTTGTTGGGCAAACACACGCTTATAAAATTGATAATTTATTTACACATACATGTGTATAGCTTGGTTACCCACTTTTCACCGTCATTACTTATTTTACCGGTCCATACCGGTACGTACCGAAAATAAAAATCTAGGTATCGGTACGAAAACGACTACCGAAATAAAATATAACTAAAACAGAACCTTTTACCGAAACGAAAGGTACGTACCGAACTTCGATTCGGTTTGACTCCCAGCCGTTCAGTCAAACGAAAATTGTTAACTTTTAAATTTAGTGTTTTGCCCAAGAAGATCTAACATATAAGCAACCAAGGCATACTAAACAAGGTAGGCTAACTCGCTCTCTCAGAACTCCGAATATTTGTTTCAAAGAGAGCGAGAGCGAGAAAGTAATATATTTCAATACAAAGCCTACTAAGCTACTAAGTAAAACACAAAAAATTCCGTCCGCGGAGATGCTTTGCTTACGACAGTTGCTTACTGACTGAAATTTAACAAGTTGTCAAGAGAGCTAGAGAGTGAGTGAGCCTACCTAGTTTAGTATGCCTTGTAAGCAACAACATCACTCCCTTTTATGAGTGATATTAACTCCATCCTGACAAACACAACATTAATTGTGACAACTCAAAGTTTTACTTAAAAAAAAGCGAACAGCTGACTTATATCTGAGTGAAATGTCTTTTCAAGTCACTCGTAATTCCGCCATATGGCTAGTATTAGCGTCAAGCAATTTTAATCAAACTTTGTGAAATTAAGAAAAAGCGTAAAGATCTCATAAATACGAGGATTGGTGGCGATTGCATTGAAAACAAAAAGTTTTCTCACTAAAACTTGTTTTTTGACCGATCGTTCCTATGGCAACTACATATAAGCTTTAGTCATCCGATCCAGTCGGTTTCGAAATATGTGCCGCGCATTCGTATCTAAAGTCTTCGTGCAAAGTTTGGTTTTGATAGGCCACAAAAACTGACGGAGGATATAGCACAGAAACAGGCGGACATACGGACGCGGCCACACGGACATGGCTATATCAACTTATCTCGTCATGCACAAGCCTTATGTGACCTCATGCAGATCGCGTTGGCGACACTGTCTGAGTAGTCGTCTTCTTGTGGTCTGGGTGTAAATTCGAAAAAGACAGAACTAGATCTCTTTACACGGAGATACAAAGTTCCAGATCTTTTCCCTCCCAAACTAAACAATATAAGTCTAGAATTAAAAAACAATGCCAAGTACCTGGGCGTCGTACTGGACAAGAAACTACTCTGGCGTGACAATATTACTGAGCCAGTGAAGAAGGCATCCGTTGCCCTCCTCTCTTGTAAGCAGGCAATAGGCCGCAAATAAGGATTTTTTCTAACAATTTTTCACTGGCTTTACACAGCCACATCACGTCCCATATTACTCTATGAAGTTCTAGTATCGTGGTCAGAGAAACCATCAGTTTACAGAAGGTACAGAGAAGTGCTGAAATATGTATGAGCGGTGCGCTCCGAACCACCCCAACGAAAGAACCCCTCCCGATTTTTGGGAGGTTTGCAGCCCTGGTTTAAAAGCCATCTTAACCAATCTTTGTACGAAGTTATTTGGTTCAAACCCGCTGCACATGTGTCGGAACCGGCTGTATCGGATCACTATAGCATATAGCTGCCATAGGAACGATCGGTTGAAAAACTAGTTTTAGTGAGAAAAACTTTTTGGATTTCAATGCTATCACTCACAACCCTCGTATTTATAATTATACCCTTGGAGAGGGTATATTGAAATTGTTCAGATGTTTGTAACGCAGAGAAGGAAGCATCTCCAACCATATAAAGTATTTATATTCTAAGAATCTGATTCTTGATCAGCAGGACGAGCTGAGTTGATATAGCCATGTCCGTCTGTCCGTCTGTTTCTATGCTATCTCCTCCGTCAGTTTTAAAGCTATCTTAACCAAACTGCACGAAGCCTTTTGGTACAAATACGCAGCACATTTGTCGGAATCGGCCGTATCGGATGACTATATCGTATAGCTGCCATAGAAACGATCGGTCGAAAAAGTAGTCTTGTTGAAAAAAACTTTTTTGTCTTCAACGCAATTGCCCCCAAACCTCGTATTTATAAGTTTTCTATGCTTTTCTAGTATAGCTGCCGTAGAAAAAATAGTTTTGAAAAAACGTCTTAGTAGGAAAAACTTTGTTTGTTTTCAATGCTATCGCTCCCAAACTTGTTACTAATCAATATTAAATGCTACCACACAATTCTGCTAAGTTTGATTCAAATCGGACGACTATAGCTGCCATAGGAACGATCGGTCGAGAAACGAGTTCTAGTGAGAAAAACTTTTTTATTTTCAAAATTTTGTCAAAATTTGAGTAATATATCGTATAGGTGCCATATAACAAACTGGCAGGCATATATCATGCTCCAAGGGTATATAAACTTCGGTCGAGCAGAAGTTAGCTTGCCTCTATTTTTTTCAATTAAAAAATAATACGATTTGTCGAAATCGGACAACTATAAAGTATAGCTGCTACATCTAAAATTGTTTCTGATCAATGTTACATGCTACCACACAATTCTGACAAGTTTGATCCAAGTCGGTTGACTATAGCATATAGCTGCCATAGGAACGAAAAGCCGAAAAAGTAGTTCTAGTGAGAAAAACTTTTTTAACACTTTACACTTTTCAGTTATGAAGATATTGCGATCCCGAATATTTGGAAGCAATTTCTTATGTAAACCCTCCCGCTGAGTCCAAAAATCCATTTCACATTTTTTTGTTGGGGCCGATCCAAAATATCCTAGTTCACACCAGAATTACATTAATTCTTAACAAAACTCCGTCTTTCATTTTGAATTCAGATCATCCGATCTCAAAAAATTTTGGCAACCATGGGAATTGTTTTAAATTTTTTGTTAACTTTGAACAGAAATACAACAACAACAGCAGGTACTACAACAACAACAAAAAATACTTAATTTAATTTAACCGATTACCTATCGAATAAAAAAACCGCTTCCTAATATCACTTATAGTTTTTATGTAATTTAATTTTTTTGTAAGCCTTTAAAAAATGACACCTTAAGGTAGGGTTGTCGAAAATATATCGATATTTTGGCCAAAAATGACGAATATCATTATCGCATATTTTTTAGAGGCGATATATCGGAAATCGAATATTTTTTGGTGATATTTTTCGGCGATATTTTTAGACCCGTTACTCGTAGAGTAAGAAGGGTATACTAAAGTCGTGCAAATGTATGTAACAGGCAAAAGGAATCATTTCCGACCATATAAAGTATATATATTCTTGATCAGCATCAACAGCCGAGTCGATATAGACATGTCCATCTGTCCGTCCGTCTGTATGAACACCTAGATCTCAGAGATGGTAAGAGATGGAGGTTTGACATGTATGGGACAAATGCTTCTGTTATCTGCACGCAGATCAAGTTTGTTTCAAATGTTGGCCACGCCCCCTTCCGCCCACGCAATTTGGAAAAAACGTTAAATCTCCTACAGTTTTGAAGATAGACGATTCGTACTTTCTAGAGATAGTTAGTAATTAGCAAAATGAATCGATTTGCCAAAGATCGGATGAACGGTTCTCAAGTTATGAGCAAAAAAGTGAACCAAGTACACCCAGCACCTCCCTCCCACCCTAAAAAAAAAGTTGCATACTTTTCGGATGGTCACCCTAAGGAACGCAGGAACATTGGTAAACATGTTTTTTCATGCATAACGGGTATATCGAAGTCGGTAAGAGCCGACTTTTATTACGTTTATGCTACGAAATTCATGATTTCTTCAATTTGCAAAATCAAATTTGTTCCTGTTTATGCAGCATTTGTAAATTCACAAAATGACCAGCCAACGTATGGCAAAACAAAAGATCTGGCAATACCGACGCAACGTTATGCTGTCAGCGCCGCGGCATTTCATGAATTGACAGCGAATTCATAGCCAACTTTCGTGTATAAGCGAATTCATGAAATGGTGTTTATGCACGCACTTTCGGACCCATTTCATGAAATGATTTTGCAAAATTAGCATAGCATAAACGTAGTATTTAACTTACGCTCTCGTTGTTTTAGCGTTCGGCCGCACTGTTGCAAATGACTGTTACTTGTACTCTGGACATTTAAGACAAAATGTTTAAAACTTATTTAATTAAAGTTGACGCACAGAAATCGCAGTGCAAACTGTGCCACAAAGATTTGGGGACCAGTGGAAACTCAGCATATATAAAAGCGCACTTAAAAGCAAAGCATGGAGATGCTTGGCATAAATGCAGCTCATCAACGGTAAATCTAACTCTAAATGATTTTGAATTCTGGGAATTCGGGTCCTTTGTAAGTCAAATTTTCTGCTATTTATGCATTTTTTCATATTGTGGATATTTATATCGGGAGGCACATTATACACATGTTTAAAAGTCTATAAAAGGGGCATAAACAGGCTCGTACATGTTCAATCTCCGGAAGCTTGAATGTAAATCAATTATAATTATGTTTAAAATCTTCGAATTTTTTTAGACGAAAAATCAACCAAAGCAGACATTAGTAGTGGATGCGATAAAGAATTTGGAAGCCTTTTAAAGCAGGGTTCGTAAAATGCTTAAAAGATATTTTTCTGCCATGATAATTAACATCAATGAAAAAAAATTTGAATTTTTACACGTGTTACTAACAATTTTTTTCAGAAGAAAATAAAAATTTTTTTCATGATATTATCACGAGAATTTTTTTCACGCGTGTTACTAACACGAGTGAAAAAAATTTTTGCTAACATCTGTGAAAAAAAAATCCAGAAAATTTTTCACACAATATTTTTCTCGCGCGTGAAAAAAATTTTCAGAAATTTTTTTCATTGCAATAGTATTGGTGTGTATGTGAGACGCGTCGGCTAGCCTGTGCTCAGGCCGACTACAAACGGAGTGGGTAAAAGGCACACACTCTTTGTGCGATCGAGTAGATGTTAGTAACACGCGTGAAAAAAATTCTCGTGATAATATCATGAAAAAAATTTTTATTTTCTTCTGAAAAAAATTGTTAGTAACACGTGTGAAAATTAAAATTTTTTACAGACTGAATTTTTTCTTTGTGTTAATATAGGGCGTGAAAAAAACAAATGTGTGTTATTTTACGAACCCTGTTTTAAAGTAAATATGGAAACTAAGTAATTTAATTTTTTTGTGTCTGTATTTTTATACCCGTTACTCGTAGAGTAAAAAGGGTCTACTAAAGTCGTGCAAATGTATGAAACAGGCAGAAGGAATCATTATCGACCACATAAAGTATATATATTCTTGATCAGCATCAACAGCCGATCGATATAGACATGTCCGTCTGACCGTCCGTCTGTATGAACACCTAGATCTCAGAGATGGTAAGAGATAGAGGTTTGACATGTATGAGAGAAATGCTTCTTATACTTGCAGGCAGATCAAGTTTATTTCAAATTTTGGCCACGCCCCCTCCCGCCCCCGCAAATCGAAAAAAACGTTATATCTCCTACAGTTACAGATAGACGATTCGCCTCTTCTAGAGATAGTTAGTAATTAGTAAAACGAATAAATTTGCAGAAGAAATGATAAGGATGGGATGAGCGGTTCTCAAGTTATGAGCAGAAATTTGAAAAATAGCCGAGTTCAAAAAGTGTTGCATACTTTTCAGATGTTCACCCTAAGGAACGCAGGAACACTGTTAAACATGTTTTTCCATGAGTAACGGGTATTTCGAAGTCGGTTAGAGCCGACATTAACTTGCGCTCTCGTTAAATAGTACACTCAATCCATTCCCATTTCTACTTGCCACCGACAAGTGGTTATTTATTTGGATATGTAAAAATATTAAAATTTATAATCGCGTCTTTGTCAGATTGATTGAAGAAAAGTAAAAAAGTAAAAGTAATACATGTAAGGATAAAGTGAAACAGGACATCAAATCTGTAGTCTTGTATTCACCTGCGATGGCATTACAATTACCAAGTTCAATTTGTGAGAGTTGAAAATTAAATAAAAACTTTGAAACTCTTTTTAATCGCAGATAGATTATAGTTCTTATTACGCGTCAAATGACGCCTCAATTACCTCAACAGACCTGTTCATAGTTAAGAACCGGGTTTATATTGAAAAATATCGAAAATATCGATAATATCGATGTTTTTAACACCAAAATATTTATATCGAAATTATACTTTTTCAATATCGCTAAAAATATCGATATTGATATTTTTGAAATATTCGACCCCTACCTGAAGGTATACATTACCCTTAAAGCCCCATACGGACATCAAAAGTAGCGAGAAGTTTCATACAAAAACTGAGGGAAGAAGAAGCAGAAGTTACAACTTCGCCTCTTGAACTTTGTGCATGTACGGAGGTGCGAAGTTGAAAGTTACCCTTAACAGACAATGTTGCACTTAGCAGCACATTTGTGGATACTATGTAAGATGGCTGTGGGCCTTATTGTGCTTTGACCAGCTGAAGCAGCATTGAGAATTCACCATGTTAAGCCACTCTGCTTCTACCTGCATCGATCAGCTGGACTGCTTTTAGCTAAAGTGATTTAAAAAGAAAATAAAAAAATAACATGGGAGAAAAACAAAAGCGAAAGAATCGTGTGAAAGTCTTTTTGCATGACAAAAAAATGTTTTTAATTTTGGGGGTGAAAGAGCGAGTTGTCCTTTTTGATCTTTTCCACCCCAAGCATTCGGACTTTAATTTTGTGAACAAGGCTTGGGCAACTTGGCATCAAAACAAAATACAAATGATGGAGCAGTGTGGCCCACCGCCAAATAAATTAAAATATCAAAAACATATTTTTTGGCGTAATTTTTTCTTAAGTCTGGTTACACTGCTCTTACGTTCCACGGCGACGAAACATGAGGTGAAGTTAGCTAAACTACGAACTTCGGATGTCCGTATGGGCCTTAAGGAAACAAATTGAATGCAGAAATGATCTTGAAATGCTTGCGGGCATTACATATTTTTGACTCCGCTAACAGTTTCAAGGGCATTTGTAGAAAATATAAGAGCTTTACAACCGCCCGATGACATCTTTTCTCTATTTTTTGATGATAAATTTATTTTTAATAAAGAAATTTTTCTCATCACTCTTGTCACCTAGTCTATCCGGGATAAAGTTGAAGTGAATAGAAATGAATTTCCATGTCGTTCACACCTGCTTAAAAAAGTTTCGTCTATCATTACTATCGTAATATCAAAAATCAACAACTCTTTTCTTCTAGCAGGTATCTGAGATATGTAAGATACACAATCAAAACTTATAAGCATTTGTAGGGGAATATTAAAAAAATAATCGATTTGTTCTTTGCATTGTCGTTGAAATTGTTAGTGGAGTCGAAAATATGTAATGCCCGCAAGCATATCAAGGTCATTTTTTCATTCAATTTGACGCCTCACATTCATTTTTCAACCTAAGTCAATCACAAAATAACATAACCAGGTACAAAATAAAATCACAGGTCATAGTAGCTCTTAAATAGAATAGTTTGAATGTTACCTAAGCCTCCTACGCCGAACAAAAAAACAATCAAACTGAGTCAATTCGCTTGAAGTTGAAACCTTCCATTTTTTATTAATATGTCAATAGCTTCTTGATCGGATTTTAATGAATTAAGGGGTGTTGTATTTAGTGACCAAAAATAAAATAAATTTTATACAATTTTTTTCGGGGTGAAAATCGCACTTAAAATCGAGCTTTTTTTTAAATTAATAAATGTGCAAAGTTGCAGATAAAAGCCTCGAAAATGGCCCCACTAAAAATTTTTTGGACTGCAGTTTTGGACTCAGCAAAGGGATTTAAATATGAAATGACTCCCAAATGGTCGTGATCCGAAATGTTGTAAACTAGTGAAATAAGCTGTTTAAGATTTAAATGGTGCTAAAATGGTTCAAGATTAAAGAACTTATCTAATTACACTAAACATTGGTACAAAAATAATGTTAAACCATCATTTTAACCTCTCTTAGTAAAAGGTCGCATTGACTTTTAATCAAATCGAGTAAATCTTTCGAATTGTGAAAACCAAATTTGAGCAAATTAAATTAAGTAAAACTGGAATAGGCCTGTAAGAGCCTGTACCATCGCACATCGGAAGTATATAAAGTAGGGTTGTCGAATATTACAAAAATATCTATATCGATATTTTCGTCGATATTGAAAAAGTATCATTTCGATATAAATATTTTGGTGTCAAAAACATCGATATTATCGATATTTTTCAATAAAAGCCCGGATCTTAACAATGAACAGGTCTTTTGATGTAAATGGGGCGTCATTTGACGTGTAATAAGAGCCACGATCTGACTGCGCTTAAAAAATATACTTTTAATGTATATTTATTAAATTAACAAAAGATATTTATTTTGTATTTTATTTTTAACATCCGATCACGGATAAACAACGGTAAATTAAAATACAGCTCCAATAATTTTTTCCCCTGTCCTGGTGATTAATGAGATTGACAGCATACTCCCATATTCTTCATCACAACCACTAATTATTTCTGCTTTGGTTAATGTTTCCTCTAAAAAAAGTAAATTTCAAACATAATTATAACTGCATCTTGCTCTTATGTAGCTTAAGGAGATTGAACAAGTCCAAGCCTGTTATAATTATGTACAATACCAGACATTTAAAGTGCATCTCGATATAAATATCCACAATATTAAAAATATGAATAAATAGCCGTCAATTCGACACAAAGAACACAGGTTCCCAGAAATTACAATCAGTGCTGAGCTGCATTTCAGCCACGCATCTCCATGCTTTGCTTTTAAATACGCTTTTATATTTATTGAGTTTCCACTGGTCCTTAAAACTATATTACACAGTTAGCACTGCGATTTCTGTGCATTAATTTTAAGAAAATAAATTTTAAGCATTTTGCTTTACATGTCCAGAGCACAAGAAACAGTTGTTTGCAATAGTTTGAACGAAGGCTAAATATAAAATATCCTAAAAAATATCAACGAAAAATATTACCAAAAAATATTCGATTTCCGATATATCGCCTCGGAAAAATATGCGATAATGATATTCGTAATTTTGGGCAAAAATACCGATATATCGATATTATTTTCGACAACCCTAATAAAAAATGGGAAAAATATACGAAAGTATCCCAAATGCGTCATATAAACGAATAATTTTCAACTCAAATCCCACTTCGTCATTAGGTTTCTTGGTTTTTAAAAATGGCGACGTGAGCACATGCTAATGATATGATATGATTGGTTCTGGATAGACTCCAGAGTCCTGCTGTAGCATTGACGGCAGTAAAAACTTAAAAACTTGCAAAGAGATTCAGCCCCCATAGCTTTAGCCCTTATAGACCCCCCCCCCTAGATCCGCTACTGAACCTTAGTCGATTCTTAAAGATAATACCGATTATAGAATCGATTGTATTGCCAGCTCTACAACTGATATAAAGCATTGCAACAAATAAACTTACCACACTTGAGCATGCGGGTCCACAAATGCCAACATTGCGATACAGTTTCTGGCCAGGTGGAATAAGTTGTGTGTCGGAAATGGATACGCCGCTAATAAGAATACCCGCATCATTGGGGCGCAGGTGATGCGTATAATGTATACGAAATCCTGAATGGTCAACGACTGTAAACAAGATTATGAGCTGAGTAGGCAATACTTTTCATCTGAGTAAGAACTTTTACTTACTATGTATATCAGTGGGATTATCATAGTGGATTTCGAGCATATAATACGTGACGCCTACTGAGCCACCCATAGGTATGCCTGTGTGCGGGGCTAAAAATTGTCCTGTCGAACCTATGGACCAGACGGCAACTGGTGTGGAGCAGGAATCCCAATCACGTGGCGTCAAGAGATTGCTGTTGCACACTGTACCTGAACTTCTAACCCAAACGTCCCACGAAGCAGGGTCGGATCCAGGATATGATTTGATTGAGCACTCAAAAAGTGTCATATGATGAACCAGATTTGAATGTGTTTTTCTATAAACAAGTCATAATTGACATTGTATAAAACGTTAGCTAAAGATCCTCTTTGTTACGTACCCATCGCGTGAGAGGAGTGCTTCATAGCCAATAATATGATGTTTCTCTTCAAGTTTTGGTGCTCGCAAAATTTTACACCAATACAGAGTATCCATTGATGGCTCGACGGTTACATTACTCACGGTCACATCCCATTTATTGGATGACAGTTTGCTTCCCTCAGTATTGTGTTTGCGAAATACAGGACTCAATAGATGCAGCGACTTAACACCGCGATTCTGCCCATGTCCTTTTAAACTACCATGTATCGGGTCGGTGTCGCCAAAAGACCAGAGTACTTTGATGGTATCGCCCTAAAATATATCCAAGCCAAAATATAAGTGTACAATTTAAACAGGAGGATTCCCATCCCAATATACATACGGTGAATGGTATATCATAAGGATCACAGGTTTCAATCTTTCGAGTAAACTCCACATGCGTATGCGTAAAATTTTGATGACCGCTGACGACGTGGTAGTTTTGGGTATCATCTTGCAGCGGTGGTCCATGCGGATCATGAGCTGAGCCATGGCAGTCCTATGAAAAACGAGACGAAAGTTAAAGCCGACATCAATATATCCGCAACTATGAAAAAATAAATTCTTAAAAGTTTTTAGAATTATTAAGAGATTATAGATAATTTTGTGAGTTTGCAAACTGAGATGGATATCTTAGAAATTGTAGAGTTATTCACCATTTTTGTACGCTCTGCAAGTATGTATATATAAATTTTTATGCTTTTTCATAATTCTTCAAAATTGATGAAAATCGGACATCTGTGTAGTAAAGCTGCCAAAGAAAAGATAGGCTGAAACTAAGCCTTACTGAGTGAAACTTTATTGTTTTCATATGCGGATGACTATAGCATATGGCTGCTCTGGTTGGGTTTTAAGTCATCAATCAATTTCATCAACATATGGTGTGAGCAAAAATAAATAATATTCTGCCAACCTAAGCTTTTTGAACAAACCTTTTTTCTATTCTGCCATTCCCATCATAAGACGATTCTAAATCAGAAAAAGGGAAACGGCATGTGCTAACTTAAGACATTGCTGAATGGTTAACAAAAATGTGGCCGGTAGTGGTGCAGCGGGAAGTGTGTGGAAGGTCGTGGGTTCGATCCCGCCTCGGAACATCTAATAATAAGTTTTTCTTTCCATAAAACTTTTCCTCAACCGCCCTTAAACTTTATGTATACACTCTGTATGCATCGGACTGGCTGATCTATTAAGGATACAGACTGCCGGATGGTTAACGCAAACGGCAATGCTGATGGTTGGCCGTAATCGCTAGGTGGAAAATTCATGGCAATTTTTCTTCTGATTGCATTGTGCCGAACGGATCACCGGATGCTTTGCTTTCGACAGCACTCAGGACAAAAAAAATACAGGGTAGGCAAAGGAAAAGTTACACAAAAGTTGTATTTAGTTACGTCAGTACTCAGCTGACTGTCATCAGTTTTCAAATTCTGGTATTCCCTTGTGCACACAGTAGTCCTTCAGATATTTGGAATCGCATTTGGGTTACACTTACCAATGCATTGATTTCTCCTGTACGATCATCGACCCACAACAAAACCATGTCTGCGCTAGCCATCCGACCATCTTTTGAGAATCCAAGACCAACGAAGCCCCGGGTGTTAACAGTAGCCGCAAAGTGAACTGTATTTGTGTTTAAATTGACCCACCACTTAAGCCAATACAAGCCATTGGGATCCATCATCTCGTGTCGCTGCCAATTCCGGTGCTGTACAGAGCCGCGCTCGTCAACAACATCGTGCTCCCCCCTATGAGTGTGATGATGGTTAAGTCCGAAGGATGTTGATTTTGCAGAGCCTAGCCGAAATTCGACGAGTAGGACGCAGAGCGTCATGACCATTTGCAGCGACATTTGCACGGCTTCGGTTTCGATTATTTTGCACCTTTTATTTAATTATATTCATATGTATGTACGTAAGTGTATTATGTATGATAATTGCGTAATTGCCAATTAAAAGTTAAATTATTTCTGAATATGTATATAATTTGTTGGATTGATTAACAACTAAATTCTATTTTTTTGCGACTGGCTTCTTGGAGTAAATTTTCACAAATAAAGTTGAGACGCGTTCCATTTCACTGATCGGTGGCAGATGTTTTCGAAGCTACGACAACTACAACTGAGTCGGCGCTCACCACCGCTGCTATATAAGCGAGCCTTTTTCACACAGGTAAAAAGAATCCACACAGATACATACATGGATCCAAACGAATGTATCTACTTGCATATGTATGCAAACATGTCTGCTGTTTGTGCACACAGCTGCACATTCAGATACAAATGATGTATCGATACAAGGATCCTGCACACACACATACATACATAACACGTACACAAAAATGTAAGAAAGATAAATCCTGCTGTAGAGCAGTGTTGTATGTATGTATATATAAAAGTATTATGGTGTAAACATTTATGAACCTATTGAAGGAATGAAAGGAAATTTATAAAATTAAAAACCATTAAACACACACACACATGTGCAAATGCACATTCGTATGTATGCTCGGTCAAGCCCGACTATTATGTACCCTTCTAAAGTTTCTAAATGTACATTGTAAATGTAAAATTGGCTATACAGCTCCTCCAACGGGGCCCAGCCAAGCATCTCTCAATTGAGAGATTAAGAGAAGCTTGGCTAAATTTACATTACACTGGCCTTTAATATATCATATATGTATTTTTATTCACTTGGAAAGTGTATTATATTTATACTCTGTACTAATGGTACCCAGAGTGTATTACGTTTGTGATAAAGTATGTAACATGAGGAACGAATGATTTCCTACTTTTTAATGTATATATGTTCTTGATCACCATCAACAGCTCAGTCTACATAGCCGTCCGCCCGTCTGTCCGTATGAACGAAGAGATCTCAGAGATGGTAAGAGATAAAGGTTTGACACTTATGGGACATAAACTTCTTATAATACGCTTTTTAGCCCACGCAATTGGCAAAAACATCATATTTCCCACTGATTTGTAGATAAGTGGTTTGTTATTTCTAGAGTTATAGTAATTAAGATTATTTATCGACTGGCTGAAGGAATAATGAAGATTGGATCAAAGTTACTCAAGTTATGACCAATAGAAAGTTTCCTGCTGCAGCGCGGCAGCAGCACTACATTCAGCTGCTACTGCATGTATATTACAGTCGGGGTTTACCGACCTTTTTTAACTGGTTCCACCATTTACCTATTGTGCAAATGTATGTAACAGCCAGAAGGAATCATTTCCGACCATATGAAGTATGTATTTTCTTGACCAGCATCAACAGCCGAGTCGATTTGTCTGTCCGTCCGCCCGTCTGTATGAACTTCTCGATCTCAAAAACTATAAACATAAATTTTTGTATGTGTTTACATTTAGCAAATTCCTTCCCGTCTTAGAGTGAAAATCTGTCAAAGCCACAATTTTTGAGTTAAAACCACTTGACTTTATTTATATAAAATTTTTTTCTTCAGAAAACCACAACAAGATCCGAGCAAAATCACCAAAGTTATGAAACAAATTTATGTAATTTTAAAATGAAAAGCACGCATAGCCAAGTGAATTAAAATTATGATTATGCCCCACGAAAATATATTCAGACGAAAAAGTTAAGCGGCTACATACTGTGGCCCAAAAAAATTGACCTTTCAAGATCTGGTGAGAAGAGCTTTTTTATTTCAATGGTAGAATCTTTTTACCTTTCAGCATAGCTTGCAAAATATGAACAACCAACCGCACACCGAAATGACAGGAAACGAGAGCGTAAGTTAAAGTCCGCTCTAACCGACTTCGATATACCCGTTACTCATGAAAAACATGTTTAACAGTGTTTCTGCGTTCTTTAGGGTGGGAGGGGTGTTAGCGGGGGGATTGGTTCACTTTTTTGTTCATAACTTGAGAACCGTTCATCCGATCTTTATCATTTTTTCGGCAAATCGATTTATTTTGCTAATTACTAACTATCTCTAGAAGGTAAGAATTATATATCTTTAAAACTGTAGGAGATATTGGGGCGTGACCAAAATTTGAAACAAACTTGATCTGCGTGCAGATAAAAGAAGCATTTGTCCCATACATGTCAAACCTCTATCCCTTACCGTCTCTGAGATCTAAGTGTTTATACAGACAGACGGACGGCTGTTGATGCTGATCAAGAATATATATACTTTTTATGGTCGGAAATGATTCAAAATCGTTCGTTTGTTTGCCCGCTCTGCATTAAAGTGAATGTTGCATTTTCTTTCTAGGTTTTTTAGAATTAATTTTCTTTAAAATTAAGCGAAGTAGCATTGGTTAAATAACGAGCTAAAAAAGCTATAAAAAAAACTCTGACTTGATCGAAAATGATCGAAAAGCAACTCTGTTCGTCAGAAAAAAAGAAGATAGTGAAAAACGAAAAGAGAGCGCACTGAGAGCACCAACAACGTTTTTACGGTTCTTTTGTTCTGTTCTACTTTAGACAATGCGTATACGTGTGTGTAGCCACTAATACTAAGTTTTTTTAGCTCGAGTTTTTCGAGGCAAGCCCTGCGACGAGTTTTTGCGGCATATTTAGTTGTACGCAGCCGTTTAATCGACAAGTTTCCGAGTTAGTATTTAAACGCCGTAGTCTTGAAATTTTGTCCCATTTAGTGTTTCTCTGTCAATCATTGTTGGTGAAAGATACGTAGATTTTCTCATGATAAAAAAGTCGTAAAGAGCGCAACTTGCTGAAGTCACTACGCGAGTTTATTCTGGACTCAAGGCAATTGGTTTGCGCATCACGCGATATCGCGCTGAAAGAATGCCAAAAGTGTTTTCTATAACACTTCGAGCTCTTGAAAGTCGGTAATTAAATACCCTTTCGATTAACGATAAATTGGGCAAACGGTTTCAAAATTTTTCTGCTTATAGCAAATGCATCATCGGCCACCATTACGCTCTGGCAAAAGTGCGTCGGTGGTGGTTCAGAACTTCTAGTCATAGATCCTCTAGACCTAATGGGGGCGTATGTGGTCAGATAAAGCTTCTGATCGGTTCAACTTGGCGAACCCAGAGTGATCCTGGCTTACTACGTCTCAAGTCGACTCACACCTCCTCGTGGTGACCACCGGAAGCACTCGCAATGCACCCGCATTTGCTGCTGACTAACGTGATCATCTGTCATCAGCTTTACACCAGTTGACGAGCGGCTTGCCGCACTCAGACTTAAGGCAACGTATTTTAATATTAGTCTTATCTGTGCTCACGCGCCAATAGAAGACAAGAAAGACCCGATAAAAGACGAATTCCATGAGCGCCTGGAACAACTATACGAGCTCTGCCCCGATCACGACATAAAGATCGTGCTAGGCGATTTTAACGCTAAAATCGGGAGAGGAGTTTTTGGTTTGACAGTCGGACGCTTTAGCCTTTATGAAACAACCTCTGGTAATGGGTTTAGCGGTAAATGAGGACAAGATGAAGTACCTAGTATCCGTCGACAGAAAGTCATTGCGACTTGGACAATCTGTTACAATGGAGGAGTACAACTTTAATTTTGTGGAGGATTTCGTCTACCTCTGAACGATGATAACCAGCAAGATCAACATCAGTCTGGAAATCCGATGAAGAATCACTCTTGCGAACCGATGCTACTATGGGCTAAGTAGGGAGTTCAAGAGCAAAGACCTCAAGCGAAGAACAAAAATAGCCCTGTACAAGTCGCTTATCATCCCAGTCCTGCAATATGGCGCAGAAGCATGGACAATGTCAGCATCGGATGAAGCGGCGATTGGCGTGATTGAACGAAAAATTCTTCGGAGGATTTATGGACCGTTAAAAGTCGGCGCATTCGAAAAAACGACGAACTTTATGAGCTCTATGGGGACACCAGTCTGGTCAAGCGCATAAAGCAGCAGCGGCTGCGCTGGCTGGGACATGTCGCCATAATGATGGAAAAAGCTCCAGCAAAAAAAGCGTATAAATCGAAGGCGGTTGACTATGGAGGCGGCAAGGTGGGAAGACCACAACTAAGATGGGAAGACCAGGTGCGGGAAGACATTGCCAAGCTTGGTGTGACCAACTGGTGGCAGCTCGCACAGAACAGATGCGAATGGAGAGCGTTAATCGCAGAGGCCCAGACCGTCAAACGGTTGTAATGACCAATAAAGAAGAAGAAGTATACAACAATAGTTATCGAACATGGCTAACTTAACTATCGATACACAAATTCAAAATTACTATCGACATTCAAATTCAAAGTTATTTTTATATAGATTTGTAACGATTTTACAGATCTAACTTCAACATCCCCTCTCCTGTGAATCGCTGTGGGATTCACCATACAAATTGAACTGAATTAGTTTTGATACAGGCCGGCTTAAAGTTGTCTCTGATGTTATAACGTCAGCGCAGCGCACTTGTCCATCCTTGTAGGAATAAACCTCCGAAACACCGAAACCTTCCTCTTTTCCATGAGCTCCGCGGCAGCGTTGTATCTAGAATAATGACCAAATCATTGACTTTAATGGGCTCCGCTAAATCGTGCCACTTCGGGCGACGAATCAATTGTGGCCAGTACTCCATCACCCATCGTTTCCATATTCGGTCTTGTATAACAATGGTTTGATGATACGAATCAGTCGTTCCCAACAACCGCCTGCATAAAAATATTTGTCTTTTGATTTAATTTGATTGTTTCAATTAAAAAGTTGTATATTCGCTTTAAAATGCTTGCCCTTTCAAGTGCATGGCAGTGTATGTAAGAATGAAATGTTTAAAGTAGTAGTAGTAGTTTATTTTGTTGTGATAATTTTCGAAACATTTGCTTGACACTGGCAGTTTACCGTTAGTCATATTTACATGTAATGGTTTTATTACATATATGGAGTTAGTATAATTTAGGTCTTCGAAATATAACTAGTCCACTAGTCCAACTGCGTCCATTAAAAATTTTGAATTACTTCTGCTGTGTTCAACAAACCTGTACCTTGACCTTCTGAACCCGCGCCACGAACCCTAAAAGTTTTACGGGTTCGAACCCCTCCTGATTTTTTGGAGTTTTGCAGCTCTGGTACTAGAAAATACATATCGCTCACTTACTTCAATACTGGCATAACTCAAAATAATCCATTTTGAGAAAAACACGTTTGAAGTTCTCAATGGATTTAACCTAAAAAAAATGGTTCTTTAAGTTTCAACTTAATTAAGTAAAATACAGTGAATATCGCTTATATGCAAAAGTTATAATGCAGCAAAATTTTTGCATATAAGCGATATTTGCATTTAAGCGGTTATCGGTTATATGCAAATCATTTGCATATAAGCAATCTACCGGTTGTAAGCAAAAATTTGCATATAAGCAATTCAGTGAATTATGTTAATTTTATTTTAACGACAAATAGTTAATGCTCATGTGTAATTAAGCTATTAGATAAGTATAACCAAAGATTTATAGACGCGTGTCAAACAAAAACCTATTGTTTTTGGGAGCTGACATTGAATCCCAATTTTTGGATCTCGCCACCTTTACGAGGATATTTATATTGCAACTTATAACTATAGTTATACGTTTTCTAAATTAGCTATACGGCTGAGAGCAAAAATTTATAGATGTTATAAATGACACTTGTGACGCAAAAAACCATTTTTCTTGGGAGCTGACATTGGATCCCAAACAAAACAGTTTGTATGAGATGCGGCATCTATATATGTAGTGTCTTTGGTTTCAGTCTTTTCAATATGAGATTACCTTACACAAATCGATATATATAAATCTGTTATTTTTGTTTGGTAGTTGCTTTCTCTCAGCATTTTCCAAGATCTGATCTTCAATTTCTTTAAAAGCGGTAGTATTATTATAATATAAGAAGAAGTGAATCCAAATTTAGTAGGGCCTCTTTGGTTAAGGGATGTTTTGTATTGAATACAGATTGACCAAAATAATTATTCTCAATCGGACTTTAATTTTCATTCAATACGATACTAAAATACAATATTCTTGTCCGAAATAATTCCAAATCAGGCAAGATCATTGTCGCATTGAATGTATTTGGCATCTATTTAGATTGAACCTTGCAACTTTCATGACATTTGAAGAGTATTGCTTCTGGGTTTTGAATCCCTTTAAACTTTCATGCTTCCTTCCGATTGGTACAGCCTTGAATTACAATCTAGAAGCATCGGAATTATATATGCAATCTGGGTGAGTGATTTGAGACGCTTTGAGTTAAAGCGCTCATGTACTGTACGTTTTTTTACTGGATTCTTTATGAATCTTTGCGAAGTTAATAGAATTTAGTTTGCACCAATGCTGTCGACCGCTGTAATCTGGAGCATAGTCTTCATTTAGCTTTATGGCGAGCTCCTGTGCCTTAGCGAGGAAGACTGGTCTATCAACAATGGTGAATCTACGACAACAGTACGGTCTTCAAGTGTACATGTGTGCTATTTCTATTTCTATTCCTTTTCTTGTGAGGATTGGCTGCAACACCTCGCTTGCATTGGATTTAATGCACTAGATGTTGCGGAGCCTTGCTTTATCCGTCGCAGCAACCATCTTTTGATAATTTTTGGTTTTTAAGTTATTTAAAATTGAACTTTTTCTTAAGCTGTGAGAATATGATGTGAAATCATGCAGATTTTATTACAAAGTCACCTGCTCAGCTATCAGAAACTGTTTTGACAAATTTGCTTACAACCGATTAAAATAGTATGCAGTAATTTTAAAATTTGATGTATAATGTTTGCATATAAGCGATATTTGCTTATAAGCGATTTGCATACAAGCAATTAAATTTTAATACCAAAGTTGTGCATAATGCTCTAAAATATTAAGCTTTTGCATATAACCGGTATTTGCATACAAGCGGTTCTTCATATAACCGATATTTACTGTATTATAAATTTAGAATGCTTATTAATAAACATTGAAAATATGATGTTTTAACTGAATGACGAAGTATGTTTGGTCAATATCGACAGCAGGACAACTGAGATATGGCGGTTCCTGCATCAGCATAATAATGAACCTGGAAAATGATATTGCGACATATTCTCATCTCACATGGAAAGTAGAAGAGATAGCAATACGAAAATTTTTGCATAAAATAGTACAGAAGAGCGCGCACATTTCTGCATCATTAAGTCAAAAATCGTATTTTTTGAGTTATGCCAGTATTGAAGTAAGTGAGCGATATGTTCCGCAATCTATTCATTCTTGTTTGGTGACCACAACATCTTCTTGCAAAAAAAAAAATGAGCTAGAAATAGCTAAAAATAAGAAAAAGGTGGCTTAAATAGATGCTACGCAAAAACTATAAGCAATATTAAGTAGCGTTTTTTTCGATAGGTAATCGGTTAAATTAAATTAAGAAATTGTTGTTTTTGTATTCTGGATCAAAGTTGGCCAACAAATTTAAAACAAATAATTTTTTTTTTTTGGAAAATTGCGATGATTTTGCAATTTTTTTTTAAAAGTTTTTAAACTAAAATAAAATATTCACGACCTTGAGCCTGCTATTAACTATTTCTAAAAATAAGAAAGAAACATGATATTTTTAAACAAGGCTGCAAACCTCTAAAATTTTGCAGTAGGTTCGGTCCGGAGGTTCGAACCCGCTATTAATTCTAAGGTTCGGTTCGCGGACCGGTTTTTAGAACCCCTGAACCCAAGGTTTTGGTTCGAACCTTGGTTCGCTTGGGTACTATAGGTACTTTAATACAGTAATTTTAGTTGACATTTGAAACATTTGAGAACTGCTTAGTTTAAGTTAATAAGCATTATATCTTCTAGCAGAGCTGTAATGTATTCATTACTTCCCGTATTTAAGTACTTTTCATTTCTATAAACACAAGTTTTTAGGTAATGAAAAAACAATACCTGATTGCGATTTTTTAATAATCGTAATTGTAACGTGGAATTATGATTATTCAGTGCATATTTCAAAATTTAATTACTTTTACAATTACTTAGATAATTGTTACTGTAAAGGGTGAGTATTGAGTAATTCCGCTTGAAATGTAGAATTATTTTGTATTTGTAGGTGAAAAGTATGATTTTTTACAAATCATGTTTGGAAAACACCAAATTTAATTGTTTGCTGATCAAGGTAACAAAACCCAAGCTAATAATAGCAATCATTAAATTGAATTATGGATATATAAATATTCAATATTTGGAAGAATACCGCATTTTAATGACGCAACAATTTTTGACACATAGAAATACAATGGACTCAAGCGAACATATAGTCCCCAAACATAAATCCCATGATTTCGATAAAACCATTGGAGGATTGGAGAACATCTTAAATGATACAAGTGAGATTGTAAGGAATTTCTATATTTTTTTGGTGTCTCTTTGGAGAAATTACTTAATTTGGCGGACCGAACCTCATTTTTCGAAAAAGTGGTCCGGTTCGGGTTCAGGTTCGAGGAGTCAAAAACATTAGGGGTTCGGTTCGTGTACCGGTCCGTCGGACCGAAAAAACCTGAACCGAACCGGTTCTAAGAGGTTCGGTTCAGGACCGGTTTGCAGCCTTGTTTTTAAAAATACTAGCCTCGATAAAAAAATTTTCCTATAAGGGGTTGGGGAAAAATAATTGTTTTTGTTTATTATTGTACAAGATATTTTCGGATCTGCTTGGAAGTTTTACAGAGTGTTTATAAGACCCTAATAGAAAGTTTAAGCAAATAAGTACCCTTAAATCTTAAAATGAAATAAAAAATTTTCGCTTTCAAGGAGTTAAGACAAAAATACTTAAATTGCGTTCTGAAAACAGCTCTGGAGTCAGAAACTTCAGGTTGGTTGAGAGTCCCAATCGTCGCATAAGCAAACATAAAAATATTAGTTCTAACCAAAATTTGCTAGTCTCAGTTTTGAGCTAATATAATGGGAAGGTTGTATTTTCGTCATATTCAGCAAATGCATCTGGAAATGAATTATTGGTTTGTTAAAACTTTACCTTAAATATTTAGCCGACAAATCAACGTGGAACATTGGCTGTATCTGCGTTGTTCATAATTACAAAATAATATTAACTAATAAAGAAAATAAAAATTCTTATAAAAATGCTGAACTAAGCCTGTTAGCAATACGTATAATTTTTTGCTTCGGAACAAGATGATTAATGACGTCTTGCATTATGGTTGTCTTCTGTTCAATTTTGTGCAAAAACTTGAAATCGTTCCAAAAATAAAATGAACTCTTATAACTCTTACTGGTACAAAACGAAACTTCCGTTTCGGTAAAAGGTTCTGTTTTTTTTCTTTCTTTATTTCGGTATTCGCATTCCGTTACCAAGATTTTTATTTCACTATACCGGTACGTACCGGTTTGGACTATCGGAAAATTTTAAACGAGGAAAAGTTTCAAACGTTAGTTCAAGCAAAGTGGTTAAGCAAGCTATACACATGTATGTGTACATAAATTATCAATTTTATTAGCGTGTGTATACCGTACAAAATACATAAGTTTGTATTGACAAGATGATTAAAATAAAAGATAATAAATTAAAAATTGCTTACAAGGAAGGTAAAATAACCATTACTTCTAAGAAGCATAATAGCGGTCTACTCATTTCCGTCCATCTGATTGTTTAGGGTAGACATGATAAACTTCAGACCAGAAAATAAAAGTTCTACACTTACTTGGGTAGCTGGGGCAGCGAGAAAAACTTTTAATAAATTACACAGTGCAACACATAAATTGGATACGCCTTCGGACCCCGATATTTTTTAAAAGCATACCAAAACTAAAAAAATCCCCAAAGGACTTGGCCCTATCACATCGTAAAGGTACTTTACGTACCCAAACTGTCCATATATCATAAACCGATAGAATTTTGTTTTTATATCTTCGGCAAAGTTAAAGATATAAAATAGAGGAAAAAAAGTCATGAACAGACTGACCCAAAAAATTGGCATCTAGTGCTTCAAAAGTGCAAAAACTTCGAAAAAAGTCAAATTTTTTCATGTTTTTTGCATGAAACGGCTAAACTACTGGAAATTTGAAAAACCTTTTTTCTGCGAAATTATTCCAAACAACAATATAAACAAATCTCTATTAGACGCCAGCTTCATACGAAAAACCCCTTCATACCGTTTTGATACTATAAAAGTTATCTTTTCTAGATAACACTTTGTATAATGAATACATGATGAATATGAAATATGTACAGTTTGGGGTGAAAATATGTTGGGTATCAAAAAAGTACCATTACGATGTGATAGGACCAAGTCTTTTGGGGATTTTTATAGTTTCGGTATGCTCTTAAAAAATATTGGGGTCCGAAGGCGTAACCAGAAAATGACCTTAAAAAAGTAGCACAGTTTTATACAACCAGTTCTGAATTTAAATCGGTTTTTCTTGATTCCCTGGTTAAAAAGCCAACTTTAACGGAATAATGCGTGGGAAAACTAAGATGTATTGGGCGATCTTTCCTCTAAGAGGACAACAAACCAAATTCTTGGTTGATGAGTTAGAATTAGGCATTTCCACCAAAAGGTCAACCTGGACCAAAAAATATAATAAAATAAATAATATAAATAAAAAATATTTTTTCGTATTTTCACAGGAAAGCAATCAAATTGAACTAATGTAAGCTAATCTTACATTTACCTATAACCCATTTGGAGATATGTGATATAACGGCCGTACCAGCTTATTTTTTTTTATAAAAGTGCCTATAGATTACATGTACTTTTGCTATCTTAAATCTTTCTGAAGGTACAAAGTGGTATACAAGAATGCATAAGAAACCATGAGAAACTTTGTAAATGCAATTAACTGTTAAGTTAAGTAAGAAAGTTTTTGCTACGCGTTATAGAGAAACCACATAAATATAATGATGGCAAAATCTGTCACGTTACGTTTGTCACGTTGCGTATTATAATGATTCAAATATAAAAAAAAGCATTACTACTTCAGCGAACCAGCTATATATATATATATATATTTATATTAGGAATGTTTTTGTGCACGATTTTTCTATTTCGACATGCCTTACCTTCTCAATTTGTGAGGTTCGGTAGAAAAATGCGTGAGCCAAAATGTGGTAGCAGTGGGCTGGGCGGAATTGACCCCGCATCAATGTCATAGTTCCCTAAAAATGTTCGAAAAACAATATACACTCATCGAAATTTAATTGAAGCCACCTTTAATTTCTTCAGTAAAAAATGTTTAAAGCATGTTCTAATACTTTTTTTGACAAAAATTGTTAAAACGTGCTTAATTTAAGGTAAATCAACAATATCAAATATTTTTATTAAAGTAAAAGCGTGTTTTTTGCATTTTTTCTAAAAAAGTTCAGTTTTTACTGCGAAATTTAATTAAAGCCAGTCTCGAAATAAATAAAAAGGATACAGAATAAGGATAATGGAAAATCAACAAATAATGGATATAACCTCCAGGCTTATTTATGAGCTGAAAAATACCAAACCGGATGGCGTTAATCATGAATTCGACCTCTGAATCCGGTACTTTGGCCCATTTCTCAGTTACGGCTTTTCAAAGCTCTTCAGTCGAGTTGAACTTTCTTCCGCCAGCATAAACAAGATGTGCAAGGTTACCACACACGTTTTTAATTGGATTCCTGTTCCATCCATTATTTATTGATTTTCCATTATCCTTATTTTGCAGTAAAAACTTAACTTTTTTAGAAAAAATGCAAAAAACATGCTTTTACGCTAATAAAAATATTTGATCTTGTTGAATTACCTTAAATTAAGCACGATTTAACAATTTTTGTCAAAAAAAGTATTAGAACATGCTTTGAACATTTTTTACTGAAAATTAAATTAAAGGTGGCTCTAACTAAATTTCGATGAGTGTATAACGTCATAACTAGACAGCGGATTTGATGCCACTTTGCATATGCAAATTATGTAAGAAGAATATGCAAAATATGTGAAATGAATAAAAATTCAAAATACTATAAAAATTTGATAGATGGTCAATATAGACAGTTAAATATAATTTGAAGACCGAACCAAAACAAAATGGCTTAAATTTAACATTTTTTATTTAAGCTTATAATGGTCCAACACCGCAAAATTTGCCAAAATTTAATTTGAGTATTTAAAAAATCCCGGGCGTCGGCAAATGAAAGGTGTACACTTCAAAGTGAAAATTCAAATATATTGGGATATTTTTAAATTTTTATTAAGACCTAAGATTATTATAAAGATTTAAAAGACGGCAAGAGTATACGAAAATACAGTAAAGGAATAAATGGTAAAAAAAATCGCGAAATATCAAAAATTCACATTTGAGTGTAGATTATTATAACAACGCGTAAACAGGCAAGTAAAAAAGATGAGTAGATCAAATGGTAAAGAAAATCAAAGGACCTAAGATAATCATGAAGATTTGATAGATAGCAATTAATTACGCTTATATAAGAGTCGTAGACCAAAAACCGCGAAATTTGTCGATTTTTGCATTCAAGAGGCGTATATGGGTCATTCTTTTATAAACCGAACAGCAAAAAATTTTTTTATTTTTCATTTTAATAAAAAAAAATCCGAAATTAGATCTCGACATGCCCACCAAAACGTAATTTGCGGTTTTGCACAAAAATTTTTTGTTAATTTTATAAACAATTTCAAAAATCGTCAAAATCGAAATAATGGAAAAAAATGTTTTTTTAAAAACGCGATATCTTAGGTTTGGTTTATCCGACAGGTCTCAAGTTGATATCGATGGAAAGAATTTTACTGTATCTACTCAATTTATAATTTTATAGACTTTTAAATTATTTAATAATATTAAGTAAATGTTGCTAAAAATTATATATAATTTTTTCTCAGTGTTAACCACCATGTTATAGCTTCTGAGGATATACATTTAATTGCTCTAAGCATAACTTAAATTTTGGTGTTTTCAAAAAGATGGAGACTTTTATAGTTTAAAAGATATTAATTTTTGAAGCTATAAACAAATTAAAAGATGACCTTGAAAAGAGCATTGCCATGACGTCAGTTTTAAAGCTTTTTGATTGAAACTTGGCAAGTGGGCGTTATATTTATCAAGCTTTTCAAAAATGTCAACATCATGCGGATCGGACGACTATATCATATAGCTGCCATACAAATGCTGCATTTAGTAGTGTTATAAATTACTTTGCAAGCTCTGGCCACCCTAATCCACAACAAAATGCGATTAATCATAGAATTTGTGCAAAACCGCAAATTACGTTTTGGTGGGCATGTCGAGATCTAATTTCGGATTTTTTTTTATTAAAATGAAAAATAAAAAATTTTTTTGCTGTTCGGTTTATAAAAGAATGACCCATATTGAGTAGTCCAATACTTACCAATTTTTCGTATGACCTAAGATTATTATGAAGATTTGATGGATGGCAATGTAGACTGGTAAATAGGAGGTATAGATGGAACGGCTCAAGGAATCGCGAAACTTGCTTATATGACCAAAGAAAATTTTGAAGACTTAATGGACGGCAATCGAAGACGAATAAATAAAGGAAGTGTAAGATGTACTGTCTAAAATTATTATTTGAGCTTGGATTTTGCGCAAAATTTGCACAATTTTATTATTTTTGGGAATCATTAAGATTTGATAGATGGCGATTGTAGACTCGTAAATGGTTAGATACAAAAAGCCGCGAAATTTTTAAATCTTTTTGACAGGAAAATAGACGGTTCAAGATCAAGATCGATCCAAAAAAAGCGGAAAATACTAAATTTTATGATTAGTTTTGACTATCAAAAAGATTTAATAGTTACCAACTGAAGACGGGTAAATAGAAGGTGGCGGTTGATCGGCTTAAAGAATTAAAAATTGTTGTTAGTTTTTTTAAGAGTTTAGATCAGAGATGGGCATGCACACATACCGTCACACTTTTCACACGCATACAAGCACAAGCAAATATAAGTAGCTGTCAATGCTTATAGCGTACGTGTGATTTTTGCAGTCGGCCGCGGCAGATGCCTAATGCACGCGCTGCTTGGTGTGTGCATTAGAACGTCGCGAGGCGCCCATCTCTGGTTTAGATTGACACGAAGACATGTAAATCGACGGGTAAAAAGAAGATAGATCATACAAAACAAAAATTGCGTAATATAAAAAAAAAAAAAAATTATAAGCTTAGATTATTATTGTGATTTTTACTTCTGTCTATTAAGCTTCACTTCTTCGTTTTATGTTTAAAATTCTTAAGGATGTGTAGCAACGCACGCCGGTTACCTCAGATGGAAATATGTATTTCAAAACAGTTTAATGGCAAATCTCTTAGCCGTTTTTAAATTAAACGTGTTTTTAATCACTCGTCTTCTGTTGTTGACCTTCCAGTGACCCTTGCCTACTAGGATAATAATTGATCTGAAATATGTATTTTCATATTATATATGTTTTTGCATATTTTAATACCCTGTTCCCATTAAAAATGGGAAAAAGGGGATCATGAAGTTGTGCAAATGTATGTAACAGGGAGAAGGAAGAATCTCCGACCACATAAAATATATATATTCTTGATCGGCATCAACAGCCGAGTCGATTTAGCCATGTCCGTCTGTCTGTCTGTCCGTCTGTCCGCCACAAGTTTTGGAATTTATATAGGAGTATACTGTACCCACATCGAGTTTGTTTCAGATTTCGAAAATTCCTCCTCCTCCTCCATCTTTAAACAGCGAAAAACTGTCTTTTTCTCTGAATAAACGCGTGGATCTCACAGACTATAAGAGTTAGAGCCACAAATTTTTGCATGTATGTAGGTGTATACTGTAGCCAAATCGAGTTTGTTTCAGATTTCGAAAACTCCACATCCTTCATCATTTAGCAGCAAAAAACTGTCACTCTCTCTGCATAAACGCGTTGATCTCATAGACTATAAGAAGTTGAGCCACAATTTTTTGCATGTATGTAGGTGTACACCGTACCCAGATAAAGTTTGCTCCAGATTTAGCAAATTCCTCCTCCATCTTCTTCTAACCGCGAAAAACTGTCAGAGCTTCAATTTTTAAGTTTTAACCTAGTGACTTAATATATATTCAGTGAGGCCCAACAACTATCTATTCTGTGTACCACAATGAGATCCGAGCAAAAACACCGAAGATATGTACATAAGTGCGCCTGCCCATTTATTGAAATAAATTTTAAAATAAATAGAATTCAAAGCTTTAGGAACCACATTACTTGGAACAGGGTATTTTGCTGTCGGGGCACTCGACCGCAACACTTGTTTAATATGCAATTTATTCAAAATAGTTTTAAGCAAACTTAGTTCCTTTCATAACAAAAATAGGATGTATGCAGTCAGAACTTTAATCGGATATGAAATTCAAAATATGCAAATATGCAAAATCCGCTGTGACTCATAACTAATCTGGGTTTGCTTCTAGAGGCATCTATACATTTTTATAAAACTGCCCTAAAACACTTCCTAGAAGGGTAAATTGTATGACCAACCCCCATTATTTTTTACTTCCCAACATTTTTGTTCTTGGCACCACTTGTCTCCACTCCTTAGGGGAGCTCCCATACAAAATTCATGATAAATGATTAAATCAAATCTAAGGGTAACTAAGCAGAATGAATATTGCAAATGATATATAAAGTGTTATATTTGGTAAATATTTGTAGTTGAATAAAACGAAGTTTTTCACTATACATTGGGATGGTAAAATGCCACCGGAGATGCAAGGGAAAAAAAGTTGTAGTTCCTGTGATCGCTTATGATAAAAACGAGCAGCACTTAGGCGTACCGAAATTAGCATCAGGTTAAAGAAAGGATTTGTTCAGAGAGTGGAACATTATTGACCGCGTTTAAGCTATTTCGTTCGACACGACAGCATCACCACAGGTCAATACCAAGGTAACGCCACCACTACTCAAGCAATTATTAAAACGAGATCTTTTGTATTTACTATGCAGACATCATATATACGAACTCCAATTGAGAGCAGTGTTTCGAAGGCATATTTGGTAAATCATCTGGCCCAGGAGGGCTTTTATTTTGCCGTTTCAAAGAAAAGTGCCATGAAATAAAGGTCGTATTGTACTGCTCTGGTATAAAGGACGACATAGTCGCTGCCAAAATACCAGCTCCACTGCAAGTTGACAATAGGACATTTTTTGTAGCTCAAATTAACCAAAAACATCCCCGAGTATTGCCACGCACTATACGCTACAGCTCAACAAAAAAGAGACTGTAGACTGCTTATAGACATATCAACTGGACACTGCCTAGCAGCCGCGTACGCGAAAAAGCTAGGCACCACCACAGCAGACACCTGCAGGAAATGTAAAAAAACTTGAGTAGCAGAAACTCTAGAACACCTTATCTGCCGCTGCCCAGCAATCGCCACGACAAGATTAAAACATCTGCACTCCCCAAGTTTCACCTCCCTGGAAGAGGCGGCCAAGAGCTCCGCCAAACAACTAAGTGGCGAAACTTTACCCTTTTCGTTATTTGATCCAAATGTTCCTTTTGACATCAAGCGTAAAATGGCAAAAACGATTCTGGAATTTCAAAAAGAAAAAAAAGAACACGAATAATACCTTTCTGACATTGAGGAGAAGATGAATAAGAGCGATAATTCAGGCAGCGATGACGAAGCACAGTTGAGAAATCTGACGATGATGACAGACGATAGCGTAGGACATTCCAGGGCAAATTGTTTGCTATAAAGCAGTTAACAGAATTTCTATTAGGACAAGTCAAGAAAATGAATTCATCACGAGAGATTTAAGGGGGTATTCTCCATGCGCAAAATTTTTTTTTCTATTTTTTTTTGCATTTTTTTATAGCTTGGATATTTGAGAATATCGCCCAAAAAGGAAATTTTTGAAATTCGAAATACTTTAGAAGATATAGCCTTTTGGTGGAGCAATGTTATCGCTAAAACGATAAATTTTTGAGTAAATAAATTTTCAGTCAATAAAACTGTGATATAACGGCTGTTTCTTGAACTTGTATGGTAAGATACTGTCGCCCAGATCGATATCGATTATTAATCGGCTTTTAATCGATCATTATCGAAGGCTATCCTTCGCAATGCTACTACCGACTAAACCGCTCAGAAACTAGAGCTGCGGCCGCATCTAAAGAAGGCAGAATGGCACGCAGAGTAAAGAGAACTGCTGCTGAAAACTGTTTTTTTGAAAATGAGGAAGGTCCGCTGTATACAGCTGACATCGCCGACTTATATCTGTAAGTATATAATATTTGTAAAATTTTTGGTTACATTTTAAAGCAACTTTTTCGGACTGCCAAGTCACTTTTCTCCAGTTCTACTAAATCGATTTTGATAAAGTTATATGCAATCGACTCAGAATTGTCACCATTCTAAAACTGCATTATTTGATTTTTGAAAAACGAACTTTAAGTTTTTAACGCGCTTATCTCGAAACCACGTTTTTCGAACTGGCGGCCATGATATCTCCAGTTACACTAAACCGATTTTGATGATTTAAACTGAAATCGACGCAGAATTGTCACCATTCTGGTCTGAACCTCAATCATAATTTAAAAAAAAAAATTTTTTTCGGACACCTTTTTTGACGGCCTATAACTTTTGGAACAGCCCTCGCATCGAAGCAGTAAACAATTTTTTTATTTACTCTAATCTGTTTGTAACATAATAAAAAAAACAGAATTGGAAAAACTCTTTGCGTTTTCAAATAAGATTTTTTTTAAAAAAGGTCCAAAAAACAGCCTTGACATGGAGAATACCCCCTTAAGCGATTTCGTCACGTGTGAAACGCCAAGATTTATCAAACGTTTCGAATTTTTTACCGACTTCCTTTCAACCGATGCAGAATCCTGACCAACTCGAGAAGACTACAAACAACCCCAAGAGATCTTCCACTACTTTTATGTTGCCAACGATACAACTGATTGTGAATGCCGAAACGAAAAGGAAAAACAATTTTTATTGCAGTTCGTTAGCGCCAATCGGTCGGCTTTTCCGAAGTAAACTTGCAACCTTTGTTTACGCATATATAAAAAATAAACTCGCCTGCATTTACTGCAGCCAAGATATTCACTTCGATGTGGAAAAGGGAGAAACCTGTGGGCGAACCCCAAATTTCATAAATTGCCGAGAAAACCAACAATCAACTTGTGATCACCAAGCCAGAGATAGGAAATGCTCAACCTTCAAATCCCACTATGAAGTACAGGCAATTAAAATCATGGAAAAGGTAGATAACAGAGCAGCCTGGGCCATGTACAGAACTAGACACCAAGATGACAGCTCAATGTACTCCACCGTAGCGGCAGCTAATAACTACCAAACACAACAGCACAGACAGTCATCAACAACAGCACAATTTCCCAGCACTAGCAGGTTAGGATAGGTCAACAAGCTCGTAAGTCTTTTTACAGCACAAGAAGAAAGGTTTTTCCACTGATCCGTAGCGATCAGTGGAGCTTAAATGTCGCCATAGGCATCGCTATCGTCCACTTCTCTGAAAGGAGCTCAATGGTGGTTCCTATTCTGGCCAGTTTGTCGGCAGACTCGTTTCCTTCTATGTTGCGGTGTCCAGGCACCAATATTAGGTTTGTTAGGAAATGCCGTGCGGTTCCGTTAAGAGATAAGCGGCAGTTAGTAAGAGTTATTGCATTGTTTGAGTGTGAGTCAAGTGCCTAGAGTGCTGACCGTGCACGATCCGTTGAAGGCACAATGAAATATTGGCCAATCTTCAGGTTGACCTTCAAAATCAGACAGATCCGGTAATTTGCGTGGCACACACACATTGTTCTCCGTTGGAGTCGTCGACGGTATCTGCGCCATAGCAAAATCATTTGGGCTTGCATGTGATGGCACACATCGCTGCGCTGTACCCACCACACAGTATGGCGTTGAGTGACTTAAGGTTATTTTGCAGTTTGTCACGCCCAAAGATGGCGGCAGACTCTATCTCACAGTTGTCGATGAAGCTCCACACCAAAGAAGCGGTAAACTTCCAGTCCAAGATGGTGGTAAATTCCCGCTCAATTGCCGCGGAAAAGTTCCACTCCAAGATTTCTTCGGCGTGCTAGCTGTCCTGCTCACTACAGCATTGCTTGATATAACGGGATCAGTAGTCATACTGGAATGTCCTTCATTTGCCCTTGCGCTGCTCAACTCCCTCTCCAGTGCGGAGATCTTCTGCGTCAGATGGAGATCTACGAGTAAAAGGCACAGATGTCGTAACACCGGGAGTAGGAGTTCAATTTTAACCCGTTTTATAGTCCAATGAAACAAATCCAGTGACAAGGCACGATCATTCGAAGGTTCCAAAAGGAGGGGGGTTTTATTCTACAAATACAATGAGGTTATTCTTAACTCAATTACAATCTTAATCTCTTACCGCAGTCGTTTTCCTAACTCCAGTTACTTGACAAAAGTAAGATTCTTGCAGATCAGGCAAAAGTCCATATTCAGCGGAAAATACTAACAGTCCGCGTAATTCAAATTTAAATCTACCGATAACTTAATTCGTCCCGCGACACTTACAATTGAGCCAAATTGCTTAAAAATACCCCAAAACTAACTGCTCGCTTTGCAGCCTAGTTGTTGCACTCAGAACCGAAACTGTACCGGTACAATGTTTAGGTTCTTTTCGGTTCTCTGATACCGGTATATACAAAATTAAAAATATCGGTTGCGGTACCGGTTCCGGTTCTGAGTTTCAATCGGTTCTTTTTGGTATACGGTTCCGGTTTGATTCTTTGGTTATAGCACTGAAATATCGATATTGCAAAATATTAACAAATAAGCAAGCAACATAAATAAAATAATTCTACAAAGTGCTTATAAAAGCATTCCTCTATGTCAACTTACTAAAATAAATTAGAATGTACCTTGGTGGAATAGGGAATACGCAGACCTAAGAAAAGCTAAAACATAGGCATGGAGAACACTTAATAAGAACTGAGTCTAGAAAACATTATCTATATATATAAAAGAGTTCAACCTGACTGACTGACTGACTGACTGGTGACCGTCGGATTTTGAAAAATTCTGTCTGCAAATGTGGAAAATTCGCGGAAAACTGTTGTATGAAACTTTTTGCTTTTCATCCGATCAAGTTCAAACTCATTTTCAAAGATCTATTTGAAAATTCGACAACAACTGCATACCAATCTTCCGGAAAATTCACCATGCGCCGCTGGTTCAGTGGAAATTTCCACGGGCCTTCTCCTCTGCCTCTGCGAGTGCGAGTGTGAGCGCTCGCTTCTGCGTCTGCTGTCTCCTTTCCTTGCGCAACTTCAACGGTTTCTTTCCACAGTTCGCGCTCTGCTGAGTGCTTCAACTGTACATCCGTTTCCTCCCCTTCGCTTTGCTCCTCTGGTCCTGCTTCCAATTCGCCGCATTTTGTTAACCCTTGTGTGGCCAACCAGTTCTCGGCCTACGCTTACGTTCTATAAGAATTCCTTAAATATAAATATAAATCTAATTACAAATATAACTTACATTTAATTACAAATATAATTTACATTTACTAGTCTTAACGAATATCCCCACTCTTCATTGTGAGACTTTACAGTAAAGTCCTCACATCCCTGCCTTTCTTTGGTGACCAAAACAGAATTCGGCTTCCCTTGCATTTCTGTCCGTCTGCAATGTTCGTCTGTGCCAGTTTTCAGATTTGAACCTCTAACCGTTTCCCTTACCGTTTTCCCCCAAATTCCCTTGTGCCCATTTCCCACCCAATGATATTTCCCCACCGGTGACATTTCCCTTTTGTAGAATTTCCCCTTTGTGGAATTTCCCATTTTCCCCCATTCCCCTTTTTCACGAGCAGTGTGACCCCCTCACGTGATCGTGGCTTTACACGCGGTGCCAACTCCCATCACTACTACCGGCACACACTTTTTCGACCATTTTTTCCCATTCATAAAAGTTGGCGTCTTCCGCGCAAGAATTTAACTTTTTGGCATTTACTGCCCTGCTTTTCCCACTGGCTTCTTCAACAGCTCTCCGGTGGTCCCGGCCTATCCCCCCCAGGTAAGCAACGCTCCATTATTTTACCTCACTTCAATGTTCATTTCATTTTTTTCCTAGGTTTTTTTTTTTTTTTAGCTCCTCCATGCCTCTCCCTACCGCTCAGCATCCACCGCTCTGCTGCTCCTCCTGAAATACCCGGATGCCCATCCGGCTAAATTTTAGACGGTACCGACCCGTGGTGCCGTTTAAGATGTGGGCCCGTCGTCGAGTGCCCAAGTCCGCCAGCCCTCGCCGTTGCAGCGCTGCTCGCGTCCAGTCTTGGCCAGGCCGGTGCGGCTGGAATTTCTTCCTCCTCGCCTTCTCCTCCTCCTGCCGTCAGCAACGGTGGTGGCTGCTCCGGTTTCCCAGTCGCCTCTGGACAGGACTGCTGCCGCAAAAAAATAGGCCTCCACGTCGGCCTAGGCGGGGAGCTTTGCTCTTCCACCCTGGGAGGAAGCTGCTCTTCGGACGGCCGTGGCGCCTGCTGCTGCTGTGATGGCGACGCCTCCTGCTGCGTCTTGTGCTTAGGCCCACTTGGAGCCAGCTTGGGCGAGCTCGGCGGCAGCTCCTCAATGAGCACGTTTCCCTCCGCTCCAGCCACAACCACCGGCTCATGCCAAGTCGAAATCAGAGCCGCATGATGCTCCCAATGCGTCCCTCTAAAAATTGACCGCTTCACTCTGTTGAGGATCGGCTCTTCCTCGGTGGGGTGCTTCTCCGCGGTGGATGGAGCCGCGTGATCGGGATCCTCCTCGTCTGAAATGACGATTATATCCGGATCGACGCGCTGTGGCTGGCGTCGACGTTGCCACTCGGCCTCCGCCGCCCGTTCCTCTGGCCGCAAGCCCAAAGGGGACAATGGCCTTTCGCTGGCTACCGTCCCTGTGCCTGCCTCCACCGCCCCGATTGAGACAGCTGACTCGTCCGTTTCGCTTTCCTCCGTCTCCGTCGTCTCTCCCAGCGACCAAATCGGAGTCGTAGCGGTTGATGCTGTGGAGGGTATGGACGAGGCCTCCATCTCCAGCACATCCTCCCGCCTAGTGACCAGCAAACGCCGCTAGGCCTTGCTCCCCGGTGAGTATTTGGCGTCCGACGCCCCGAAAATGGCAACCGCCTCCGGACACCCACTCCGTTACGACGCCTAAGTCGCTCGACTAGGCTACTTCCGCGCAGCCCAACTCCCCTTCTGCTCACCTCAGCTATCTCGCTATCCTGGCGGCTGGGATCGGCCGGCTGCCCACTCGCAACAGATTTATTTGCATTCGTACCGTACGCCATGACTTTCATTCTTTTTGTGTCGAACGAAAATTTTGGCCATGTGCCCTTGAACTCCCCTCTGCTGCAGCGCAGTCGCCGGCACCGTTGTCTGAAGCTCAGCTCTGTAGCTCCGGATTAACGGCGCTGTCTCTGCCTGCTGTCTCTCTCGCACATATGGCCGCCCAGGCTCCCTGTCTGTCGCGTTGAAGCTGGCTATTTTCGCCGCTTATTAACCCGCAGCTGGAAACTGTGTTATTTTGAGCCCATCTGCGTTCTGAATCCCCTGGTTATTTCTGCTTTGTGTTTTTTTTTTTATTCTTTCCGAATACGCATTCTTGCTAGTCTGCTAATGAAATATTTTAAGCCAGTGCCTATTTTCTCCCCATTAAGTTCAGAATAAGTAATAGTTTCTTTCTTTTTTTATACCCTTGGAGAGGGTATATTAAAATTGTCCGGATGTTTGTAACGCATAGAAGGAAGCATCTCCGACCACATAAAGTATATATATTGTCCGTCTGTCCGTATGTCCGTCTGTCCGTCCGTCTGTCCGTCCGTCTGTTTCTATGCTATCTCCTCCGTCAGTTTTAAAGTCAGTTTTAAAACCAAACTTTGCACGAAGTCTTTTGGTACAAATACGCTGCACATTTGTCGGAACCGGCCGGATCGGATGACTATAGCATAGAGCTGCCATAGGAACGATCGGTTGAACTCCCAACGCTCGTATTTATAAGTTTTTAATGATTTCACATAATTTCACCAAGCCTTGTCAAAATCGGACAACTATATAGTATAGCTGCCATACAAAAGTTAGGTCTAAAAAAAAGTCTTAGTGAGAAAAACTTTTTTGTTTTCAATGTTATCGCTCCCAATGCCCGTATTTATAAGTTTTCAAAAATTTTACATCATTTCACCAAAATTTTTCGAAATCGGACCACTATATAGTATAGCTGCCATACAAATTGTCAGGCACATATCAAGCTCCAAGGGTATATAAACTTCGGTCGAGCCGAAGTCAGCTTGCCTCTATTTTTTTTTTAAATCTATTTGTATTGTTGCTTATTATTTTCTACTATGGTTTCTGGGTGCATTTATATCTTCGATTGAATAATTATTCCCTTTCCTTGTTTTGTATATTTTTTTTTTATTTTCCTGTTGTTTGCTTATTTTAAATATTTTTTTTTTTTTTTTTTTCGACTAAGTTTGTGGGTCTTTCCCAGTGAAAAATTCTTCCCTTTTAATCTATATATATTTTTTCCTCGTGGTTAATTTTCCTTGTTTTTCCTATTTCCATTCCTTCGTTAGTATGCCTTTAAACACTCAAAAAAAATGTTGGGTCTATTTTTTTTTTTATTTCAACTTGTTTTTACATTCTCTGGTCCGTAGTGCGGCTTCAGTCCGCTGACGTGGGCTGTTTTTTTACGTCGACTGCCTGGTTCGCGTAATTTACAAATTACTGGCGAGGTAAAACCGACCACTTTAAATGGGCCTCCAAACCTCGGAGCCAGTTTTGCCGCCAAACCCTCTACCGCCTTTGATAGGTGATGCTCCTCTTAGCCCAGACCAAATATGGCTGGTTTCCAAGCTCGTCGTCGCAAATTATAGTGACGAGCCTGATCTTGTGCAGAGCGCTCCAGGTTCCGTCGCACAAGCTCAAAGTTCTCTTTTAGCTTGCTGGCCTTTTGTTCGGGATTTTGCGCTGCCTGCCCCGTACCGTTCATCGTACAGCGCTTGTGGTAGTCTGGGCTCCCGTCCTTGTACTATAAATGCTGGGCTGTACCCTGTGGATTCAACCACACTGGTATTAACAGCCAACATTATTTCGGGCAAAGCTTCATCCCACATACTTTGATCCTGCCCTGCAAACTGTGACACCATGGTTTTCACTGTTCGATTCACTCTTTCCGTGGGATTTTCCTGCGGAGTATATGGAGCCTCCTCCACCCAGTATGGAGGACGATGAGGATGTGGACGCAACCATGGTAGTTGACCCATCCAGGCCTGGGGACGCCGACAACGACCATGCAGTTGAAGGTCCTCCAGGTCAACTTGCATAAAAGCAAGCTTGCGTCGGCGGAGCTCCTATTAACCCTTGAGACAGGGCCCGCCGAAGTGGCCTTAGTTCAGGAACCTTGGATTGCGGCAGGGAACAAGGTCTCAGGGCTAAGGTCACAAAACTACAACGTTTTCTATCCCACCGCAGTAAGTAAGGCAAGGACGGCCATTCTGGTAAGAAAAGGCATCTATGCTTACCTTATGTCTAATTACAGCACGGATGACCTCACAGTTGTGGCCCTGGAAGGTCGCGATGATGAGCCAATACTATTGGCATCCTGCTATATGGCACACGAGCGAGAGTCGCCACCGCCCGAGCTCGAACACTTAACGGCTGAGGCGAGCAGGAGAAAACAACCACTCGTCGTCGGAACGGACGCCAACGCACATCAAACCGTGTGGGGTAGTCCAGACATCAATGACAGAGGTGAGTCACTCTTAAGCTTTATCCTACAAACTAACCTTAAAATAGAAAACGTTGGAGATGTGCCCACATATGTGGGACCAACATCGGCCAATGTCCTAGACCTAACTCTGACCTTAGGGAATAGTACACAGGCATCAGAATGGAGAGTCCTTGATAGAAACTCCTTCTCAGACCACAAGTACATCCAATTTAAGATCGAGTTCAACCACAACCAAACCAGAAACGCCTATAGGAACCCCCGGAACACAGACTGGGTGAAGTACCTTAGAACGGTAGAATCAAAACTACCAAAGCCAACGAGTATCTGCTCGGTAGGCGACATTGAGAGGTCCGTGGAGACGCTCACAGCCAACCTAACCGCAGCATACAAAACCTCCTGCAAACTCACAGTTAGCAAAAGGAGAACCAGACCCCCTGGTGGACCCCAGCGCTGAAAGAGCAGAGGAAGGACGTGCAAGAATGCTTCAAACTCGCCAAACAAGCGGATGAGCAAATAATCTGGGAGGAATACAAGATTAGACTTCGCGTCTTCAAAAAAGAAGTACGGAAGGCAAAACAGAACTCTTGGAGAAACTTCTGCTCCAGCATAGAGAAGGTCTCCGAAACAGCTAGACTCAGGAAACTGCTTTCAAAGCAGCCACCCATGCAGAGTCAGCTAAACACGAACGACGGACACTGGACAGAAAGCAGCAGGGAAGCGACATGTGCTCTACTTGATGCGCACTTTCCAGGCTGCACTCCAGTCACTGAGGCAGATACGCCTCAAGACCTACACACGCAACAAGTCAACATCCCAGACAATATCATCACTCCAGAAAAGATCCGATGGGCGATCGACTCGTTCGCGAGTTATAAATCCCCAGGGCTAGATGGAATATTCCCAGCCATGCTAAAAACGATCAAATGCGCAATCGTCCCATGGCTACGATCCATTTTTATAGCATGCTTGAGGTGGAGCTATGTACCTGTGGCCTGGAGGACAGCACGCGTTGTATTCCTGCCCAAAGCAGGGAAATGCAGTCACGTGCAACCAAAAGACTACAGGCCCATCAGCCTCACATCATTCCTGCTCAAAACAATGGAGAAGCTACTGGACCTTCACATAAGAGAAGGCATGAACCTGACCTTGGAGGGAAACCAGCACGCCTACACGAAAGGGAAATCGGTGGAAACAGCGCTACACTCCCTAGTAGCCACCATCGAGAAGGCACTGTACCATCAAGAATTTGCCCTGGGAGCATTCCTTGACATTTCGGGTGCATTCAACAACGTCACTACAGAAGCAATAATGCGAAGCCTAAGAGCCCTAGCAATACACACGGCATTGGACTCCTGGATATATAACCTGCTGAGCTGCAGAAGAGTACAAGCCGAGTGGGGTACCACAACCATTACAAGAGAGGCACACGGCGGAACGCCCCAGGGCGGAGTCCTGTCACCTCTTCTATGGAACCTTGTGGTCAACGAATTACTTAAAAAATTTCGCAGGAAAGCACCCAAGATAACCGCATATGCCGACGACATAAGCATAATTATTATGGGAAAATGTCCATCGACTGTCAGCTCAATCATGGACTCTACTCTCAGAGAGATACTAAAGTGGGCCACAGAAGCCGGACTTAGCATCAATGCGGAGAAGACGGACCTCATTCTCTTCACCAAGGAGTACCGCAATGGACTCCACCCACGATAAATGGAACACCGCTAACGCCAAAAAACAACGTAAAATACCTTGGAGTATTAATCGATAGTAAACTATCCTGGAGACTCAATGTGGAGGAAAGGGTGAAAAAGGCAACCAATGCGCTATATGCATCCCAGAAGATGCTAAGCAGCACTTGGGGCCTATCACCAAGACTAACACACTGGCTCTTCATATCAGTTATACGACCGATACTACTACACGGTATATTGGTATGGTGGCAAGCCACAGAGAAGTCCACATATCTAAAGCTGATGGAAAAGGCCCAGCGGCAGGCACTGGTCTGCATAACGGGGGCGCTACGGTCTACTCCAACAAAAGCACTGGAACACATCCTAGGTGTCAACCCCCTGGACATCCAAGCACGCCTCACTGCACACAGGACGGCCCAACGTCTTTGCGCGGCTGGCACCATGGCTCTACAAAGCTATGGACACAGCACAGTGGGCAGAGAGATCAACAGTAGCACGGACTACATGATCCCAAAAACCAACTTTACAGGCGCATCAGCATTACTGGGACCAGAAGACTGGCGTACAGGGCTGGCTCAGGAAGCAATGCACCTTTTCACGGACGGCTCAAAGATGGCCTCAGGAGTCGGAGCCGCCGTGTACTGCAAGGAACCGGAATTGAAACTCTCCTACAAACTGCCAAACCACTGCACTATATTCCAGGCGGAAGTTTTCGCCATAAGGAAAGCAGCCGAATTGGCAGAATTACACGCACCAAACGATCAAATCAACATATACGTAGACAGTCAAGCGGCAATCAAAGCAATGCAGAGTCACGCCATCAACTCCAAAAATGTTCTGGCAAGCAGAGAAGCATTAGATTCCCTCAGCACCTCCAGCAAGGTGCAAATCTACTGGATTCCCAGCCACCAGGGCATCGATGGAAACGAAATGGCGGACACTCTTGCAAAAGCCGGGGTCGCACTAAGCCGAGAAGCAACACTAAATATACCTATCTCCCTACAGACGCTATACAGCAAGATGGAGGAGATAGCGGAGAAAGAAGCAGAGGAAAAGTGGAAGAACACGACCGGCTGTAGAATCTCTAAAATTATGTGCAATAAGAGAGACAAAAAACTCACGCACTATACGCTGCAGCTCCAAAGAAGAGACTGCAGACTGCTTATAGGCATATTAACTGGTCACTGCCTAGCAGCCGCTCACGCGATAAAGCTAGGCATCACGACAGCAGACACCTGCAGGAAATGCAAGGAACCTGGAGTAGCAGAAACTCTAGAACACCTCATCTGCAGCTGCCCAGCAATCGCCACGACAAGATTAAAACATCTGCACTCCCCAAGCTTCACCACTCTGGAAGAGGCAGCCAAGAGCTCCCCCAAACAACTATTGGCATTTGCCAAAACGTCAAGAATCCTACAGGATTTCTAAAGGAAATGGTACCATAAAGCACCCGGCCTCACTAAGGACCGTAAGGTCTATGTGTGGCCCCCCCCTACATGGGGCCAGCCGGTAATACCTACCTACCTATGGAGCTGTGTACTGGTGACGCACTTCCAAACTTTCGACAAATTTTGTGAATATTTTGCTTGTAAATTGGGCACCATTATCTGTTATCAGCATTTTTGGTACTCCAAACCGGGCTACTATTCTTTCTCGAAAAGCCTTTTGCAAAGCCATGGCTGTAGCTTTCCGTAAAGCTACCAACTCTGTCCATTTTGAAAACCTATCCATCATTACTAGTAGCATAGTGTTGCCATGCTTCGACCTTGGCAGTGGCCCCACAAAGTCGGCACAGATAGTGGCCCAAGGCTCCTCTGGGATTTGTGTCAGCATTTTTCCTGCTGCTTGCAGTTGGCTGGATTTGTATTATTGGCAAATTTCACATTTGCGGACATATGCTCTAACATCCCTATGTAGCCCCGGCCAATAATACCGTGATGCGACTCGAGCAATCGTTTTCCGGCTTCCCGTATGCCCAGCTGTGGTTTCATCGTGGTTTTCCTTTAATACGCTATTTCGCTGGCTTAATGGTACGCACAGCTTCCACGCCACCACATCCTCATGCCCGGCTCGATGAGGGATATGCCTATACACATTGTTTTCCTCGATCATGTAGTCTGGAAATTTTTGTGGGTTTGTTTTTACGTTTTCGCTCAGCTGTTGAATCCAAGTATCGCCTCCGTTTGGATGGCCTTGCGATTCTTGAGCCACAGAAAGTTGTCGGCATGTTTCCTCCCGCATTGGTTGGCGAGACAGTGCGTCCGCCACCACATTTAATTGACCGTTTCGATATTTTACTTCAAAGTCCGCTGGACTTTCAATACTATTCAACCATTTCAAAGCCATGTGGTCAGTAACGACCGTAAAATGGTACCCTTCCAAATATGGCCAAAGTTTTCTTATGGCCCACACTATCGCCAAGGATTCCTTTTCAGTAGCTGAATAATTTCTCTCAGCTCCGTTCAAGGTGCGGCTGGCGTATGAAATAACCCGTTCACCTTTCTCACCTATTTGCGTGAGAATGGCCCCTACTCCATAATCGCTGGCATCCGTTTGCAAAATGAAAGGTCGTTCGAAATCGGGACAAGCGAGAACTGGATCAATTGTGAGTTTTTCTTTCACTTTTTCGAATGCCAGTTGCCTTTCTGGTGTCCAATCCCACTTCGTGCCTTTTTTCAATAGCGCACTTAGCGGATGGACCAGTGTCGCAAAACCTGGTACGAAACGTCTATTCCACGACGCCACTCCCATGTGTTGCCGCAGTTCCTTTACGTTTTTTGGGGGTTTTAGCTCAGCTATTGCCGCAACCTTGTCGGGATCAGTGCGAATACCCTGATCCGTAACCAAATGGCCCAAGTATTTTAGCTCTGTCTTGAAGAACTCACATTTTTCGGGATTTATTCTTAGATTTGCTGCCTGTAGTCGCCGAAATACCTCTTTAAGGTTGGATATGTGCTCTTCTAGCGTTTTTCCTATAACGATTTTGCTGGAGCCGAAGTTAGACCAAACGGCATAACACGCTATTGAAATAGTCCTTTGCCCGGCACTGTAAATGCCGTTAAGGCTCGGCTTTCTACCTCCATTGGGATTTGCCAATAGCCATCCTTTAAATCCAAGCTGCTAATAAATCTAGCCTCCCGTAACTGATCCAAGATGTGGTTTATTCTTGGCAAGGGTTAAGCGTCCTTGATCGTTTTTTCATTCATGTCCCTAAAATCCAAACATAGTCTCCATTTCCCTGTTTTCTTCTTCACCATCACTATTGGGGCATTATGTGGGCTTGTTGATGGCTCTATACAGCCCTTTGCCAACAACTCATCAACTTGTGCATTAATTTCGGATTGAATTTTCGGATTTTTCGGAAAATATCTTTGCTTTACTGGTTTGTCGTCCTTTACTACAATGCGGTGTTCTGCCACCGTTGATGTTCCCGACATACCCTCAAAAACTGCCAACTCCTTTTTTAAAAATTCCTCAATTTTATCCGTGTCCTTTCCCGCACTGGATTTTGCCCCTGTACTCGCTATATCCATTTCGGCCTCTATTGCAACTGTTAACTTCTCTTTCAACCAGCCATTTCTCCTCCCGCGTTGTGGTATTTTTAAAACGTGTCCTCCACACGCCAGTTCCACCCCCATTCCACTAAAAAATCCCATCCCAATACCAGTGCGTCAATGATTCCTGGCATTATTAACAGAGATACCTTTTTCTCTTGGTTTCCAAATGCTAAATCCACCTCTAGTGATTTAACGATCTCGCTTCTTCCATCTGCTAGCTTAACTTGTTTCCTAGTTTCCACAACTTTACCCGCCTTTCCCAATGCTTCCGCTAACGACTGGCTGATGAAGCATGTCGTAACCCCTGTATCCACTATAGCCTTGATCTCGTGTGCTCCTATTTTCACTGTTGCCGTCAACTGCTCTCCCTCATCCTGAAATCGACCGATTAAATCTGAGGGGCTGTTTGAGTCGACGCCCTCTCGTCCCTCATTTGCAGGGGTCGTCGCTCGTTTCCCGAGGTTCTACAACAATTAAAGCTACGCACTCCTATTTTCCCGCACTGCCAACAAAACAATATTTGTTGGTTTCGACACTCTCTTGACCAGTGTCCTTGCTGTCCGCAACGTCGGCAGGCTTGGGCTGGCTTCGGCACGAAAGGGATTGCACTATTTAAATTCCTTGGCGCCGGTTGTGGTTCCGCCTGGCTTCCTTCCATACAACGCCGGCATGCTTCCACTCTCCCAGGCTGCAAATTTGTGCCACTATTGTACCTCCCCGGTCTGTTTTCCTCCCAAAACCTTTTCTTATCGTTTTCCAACGCCTCGAAATCGTCCGCTAACCCCATTAATGCATCCAATGTGGAGCAATCATATGGTCGGACAAAAATTCTGAGTGCTGGTGTGCTATTATCATAAATTCTTTTAAGCTGTATCGCTTGTGACCATTTTAAAGGACGCATTAAGGTTTGCATCTCCACCATATAAACCTTAAAAGTTTCCCCTAACCTTTGTTTTCTCATTTGTACCTCTTGTTCCAATTTTTGCAAATAGTCTCGTGGCACAAAATACCCTTCAAAAATGTCCACGAATGTCTTCCACGTGGCCCACTTCTTATTATTTGCTACAAACCAGTTTAATGCCATTTTTTTTAGTAGTTCTGGCATTGTTCTAGGTAATATGTCTAAGTCAAGCCCGTATGTGTTTGCCGACCATTCTACTCTTTCCAAAAAATCAAATGGTTTCCCTTTACCGTCGAAACTAAATCCCCATTCGCGCACCTGTTTTGGCACTTTTGGGTAATCTGTAGTTGTCACCTGTGGTCGCCCCTCTGGTGTTGCACTGGTTTGTGTTATTGTTGGAATTCCTGATTCGCGTGACTGGCCGTGCAACGAGGCTCTGCGCAATTCAGGAATTGAAAACTCCTCCAGGTTTAATCCTCCCACTGCACCCAGTAGTTGGTGCTTAGGCGAATTCCTGCTGTGCCTTCGGGCCCATTCCTCGATTTGAGGTCCTAATATGAGATCGGATTCCATTTTCTGAATCCAATCCCCGAAAACTTTCCTCATTTTCTCCACTGTTCCCTCCATTTTGATGCCTGATTCTTGTCCATATCTGACAAGTTCCTCTTTTTTGAGGTTATAAACCCATGACCGTACCATTTTGTTTCTTTTGTACCTTTTTTTTTTGTTTTGTTTAATCTGTACCCTCTTTCCAACCTTTCGTCACTATTTCTACTACCAAAACCACGTTGGGCGCCAGTTGTAACGAACCTATTGATTGCCGGCTCACGCTTAGGGCAGTCGCGGGTCGCTCCAACAAATTTATTTTGCGGAGTTGGTGGTAAAATAAGAAGACGGTTGGAGTTCGATTTTAGTGCCGATTTATTGGCCTTATAATACTAAGTTTACACTAGGCGACTTATCACTTAATTGGCTTATTCTCTAATTTTTGTCTTATTTTCTACCGCTGATAGCTCGATGGTTTCACCCCGGTTAAAATTTAACTCCTCCTTCCTCGTTGCTCTGGCTTCAGACCGCGCAGGACTCACGATTCGCCTGGACACGCTTGCTATTCGCAAAACTCGCCGGCTCTCGTTTCACCGCTCTGCTCTGAGTTTGTTGGCCACGGGTTTTCTTGACAGGAGGCGGAGATGGCTACCTATCTCTGGCACACGATTCGTCCGGACACGCTTGCAAATTTTGCAAAGCTCGCCGACTCTCGTTTGTCCGCACAGTATAAGGATCCCAACCCCTTTTGCTCGCACTCACTCTGTCACTCTCCCACGATGGATCCTTGGTTCCGCTGGTTAGCCTCCTTTCCGTTGGTTCCCTCGTTCACTCACTCGCGTTGGTCTTGCGCACTCGCTTGTATTCACGCACTGGACTGACACACGGGTTGAAAAGACTCGCACTCCGACGTTTCTTCATTAGCCCCGTCTTCGGCGCCGCGCGTCCTTTTATAGGCATTGGCCTCGCTCGGCTGCGCATTTGCATGCTGTTAGTTGCCAGGTCCCGTTGTTGCCATGCTCCGCTGGTTCAGTGGAAATTTCCACGGGCCTTCTCCTCTGCCTCTGCGAGTGCGAGTGTGAGCGCTCGCTTCTGCGTCTGCTGTCTCCTTTCCTTGCGCAACTTCAACGGTTTCTTTCAAGTGAACGGGAAGAGGGCGGGAAGTGTGTGGTATGTGGGTGGAATGTGGGTGGGATGCAGGTGCGAAGTGGGCGGAAAGTGGGTGGGATGTGGGCTGAAAATGTGCGGGAAGTGGGCCTGAAGTGGGTGGTAAGTGGGTGTGCGTTTTTTCTATACTGTTGAAGGCGCAGTGAAGCGTGACGGGCTATTTGCTAGTAATATATAAAAAAGACTAAACGCACAATTTAAAAGACTACTTCCGACGAGCAACGCAAAGAGCATAATTGAGCTAAGCTCAAGCATATCCCCAGACTCAAAAACAAACCACAAATCTTCACTAATTTATTGTCTCAATGACATCAATAAAAACAAAATGGTGACAGATCCAAAAGAAATAACCGAGGCCTTCTTAAATTTTTGGACCGTTCAATTAAAAGACAAAAAATTCAATCCAGCTTTGCAAGCCACCCTCAAAGTATACCACAAGAAAGAGCTTATTTTTGAAGCGCGATATGTGCCTTATAGAATTCCTATCAGCTTTGAACAGTCTTAAAGGACACACACCTGGCTTCGATAAAATTAACTACGCAATGATTCAACACGCATCCAAGTCAGTAAAGATCCGAATCGTAACATTCTTTAACAACATTTTAAAAAAGTACATTCCACACTTATAAAACTTGCATGATAGTACCAATTTTAAAACAGGTCAAGACAAAACAAAAGCAGAATCATACAGACCCAAATAACTAAACCCATGCTTATCCATTCCTATGGTGGTTTGTTACTTCCAACAAACTACTAAATAGTCGCCAACTAGGATTTAAAAAAGGGAATTCTGTTGCAGACTGTCTGCTATATGTAGACGCTCTCATCAACAGATCTCTTTTAGCAAAAAGACACATCTCCATTATCTCACTAGATTTCGCTAAAGCCAATCAGCTGTCGGATGGGGCTGCGGGTCAATAATCATCAATAACATTAATAATTTCATGACAAATAGACCAAACAACCAAAAATGTTCAGATGTTTTAGTTATACTATTCCTAAGCGCTTTCAATAGCTTAGCAGAAATTGTAAACATGCACAAAAGCATACAATTTACCGCCTACCTAGAAAAACAAAAAAGAGTATGTGTCATGGGAGCTCTTTACGTCGATGAATCCGTTTTAAGTAATGGCAAATGACATATTTAGATTCTGTATAAATAAATGTAATATCCTCATACCCACCAGTCCCCACTAGACAAACGGCATATCCCCACTAGATTTCCACACGATCCCCAGCTGATCCTCACCAGATCCCCACCAGATCTCCACCAGATTCCCACCTGACCCCCACCAGATCTGCACCAGATCCTCACCTGATCCTCACCAGATTCCCACTAGATCCCCACCAGATCCACACCAGATCCCCACAGACCTCCACCAGATTGCCACCAGACCCCCATCAGATCTCCACCAGAACCTCATCAGATCTCCACCAGAACTAGCAACTACTGCCACACAGAAAAAAAAAGATCCCAGTAGAAAGGATATTCGAAATATCCCCTCTAAGATCCAGTTTTTTAAATAACCTTTTCACATTTTTCAGCTCCTTTAGATGAAGAATAAAGATCAATAAACTATCCTTTTTTTGACATATCATTTTTAATCTAAAACGATCCAAAGGAGCTTAAAATAGGGTGAACGGGATCTTATATTGGTTGAAGTATCGAATATTGTTATCGACAGGCGATAGCCCGATAGCAAGCAAGTCGAGTATGCCCGTTGGTGCGAAAGAGAAAGACATATTGCTTTCGATGTCGTGGTAGCTGCGTCATTCGAAGTGAAGAAATCGCAGAGAGCACACGCACCAATACACAGACTGTAGCTTAGCCGGCAACTTTATTAAAAACGTGATGAGTGATATTAAAGTGAAATAATAAACGTCAGGTAAGTGACATGTGCTTGCATTAAAACTTATGTATGTATTCACTTTATTTGAAATTTTTATTTACAATACAATACAATATTTATTATATATTTATTTACAATATTTATTTACGGCTTGAATTAACAAAACTTACATACACAAACATGAATGCATTAATATATTATATAAGTTTTGTTTTGTAAGTCTCAGGCGCATTACATTTATGTGTACATATGTATTTGCTTTGCGTGCTTTCATATATGTATGTATAAGTTTTGGTTTTCTTTGATTCCTCGCGCATGGCTTTTTTTGTGAACACATACATACATACCCATGTACATGTATTGCGTGTGGTCACATGCGTACCTAAATTTGCAATATTTTTCAAAAAAATCAAAGATTTCTTAATTGTATATTTTCTTCTTGTTTATCTTTTTTTATCAATCAGGTGAAAATTACTTAAGCTATTTAAAGACCAATGTCCGCAAGGTGTGCAGCACAAACAATTGAACACATGTGTCGGAGCCAACACGCAAGATTCTGTGATCAGTTGCATTTTCTGACTACACACGATTAACGATTTGGCACACAAGATGGAAATTTGGGTGCAAAAATGTATTATGCACAAAATCCCAATGCAACCTTTTGTAGTGATAATAGGTGAAGACGAAATTACCACTGAGGAGTTTTATGTATGCTTAAATTTGATTCATTTATCAGCACATTAGACTGCTGTTTTATTATGTTTCATGTTTTTGACATTAAATATCTATAGAAATCCCTTCTGGTGTGGATACATAATAATTCTAAGACTTTACATACTCACTAATTCTAATGACACAGCATATTACTTTTATTAATTTAAGTGAAAGAATTGACCTGCATAAAATTATTCACATATTTGAAAGCATAAATTTTGCCAATCATTGTCAAGCTTACGATATTAGATCTACGACTGGAACAAAAATATTAGTTGAAGTAGATAAGTTTGACGGTCCTCCCATACATTTATACTTAACATGTAACGGTAAACATATGAAAAGAAGGAAAAAGTTTAAGCAACCGATATTTTTGTGTATTATATATTATATGTATATTATAAATAAATTGATACAAATTATTGTGCCGTCTTTCATTTGGAAATGATCTATTTAACAGATCCATGGGATATGTCTTTAAGATCCAATGGATATTAAAAGGATATTAATAATAGATCCATGGGATATGTCATTAAGATCCAATGGATATTAAAAGGATATTTAAAAAAAGATCAAAAGGATATTTCAAAAAGATCCAATGGATATAGAAAAGGGGATATTTTTCAACAGTTCAAATGGATAGTTGTTAAATATCCTATGGATCTTTTAATATCCTTTTTTCGAAAATAAATCGACTTCGAAAAGATCCAATGGATCTTAAAAAAGGATAGTTAACTATCCAGTCCAAATGGATAGTTAAAAATCATCCTAAGGATCATCAAAAACGATCCTTTTTTTTCGATTTTTTCTTTGCATTTTTTTATGGCTTGGATATTTGAGAATATCGCCCCAAAAGGATTTTTTGCAATTCAAAATACTTTAGAAGATATAGCCTTTTGGTGGAGCAATGTTATCGCTAAAACGAGAAATTGTTGAGTAAATAAATTTCCAGTGAATAAAACTGTTATATAAAGACTGGTTCTTGAATTTGAAAGGTAAAATATTGTCGTCCAGATCGATCATTAATCGGGTTTTAATCGATAATTATCGAAGGCTATCCTACGCAATGCTACTACCGACTAAACCGCTCAGAAACTAGAGCTGCGGCCGCATCTAAAGAAGGCAGAATGGCACTCAGAGCAAAGAGAGCTGCTGCTGAAAACAATTTTTTTTGAAAATAAGGAAGGTCCGCTCTATGCAGCTGGCATCGCCGACTAATATCTGCAAGTATATAATATTTGGAAAATTTTTGGTTACTATTTAAAGCAACTTTTTCGGACTGCCAAGCCACTTTTCTCCAGTTCTACTAAACCGATTTTGATAAAGTTATATGCAATCGACTCAGAATTGTCACCATTTTAGAACTGCATTTTTTGATTTTTTTTTTCCCCCAAAAAACGAACTTCAAACTTTAAACGCGTTTATCTCGAAACCACGGCCATGATATCTCCAGTTACACTGAACCGATTTTGATGATCTAAACTGAAATCGACGCAGAATTGTCACCATTCTGGTCTAAGCCTCAATCATAACTTTAAAAAAACTTTTATTTTTTTTTTTTATAATAAACAAAAAAAAAACGAGAAGGCCAAGCTAACTTCGTCTTTGCCGAAGTTTTTATACCCTTGCAAATGTTTTTATACATCAGAGTTTACGATCGTCAGCATTGAAACAAACAATTTTTCTAAATAAAACCCACTTTTCGACCGATAGTTCCTATGACAGCTATAAGATATAGTCATCCGATTTTGACCAAAACTTCCAAATCTGTGTAAAAGCGTATAAAACTAATGATTGCTGAAGCGGGAGGCGTTTATATTAAAAACAAAACTGTTTTTCTTACAAAGACCCACTTTTCGACCGATAGTTTCTATGGTAGCTATAAGATATAGTCATCCGGTCCGGTCGGTTCCAACATATAAGCAGTGTGCAGTAAAAAGAAGACTCTGTGCAAAGTTTCAGCTCGATAGCTTTAAAACTCAGAGACTAGTTTGCGTAGAAACAGACAGACGGACAGACAGACAGACACACGACGGACAAAGCTAAATCGACTCAGCTCGCCGCCCTGATCAAGAATATATATAGTTTATAGGGTCGGAAATGAATATTTCTATGCGTTGCAAACTTCTGGGCAAAATTATAATACCCTTTGCAAGGGTATAAAAAAGGCCAAAACTTGATTTTTCATTTTTGAATGGCCGCCATTTTGTCAAAAAAAATCACAAAATTTTTTCGAGGTTCAGACCAGAATTACATCTATACTGATTAAAACCCCGTTTTCACTTTTCATTTCAGACATTCCGGAGACCTGGAATCATGGTCGGACACCTTTTTTGACGGCCGATAACTTTTGGAACAGAACTCGCATCGAAGCAGTAACAATTTTTTAATTTAAGCCCCATACGGAGTACGACGAATAACACAGTGCTACAAATTTCCAAAAATTGTAATAACCTGGGTATTGGCATAGAGTACGCTGTAGAGCAGGTCGCGTATAGCACTTCCTCATACTTGGTTTTCCTCGGGGACCCCCAAAATCTGAAGTTATGGCCCAAAAACCGCTTTTTGCTATTTTACCGCAATTAAATAGATATAACTCGCGAATAGACCGTCTGATTGTTCATAACCTTTACAATTCCGATAGCCACGAGAGGGATCTAAAACATTATAATCAATGGTTTGACTAATTTAACGCGATGGCTGAGAAATGCGACTTACAGATCAGGCATTTTCAACTTTTTTTGAGATATTTGTACTTTGGCTGGTTTAACTATTTTATTCTATGCGATTTTTCCTTAAAATTTATAATAAAAGCCCATTTAATTCTTCGTCGAACGGTTGTTGTCCCAATGAATTTGGATATCGTTTGACGCAGTTATGCGCGATTTTCATCTTCAATGATGAAGAATATAAAAATCACTATAACAGGATGGACGAACCATTAAATACCAAATAAAAGCCAAAGTGGACCACGCCAAGTAAAAATGAGAAGAAAGTGCCATCAGCTTGCACTTTAGCAGCAATGGGTAATGCATAGCCCGCTTGGGCAGCGACGCCCGGCCCGTTATACTGTGTTAAAACCCAGCGCATAAATTGCCTTCTTTTGAGCCGAGGACCCGCACAAGCTGACGTCGCAACAAGTGTAATTGGCTGGATTTGAAGTGAGTTAAAACAAATAAGTCAAAGAGTGTCGACGTCAGCCCGCATAAGCACACAGCGCAGCAAGTGCAGTATGGGCGACTTTAACTCGCTTATAAGGGTGGTTTGTGCTGTTTCTACAAAATGGCTTAACTTGCCGCAATAGGTAACATTATTGGAGAGCGTTAATCTTGGCCCAGAAATCGTGAAGCATTGAATTTGAAGTACTTAAAAGTAATATTTGAATCTGGCGCCAAACAAAACTGAGTTTACTTCTAGGGGCAAATTTGTGAAAGCAAAAATAAATATGTTAGCACACTAAAAAAAATACTAGATTGTCGATGTGTACTCAGAAAATCGCGCATAACTTCGTAAAACGGTATCCAAATTCATTGGGACACCAACCGTTCGACGGAGAATTAAATGGGCTTTTATTACAAACTTTAAGGAAAAATCGCATAGAATAAAATAGTAAAACCAGTGATGGTCAAAGTACAAATTTCTCAAAAAAAGTCGAAAATGCCAGATCTGTAAGCCGCATTTCTCAGCCATCGCTTTAAATTAGTCAAACCATTGATTATAATGTTTTAGATCCCTCTCGTGGCTATCGGAATTGTAAAGGTTATGAACAATCAGACGGTCTATTCGCGAGTTATATCTATTTAATTGCGGTAAAATAGCAAAAAGCGGTTTTTGGGCCATAACTTCAGATTTTGGGGGTCCCCGAGGAAAACCAAGTATGAGGAAGTGCTATACGCGACCTGCTCTACAGCGTACGCTATGCCAATACCCAGGTTATTTCGCACTGTAGCACTGTGTAATTATTAAAAATAGTTAGTTAGTTGTACGCAAATAAAGTCGCCGCCAGCAAACGCAGAATAACAGATTAAATTGTGCGTCTATAGTGATGCACCTCGCACAAATCACATAACGGTTAATTGTTGCACTGAGAGTGTTGATGTTTGTCATTAATTTTCTCTTATTTTAAACGCTCTTTCAAACGGGGATTCGCAAAGTTTCCTAACTCTACTGTTTCTATGCGTATGAAAAAACAAGGTGCGGCTATAGTGTTGCTTCAGAGTTTATAATTTGATTTAAAAATCTTGAGTACATTTATCTCTGTCGATACGTGACATGTCGAACGTGACATTTTTTCCATCATTATATTTAAGTGGTTTCTGCTATAATGCGAAGCAAAAACTTACAGTTAATTGCATTGGCATAGTTTTTCGTGGTTTTTTATGCATTCATGTACACCCCTTTGTACCATTTATATAGCGAAAGTACATACATGTAATCTGTAGTCACTTTATTCCTAAAAATTAAGCAAATTTAATGTCAAAATGAGAAAAATTGCGCTAGCACGTCCGTGAAACCGAATATATCCAATTGGGTTATCAGTAAATGTAGGATTAGCTTACATTAGTTTAATTTGATTGTTTCCCTTAGAAAATTCGGACAAATATAGTGTTTATAAACACTTTAATTTTTTTGGCCAGGTGGACCTTCTTTTGGAAATGCCCATATACTTTTTGCCACAGTCCTTCATCAGTTTAAGTATCATTGGCTTGATGTTATCTAAATATCTATGGCTGTGTACCTCCGCGAGAACCATTCATTTCAATGTTAAATAAGAAAAAGAGGTTACAGTTCGCCAATCTTCATGTTAATAGGCCGAAATCATATTGAAATGGTACGAGAGATTGACAAAGAGCTGCAAGCAAATAATGTCTTTAAGACAGATGAGCAATGCGGAGGAAATTTTATAGTATCGGGCTGCTATGGTGACCATGAAGTTGAGAACTTGGTTTTTGTAGACGTAAAAATGGGCATTACATGTTATATAAACCCTCAAATTAAAAACTTGGTGCCCACTTTTCAAAAATTTGTCTTAAGTGGACAGCAGTGGTTCTTTCAAAAAGATATCGACCCAAAACAATTGTCATATCAGGGTCAGGAAAGGCTAAACTATCATTGCAAGCAATGAAAAATAGGGGCAAGCTAGGGGCGGCTCGAAAGAAGTTTATATACCCTTGGAGCTTGATGTATGCCTGACAGTTTGTATGGCAGCTATACTATATAGTGGTCCGATTTCGACAAATATTGTTGAAATTATGTAAAATCATTGAAAACTTATAAATACGAGCGTTGGGAGCTGCCATACAAAAGTTAGGTCTGAAAAAAGTCTAATTAGGAAAAACTTGTTTGTTTTCAAAGTTATCGCTCCCAACGCTCGTATTTATAAGTTTTTAATGATTTCACATAATTTCACCAAAACTTGTCGAAATCGGACAACTATTTAGTATAGCTGCCATACAAAAGATAGGTCTGAAAAAAAGTCTTAGTGAGAAAAACTTTTTTGTTTTCAATGTTATCGCTCCCAACGCTCTTATTTATAAGTTTTCAATGATTTCACATAATTTCACCAAGGCTTGTCGAAATCGGACAACTATTTAGTATAGCTGCCATACAAAAGTTAGGTCTGAAAAAAAGTCTTGGTGAGAAAAACTTTTTTATTTTCAATGTTATCGCTCCCAACGCTCTTATTTATAAGTTTTCAATGATTTCACATAATTTCACCAAAATTTTTCGAAATCGGACTACTATATAGTACAGCTGCCATACAAAAGTTAGTTTTGAAAAAAAAGTCTTAGTGAAAAAAACTTTTTTGTTTTCAATGTTATCGCTCCCAACGCTCGTATTTATAAATTTTCAATAATTTTACATAATTTCAACAAGATTTGTCGAAATAGGACTACTATATAGTATAGCTGCCATACAAACTGTCGGGAACATATCAAGCTTCAAGGGTATATAAACTTCCGTCGAGCCGAAGTTAGCTTGTCTCTTTTTTTTTACTAAAACTAGTTTTTCAACCGATCGTTCCTATGGCAGCTATATGCTATGGTCATCCGATCCGGCCGGTTCCGGCGTATACGCGTGTGCAGCGTATTTGTACCAAAAGACTTTGTGCAAAGTTTGGTTAAGATAGCATTAAAACTGACGGAGGAGATAGCATAGAAACAGAGGGACAGACGGACATGGCTATATCAACTCAGCTCGTCATGCTGATCAAGTCGGAGATGCTTCCTTCCCTGCGTTACAAACATCCGGACAATTTTAATATACCCTCTCCAAGGGTATAAAAACGCAATCACCAGACATGATCCCATTGAAGATATTTGTCATTTACTAGACAGGTAAATTCGGAAACATCACATAACATTCAAAGGATTCTCTAAATCAAGCTCTACTTACAGAATGGGCAAATGTAACCCCAGAAAAGACTTATAAATACCAACTATTTAGAGCTCCAAAATTCGAAAAAGGCAATGGAATACTATATGTATGTGTGCCCAAACTTTTTCGATATCCAAATTACAACAACAAACAAAATTACCAAAATTAGAAGGAAAATAAAAAACTTTTGTGTAGAAAATGAAGTCAAATGTTGAACAAGGAATGTTGCATCTTTATAATTTCTTTAAAATAATTATAAACAGGTGTATTTAGAAATAAACTTTGAAAATAAAGGCGTGCCTAAACTTTTCATCAGACTGTATTGAACGTCGGTTTGCTAGTTATATACGAAATAATTTAATTTTCCCCAGAGCAGGTAAACTCCCGAAAGGCTTTTTTTTTAATTTTGGATGAAAACAAATATTGTTCACTCGATATACTTGAATCTCAGTTTGTAAGGGTAGTGTAAATGTAAAATTGGCTATACAGCTCCTCCAACGGGGCCAAGCCAAGCTTCTCACAAGGGTACAAATGATAAAACACTCCGACGGATGAAAATTAGGTAAGTTCGGATTGTAAGCACTATAGGCCAAATAAATGGGGGAAAATTTCTCAAATTTTCGACAATTCATCGAAGAGGAGTGTGTTCAGGTACAAACTGATTGGATTTCAACACAGCCTTCTTACTAGCAGAGCAGCATCAACAGAAACGACCCTGGAGCATTGCACTGAGACTAGCAAACTGGTATCCAATATAGTCACCGAATTTAAATGTGTTCTATGCACCAACAGTATGCAAGATAAGATCAGTCTTAAGATGCGTAAGGGTAGCATTGCCTGCTCACTTTCTCAACACAGCAGATTTGGCAGTAGTTTCCCTCGAATATTAACCGTATATATCTCGCGGTCCTCATTGTCACATGTACTTGCGTCGTCATCAGAATCTTCATAATCACTGCCGGAAAAACAAAACAAAAAAATGTTTAATTCATAGTCAAAGGCTTAGCATTGGCTAGATTCCAAGCAGCACTGAGGCGCTGTGTTACCAGCTCAATAATTGCTTTTTTATTATGAACGCATATTTTTTTAATATTATAACGTAATGTAAGCCCGAAATCCGAAGATGGCCTGCGGCTCGCGGTGCTGCGTTACTTGACCTCCTTCACTTGCAAACCTGGTGGCAGGGATTGCTTGATTTTGTCAGCCTTCTCCTTATCCTGGACCACTAGAGTGTAGAGGAAGCGCGAGCAACGGATCTTGAACTTAGTGTTTGAGGGGTTCTTCTTGATTTTAACAGCACGCGCGTCTGGCCGACGGGCTTTGTTAAGAAAGTCTTTAACTTCTTTAATTTCGCGTGGCATCTGAACCAATAAGAAATGAAAATATAATCAATTTCTGTTTTACTATGATTTATAATTCAAAACTCACATTGGGTTGCGATTTACACGTTCCGAGGAAGAGAAGGAAAGGAAATTTGTTATCCGGTTGTCAAAATGTTAAGCAATCCAGAGTTGCTTTGAAGTTTATCGGAAATGAAATTAGTGACTTGTTGGTGTCAAGGTAGCGTCCTTATGCAGCCGATTTGGTATGATGAAAAATGGAGAGCAGGTCGTGCTCTTATTATTAAATAACTTAACGATTTGTAAGTTGAAACAAATGTATACAGAATGTAACATAGTTGGGCTACACGTCGCCGTCGCTTCCTGGACTTTGACTTTGTATTATAGCCTTTTCACACTACAGTCCATCTACCGTTTACCGTCTACCGACAGAGATGGTACATAAGACTTGCCGTGCCGAATATTTTTAAAATATTCCACCGTCAGCTAGAGATGTTCCTATCTCATGCTGTTCCAAGTGATATTTTTGGGTCCACCACTAAATAATTGCCATTCACAACTAAAAAATAGAGGCCAGCTAACTTCGGCTCGACCGAAGTTTATATACCCTTGGAGCTTGATATATGCCTGACAGTATGTATGGCAGCTATACTATATAGTTGTCCGATTTCGACAAATCTTGTTGAAATTATGTAAAATCATTAAAAACTTATTAGTACGAGCGTAAAGCTTAGTATACACTTCCACCAAAGACTCGCCAAAACAAAAAACTCCATATAAAAAAAACTCACAAAAATTTTTGTGCCAAAATCCTTTGGCAGTCTCTTTGGTGGCAGTCCACACTCAAAACAAAAAGGCCTCGATTAAATACCGATAAAATACTAGATCCGTAGTTTTTGTATTTTTATCGATAGCTCCCTGAAGAATTAATTTTAATTATTTCAAGAGGTATCGGACATTGCCGATACACAAATATGCGTAGTCGGGTGAAATTTGGATAATTTTCCCATCAATGATTGAGCGCAATATTCAAAGTAAGTACAAAACACCGTGAGACTTCAATCATACTTAAGCTGGGTTATAATTATGAATTTAATCATTGCAAAAGTGTCATATCTGCTCATCAGGCCCAGTAGCCAGGGTTTGGCCATGAAGAACGCATGTTAATAACTTGTATTTATTGATTGTAAAACTAATAGTTTAAAATTAAACCAAAAGCTACGGTCTTGGCAAAGTGACCATTTTACATGCATACATCTTAATATCTGGTCACATTGTCCCAAAACAAAAGAATTGTCACTTTTGGTATTTTTGTTTTGGCGAGTCTTTGGTGGAAGTGTATACTAAGCTTTAACATTGAAAACAAAAAAGTTTTTCTCACCAAGACTTTTTTTTCAAAACTAACTTTTGTATGGCAGCTATACTATATAGTAGTCCGATTTCGACAAGTTTTGGTGAAATTATGTAAAATCATTGAAAACTTATAAATACGGGCGTTGGGAGCGATAACATTGAAAACAAAAAAGTAGTTTTTCTCACTAAGACTTTTTTTCAGACCTATCTTTTGTATGGCAGCTATACTAAATAGTTGTCCGATTTCGACAAGCCTTGGTGAAATTATGTGAAATCATTAAAAACTTATAAATACGAGCGTTGGGAGCGATAGCACTGAAAACAAAAAAGTTTTTCTCACTAAAACTAGTTTTTCGACCGATCGTTCCTATGGCAGCTATATGCTATAGTCATCCGATCCGGCCGGTTCCGACATATGTGCAGCGTATTTGTACTAAAAGACTTCGTGCAAAGTTTGGTTACGATAGCTTTAAAACTGACGGAGGAGATACCATAGAAACAGACGGACGGACAGACGGACGGACAGACGGACGAACAGACGGACATGGCTATATCAACTCAGCTCGTCATACTGATCAAGAATATATGAAATGAAATTACTGCGCAACAGAACAATATTAATTGTTTGATATTTCCAAAACTGCTTATTCCGTTTGTAAAATGCAATGTTTTATTCACTTAATGTCATTAAATTATCTGCTTCGACTCAATTGCATCCAAATTCTTCGGGGCACTGGGCAGACCATATGTATAAGTCCGTATCGCCCTTATCGCACATTGGTCGGTTATTTTCTAACACCTCAGCTATACATCGAGGTATTAGGTACTGCTGCTGTTCATCAGAGGCCAACACAATTGTTAAATTTCCAGAATTTTCTTTCTTTTTCTTTTATAGCTGGCATGTTTACATCAAGTGGCAAGAAGAAGCCTATGATAGAACTGTAGATGGTGGCCATGTGAACACGAATTTCATTTTTCCACCATCTTGTCATCGTTCCGCCAAAATGGACTGTAGTGTGAATACGCTATATTACACAGTGAAGCAAACTTCATGAAGTACGTCTTTGTCTGTGCCGAAGTTTTCATACACTTGAAAAATCGCGCTTTAATTGTTAGTGATTTAGACCGAATTTCGCAGATCAGTTTGAAAACACATTACATTAACAATGGGCGAGTTTAAGAACGATGATATTTAAAATAAAACAGTTTTTATACCCTTGGAGAGGGTATATTGAAATTGTTCAGATGTTTGTAACGCGTGGAAGGAAGCATCTCCGACCACATAAAGTATATATATTCTTGATCAGTATGACGAGCTGAGTCGATTAAGCTTTGTCTGTCCGTCTGTCCGTTCGTCTGTCCGTCTGTTTCTATGCTATCTCCTCCGTCAGTTTTAAAGCTATCTTAACCAAACTTTGCACGAAGCCTTATGGTACAAATACGCAGCACAAACTGGCAGGCATATATCATGCTCCAAGGGTATATAAACTTCGGTCGAGCCAAAGTTAGCTTGCCTCTGTTTTTATAACTAAAATCAAGTTCCCGACCGATCGTTTTTATGCCAACTCGTCTTATTCGGACGGATCTGCATTAACTGCGTGCAGTCAAAAAATCGCGTAAGCACAGACAGACGGACGGATCAAAATTATGTATGGGTAAAAAATCGCCACTCAAATTTTTCTTACTTGATATATATTTTGTTAAAAAAAATAGCATAAACGTCTTTTCAGCATATTGGAGAAATATGGTTAATTTGATGGAAAAACGATTTAAAATATTAGCATTTTAATCAGCTGAGCTCCGGCTTTTAATTACTTTTGCGATTTGCGATTTTAACAAATTTGTATAATTGCTTAAGTGCTCCCAAATTCGCAACTGTTTGTTGCGATTGTTTCATTCCCAATTTGTTCTGCAATACTTCGCGTGGCAAAAGCAGCAGTATCAACAAACTTATCGGTTATTGCCCCAGCCAAATCGCAATTTGTTGTTGTCAAAGGTTGTTTTGCTGCAAATTTGGGAGGGAGAGGAAAAAAATTGTTCAAGACAATAGTTTAATCCAAATTGCATAAGAGATTCCACGAAAACAATTTAAAATAGTCAAAGAATATTAAAAAACGAGAAAGACAAGGCTAACTTCGTCCGTGCCGAAGTTTTTATACACCTGAAAACGCTTGTCTGAACGGTTAGCGACTTCGACCAAACTTCGCAGATCAGCTTAAAAACATTTAATATTATCCATGACCGTGATTGAGAGCGGTAATATTGAGAAAAAACCAGTTTTTCTCATTAAAACCCATTTTTCGACCGATCATTTGTATGGCAGCTACAAGAAGTAGTCATCCGATCCGGTTGGTTCCGACAAAAGAAGACTCTGTGCAAAATTTCAGCTTTCTAGCTTCAAAACTGAGGGACTAGTTCGCGTAGAAACAGACAGACGGGCAGACGGACGGACGGACAGACGGACAGACAAAGGTTAATCGACTCAGCTCGTCATACTGATCAAGAATATGTATACTTTATGTGGTCGGAGATGATTCCTTCTATGCGTTGCAAACTTCTGGGCAAAATTATAATACACTTTTCAAGTGTATAAAAATAATTCATAGGAAGGCACTTCTTCTCTCTGGTGACATTTCTCATTTACTTTTCATTTCACGGACTCATACGTTGCCGGTTTTAAATCGCCGAAATTTTGCGATTTAGCGACCATATCGAAAAAATTTTTGCGAAAGCGAAAATGGTAGCATGGTTAAATGTGTTGGTTTTAGCGACCTGATTTTCTTAGGTTCAAAGGTTTGGTTTTGATGACTCATGGTCATCCGTTCCATTCAAAGAATAACGGGAAAGGCAAAGCTAACTTCTTCCTTGCCAAAGTTTTGATAAACTTAAAATCGCTTGTCTAAACGGCTAGCGACTTCAACCAAACTTTGCAGATCAGCTTAAAAACATTTAATATTACCCATGACCGTGATTGAGAGCGGTAATATTGAGAAAAAACGATCCGGTCGGTTCCGACATATTAGCAGCGTGCAGACAAAAGAAGACTCTGTGCAAAGTTTTAGGTCGCTAGCTTCAAAACTAAGGGAATAGTTCGCGTAGAAACAAACAGACGGACGGACAAAGCTTAATCAACTCAGCTCGTCATGCTGATCAAGAATATATAGTGTATGTGATCGGAGATGATTCCTTCTATGCGTTGCAAACTTCTGGGCAAAATTAAAATACACTTTTCAAGTGTATAAAAAGGTGGTAATTTTTCGATTTTGTTTCCCAATATATTTCGGGCCCACATCAGGGTCCGTCTTCAGGGTAGCCCCCAAACAACATTAAACAGATAAAATTAACAAGATTTTTCCAAGAAACAGTTTTTGAACAACATTGAATCTGTACATATATGTATACATACGAGCACGAGTGCTCGTATTATTTTCAATTGCTTGCTATCCAAAGCCATTGCAAATAAAAATATTAAGAAAATCTGTGAAGTTACATCCGATCCAAAACTTTTAAATGTCGACTCCTAGCATTAAATGTCCCATATACGGATAACGCGGCAAAATAACTTGGCGTGTCTCTGAACAGACGCTTGACCTGGAAAGTCCATGTGACTAGGGCAGTAGCTCCAGTTGCAGCTCATGGCATTGGAGCTCAGTGGTGGATCTGGGCGATCTCGTTATGGGGTACGGCATGAACCATTGCCCTCAAGAACCTAGAGTCTTCTATGTAAGGACCCTGGATTTGCCATTATGCGCCCAAATTAATATGCACACCATCCGGTGACCCGTTTGGCACAGTACCCCCAGACACTCATACAATTTTAGTCAACCATTCGGCAGTTTGCTAAGGGGTAGCCATCGACCTGGCCGATCAGCGCAGCAACGCCAGACGTTCGCACATAAATTGTCAACCAGCCACCAGGCGGTTTGCGGACTGCCATCGACCAGGCCATTTACCATTAACCACCCGGCATTCAGCTAAGTGTAACCATTGGACAGGCCGATCGATTCCACAATACCAGAGATTATACATAAAATGCCAACCATCCGCTGTTTCGGAACAGCCATCGACCAGCACATGTTCGGATAACCATTCGGCAGTCAGCTACGGCTAACCATCGGACTGACCGATCCGCACAACAATATCAGAGCTTATACTTGAAATGACAGCCATACGCCAAGCGATTTGGACCGACCATTGGAATGGGCATATGCGCTAATCATCCGGCAGTCTGTTAAGGATAACCATCAGCCAGCCCGATGCGTACAAGTATATACAGAAAATGTACGACTGCGGTTGGGTAAAAGTTTTTATTTAAAGAAAAACTTTTTATTAGTTGTTCAGAGGCGGCTTCTAATCCTCGACCTCCCGCACAGAAGGTAAACACACTTCCCGCTGGTCCACACTCAGCCATATTTTTGTTAACCTTTTGGCAATATTTAAGGTTCGCAAATTATATGTCGTTTCTCTTTGTTGATCCGCGAAGATAGAAATGAAGACATTTATTGATTTGGAACCGCCATATGATGGGAATAGCAGAAAGAAAAATAAGGTTTGTTAAAAAAAGCCAACTTTTAAATTTGACGGGATACTCTTTTTTTTATGTTGGTACAGCTGCTATCATATGTTGCTATGATGACATGATCAGCCACTTTGCACTTATTGTTTCTTTTGGACAGATTTCAACATACAATTTTTTTTCGTTAATATTACGATTATTCGGGTCATAGCTGATGAAGAAGCATTTGTATATGGTTATGACGCCAAGACCGAAGCACCATCCCCCCCAATTCAAGCGGCAAGATACTAGTACGGTCAATAACGAATATTTCTTGAGGTTATGTGCATTTGGCGTTAAGCATTCGGCACATTGCGGTTTTTGTCCGCCGACAATCGTCTACCCGACTCTGCAGACTCTAAATCAGCAAACGCGTCAGTCCGTCGAAACGAAGAATATTTTTTTTAAGTGCGAATGCATAATCCTTATGTTTCCTGATTACAGATAATTAAAAATCATTGCGTTGTACGCACATCATACTTATGGTAAAAAACTAAATATCTCTTTTTCTTTTGGTCTTTTGGGTGATATATCCGTTTGGTCGATGTGTAGTCCATACCGGCCGCCATAAGGCTTACCCAAACAGCCTTCCGCTCGGTTGGACACGTTTGTTTGACCGCTGGCGGCAGTGTCCGGATTTCATGACATCCCATATAAAATCTGGTATGAAAGTTGGTATGGGGCCGGCAGCCGGAGCCAGAATCCGGCTTTCATTCTCCAGCCGGCCGGCGACCTTCCAAACTACAGGGTATAAATCTGTACGCCCGACTGACATATTAGCAACCCACAGCCTAAACGGCTTATCCTACATTTCTGATATTTGGCATTGACCTTCGTTTAGTTATACAGGCGCGCAGTAAGAAAGAATATTTACAAAAAATTTTTCTCCGAACCCAGTACTTTTTTTTTGTGTCGGGTGCTGCCAAAAGCAAAGCATCCGGTGACCCGTTTGGCACAGTACCCCCAGACGCTCATTCAACTTTAGTCAACCATCCGGCAGTTTGCTAAGGGGTTGCCATCGGCCTGGCCGATCAGCACACCAACGCTAGACGTTCGCATATAAATTGCAATGTTAACCTTCTGGCAATATCTTAAGTTTGCAAATTATATATCGTTTCCCTTTGTTGAACCCTGAAGATAGAAATGAAGACTTTTACTGATTTAGGACCGCCATTTAATGGGAATGGCAAAAAAAATTAGGTTTGTTAAAAAATGATAACTTTTAAATTTGGCGGTATACTCTTTTGCCATGCTGGTACACCTGCTCTCAACATATGTACTACCTTTGATGACATGAACAGCCACTGTGCACTTATAGTTTCTTTTGGACAGATATCAACATACAATTTATTTCGTAAGTTTGACGAATATTCGGGTCATAGCTGATGAAGAAGCATTTGTATTGTGAGGAGTTATTCCTCACAAGTGGGCAATTGAGGGTTAAGCGCGGCGAATTGGGGAAAGCTCTCTCTCTGGGAGAGCAAGGGGAGCGAGCGAGAAGGAAGACGAGTGGAGACTTGGATAGAGGGCCGTGGCCAGAGAGCCAAAGGCCTCGCTACAACAGAGCGGCTAACTGGAGAACGGAGGCGAGCTGCGATTGGTGGCAAGGGCTCGGCGCAACGGGATCGAGGCCCCGCTACAATGAAAGCAGCAGAAAGGCCTCGCTCCAGCGTCAGCGGCAGAAAGGCCTCGCTCCAGCGACAACAGCAGAAGGCCCGACGCAGCCAAACAACGGAGCAAGGGAAGCGGAAGGCCCCGCTTGGAGACACGCAGGCCCTGCTTGGAGACACACAGGCCCTGCTTGGGGACACACAGGCCCTGCTGGAAGCAGCGAAACGGGGCCTGTGCAATAGCTATAAGAGGAGTGGCTGCCCAAGAGACGGGGCAGTCAGTGAGATACGGGATAAAAGTCGAATTGTGAACACAAGTGCGAGGAAGCGTGAACGTAGAAAGGAAAAGCGACCGTATATTGCGAGAAGTCGAAGCGAGTGCTCGACGATCATTGCAAGAGTGTTAGCGACAGCAAGTGGGAAGTGCGAGGTATCCTGCGGAAAGGTCGTAGCGAAGGCACGACGAAAGCAGAGAGGAGAGCACTGGGTAACTTAGCGAGTCCTAGGTGGTTCAGAAGCAAGCACAAGTGGGCCGGTAGCCTAAAAGACCTGAAGTGTAAACGTGAATTGTAAAACTAAGTTTAAAACCTACTGTTAAGTGTTGAATACCCCAACCCAAATATAGACTAAAGTACGTTAAACCGCTGTCTTCTTATTTCTGGCAATTCTCCACAAATATAAATTTGTTGGAGCGATCCCCGAGCACCCTGAGCTATGCCCAGCTGCAAAGGTTCGTTACAGTATATGGTTATGACGCCAAGACCAAAGCACCATCCCCCCAATTCAAGCGGCAAGATACTAGTACGTTCAATAACGAATATTTCTTGAGGTTATGTGCATTTTGCGTTAAGCATTCGGCACATTGCGGTTTTTGTCCGCCGACAATCGTCTTCTCTAAAGACTCTAAGTCAGCAGACGCGTCAGTCCGTTAAAACGAAGAATAATTTTTTTTTAAAAGCGAATACATAATCTTTACGTTTCTTGATTAAAGATACTTAAAATCATTCGCGTTGTCCGCACATCATATTTATGGCAAGAGATATTTAAATGATAACTTTATAAAATATTTCAAATATATATAGCACATTTAGTTTGGCTGCTGAGTGCGTGTATGTGTGCGTGTGTGTTTTTTCACAATAACAAGTCTTATGTCACATACAAATCACATCGATAGCTTTAACAATATGTTGACCGTATTTCAAAACAAAGAAATTAAAATTAAACAAAACTAGCCGCCAAAAAATGTGTCATTTATTTTATGATAAAATTTTTATCTGTCATATCCACAAACAGACACAGCGCACAGGGTGCCAGGCGTCCGTCTTTTGTTAGAGGTGGTGGTACGTGATCTCAACGATAAATCGGAAAGTATTGGCACACATGTAGTCTGCTAAAAATTAGTTGTCTCCCTATCTCATTTGCGAGTCTTTCTTAATAAACTAGGCTGGGAGTTAATAATCTAAAAGATTTGCATCGATTAAAGAGCCTAAAAAGTCATAACAACATTTCGCAATGAAAAGTGTGTTTGAAGAAAAAAAAACAGTGTTGCCAAAACAGCTTATTTTTTAAATTAGCTCTTTGCAGATAAAAAATCAGAGGGCAGCGGGAATTGTAACCTTTATTAAAAATATATTTATTGTTTCCGCTTTTAAAAAGGAAAAGTTAAAATGGCTTCTAATTTTTTCTATTTTAATGAAATGAATTTTCTCTGATTTGGTTGCCGCATAATAAAGACACATAGGCACACATGTTTAAATAGTTACATACTTTCATACTGCGTTGATTTACATAAATTGCTCAGAAAAGAATATCCTGCAGATCTAATATTAAACAAATGTATATAGGTGCGCACTTATAAATAAAATGTCCCTTGACCCTAAATTCACTACATAGTCCTTCTGACGCCAAACTAAAAGATGTCTCAACAAAAGACGATCTGGCAGTGGTGTCGGCAAAACTTGATGCTATTCAGCTGAAGAACGCGGTACTGGAAGAAAAGCTAGAAACAGTAGAGAAGCGATGACTTGGAAAATGCACTGCCGAAATCGGAAACGGAAATGGTACAGAAATGTGCTGCATTGACGGCGAAGGTGGAGAGACTAGCAAGAAAAGCAAATGAGGACAATATAATTATGCATTAACCCCAAGCTCCGAATGAATATCCTGTCCAGTAAGCAAAGCAAGCGAGTTTGTAGCAGTTCGACAGCTTGGTAACCAGGTCAACAAGGGGTCGAAGCAATGCGTGCTTGTACGTATTCGGAGAAATGAAGATGCGGCAAAGGTCCTACGAGCATGGTCTATCCTAAAAGAACAAGGCATAACAGTACACAGAGATCATACCATGGCAGCCAGGCAGAGAAGGAGGCGAATCTTTGAAAACCCGGAAATCGAAACCAAACTAATGGGAGAGCAGCTCAAAGTTGGAGACTCTCTATTTAATTTAAATGCCGAAAATAAAATAATGTGTAACGGCCAACCAGGCGACTTAATATATATTAAAGAAGCTGTTGCAGAATGAGGCTGGGCCTGCTCGTAGCTCCAGCAATATTAATAATCAAACCCTGTTTAGTTTTTAGTAAAAGCGCCGTCAGTCAGATTAATAATAAGATAGCTGTATATTACTCAGAAGAAATCAGTTATAATTTTAAAATTCTTTCGTGCAACATTGCTGGCCTACCCAATAAACAACTGATGAATAACTTTTATACGTTTGTAAATGCTGTACGAAACTTTTGTCGACGAAAATTTCGAATTTTATGAGCCTTTTTTCCCCAATCACGAGCTATATTGGATACCAGCCACCCGATCAGCAAGCAGAGGACGTGCAAGTGGAGGGGAGCTTTACGGAATCAGCAAAGACCTCAAAAACAACAGGCTATGCAATTTATTAGATTTGGAAGTACTCAACGGGCAGAGGGAAATTATACCTTCATTCGTGGACAATCATGCTCTACGATCGACTACTGTGCAGCTGGGGGAAAATGGATCGAGGTAATCAGCGATTTTAAAACCACATGCCGATCATTTTAGCTCTCACGGAAAAACGCTTAGCCTAGGAACAAGGCGCTGAAAACTGCTTATTGCCAAAACTGAGGTGGAACAATCGGATTGTGCACTGGTATCAATCAGAGCTGGACCGTTGCTTAACTCAACAGCAACAAGGTGAAATAAGACTGACCATGGATATGCTCACAAGCAGCATAAAAGAAGCCGCAAAATGTATGCAGACTGGAAAGCAAAGAACTTTTCGACAAGCTTGGTATGATGCAGAATGCGAAAGTGCAAGAAAAATCTCAATGCAACAATTCAGAAAAATTAGAAAATCAGAAACTAGGGAAGGCCGCTTAAATTACCAAACCGCAAATTCAAAGTATAGGATACTCTGCCGGAAAAAGCAACGGCTCTACTATTAGCAACTGGAAGTGGAAGCATGTAAAATAAATTATAGCAAGAGCCAGAAAGGTAGCGCTGCGTCGAATGGTATTAAAGCAAGCCATCGGAAATTAGCTTCGCACTCCCATTGATAATAAATAAAGAACTTGATGCTCAAATTACCAGATCAGGGATAGACATAATACCTGATGAAGGAATATCGCCAACGAACTTTCTCTCTAATATCATCTTCCCAATTTTCAAAAAAGAAGACCCCACCGAAGCAATAACTTCTTCTTCTTCTTCTTTATTGGCCCGATGCTTGCATCACAACCGTTTGACGGTCTCGGCCGCTGCAACTAATGTCCGTCAGTCGCTTCTGCTCCGTGCGAGCTGGCACCAGTTTTTCACGCCAAGCTTGGAAATGTCTTTCCGCACCTGGTCGTCCCACCTTAGAGGTGGTCGTCCCACCTTGCCTTGTCCCAGTTCTTTCGCATTCCTCTTGTAAACCATTTATGCTGGAGCTTGTTCATCCATACGGGTAACATGTCCCAGCCAGCGCAGCCGCTGTTGCTTTATGCGCTTGACCAGACTAGTATCCCCGTAGAGCTCATATAGTTCGTCATTCCTTCGGATGCGAAAATACTCGCCAACTTTCAAAGGTCCATAAATCCTGCGAAGGATCTTTCGCTCGAAAACGCCAATCGCCGTCTCATCCGCTGATGATATTGCCCATGCTTCTGCGCCGTATTGCAGGACTGGGATGATAAGCGACTTATATAGCGCTATTTTTGTTCTTCGCTTGAGGTTTCTGCTCTTGAGCTCCTTACTTAGCCCGTAATAGCATCGGTTTGCGAGCGTGATTCTTCTTCGGATTTCCAGGCTGATGTTGTTGTCGCCGGTTATCATCGTTCCGAGGTAGACAAAGTCCTCTACAACTTCAAAGTTGTACTCTCCCATTGCAACAGATTGCCCTAGGCACGTGGACTTCTGTTTCGAGGACACTAGGTACTTCGTCTTGTCCTCGTTTACCGCTAAACCCATTAGTTCAGAGTGCTTCTCAATCTCTGAAAACGCCTTGCGTACTGCCCGTTCTGTTTTGCCGATAATATCAATATCATCGGCGTATGCGAGTAGCATTACATCTTTATTAAAGATGGTGCCCGATCTGTTGGCATTTGGGCACTGGCGCAGTATATACTCCATCAGCAGATTAAAGAAGTCACACGATAAGGTGTCACCCTGCCTAAAACCTCTTTTGGTACCGAAAGTAGACAGGGCTTCGAAAAACCTTGACCTTATCGGCGTGTCGAAAGCGGCTTTGTAATCGATAAAAAGATTTTGATTTTCGATGTTTCTCTCATAGGTCTTCTCCAGAATTTGGCGCAATGTGAATATCTGGTCTGTGGTGGACTTACCAGGTCTAAAGCCACACTGATAAAGTCCAATCAGTGTATCAACAAGCGGCTTTAGACGTTCACAAATAATGCGGGACAGAACCTTATATGCGATGGGGAGGAGACTGATCCCGCGGTAGTTGGCGCAAACTGCAGGGTCTCCTTTTTTAAAGATCGGGCATAGAACACTTAGATTCCAATCGTCGGGCATGCTTTCGTCAACCCATATACGGCACAGAAGTTTGTGCATGCACCTTACCAATTCTTCGCCTCCAGCCTTGAACAATTCAGCGGGCAGCTCATCAGCGCATGGTGATTTGTTGTTCTTTAGCCTTCGTATGGCTAAACAGACTTCCTGTTGGGTCGGCGGGTCTATCTCTATGTTGTCGATTGGTGGCATCGTTACTTCTCTAGGAGCGGCATCATGTTCGTCATCGCCTCCCAGTAGGTTGGAGAAGTAACTTCTCCATTTGTTAAGCGCCACTTGCGGATCTGTGACCAGATTCCCGTGTTCGTCTTTGCATTGTGCGACTCTGGGCTTAAAACCTTCCGTTAATTGCTTAATTTTTTTGTAAAATTTTCGAGTCTCACACATGCCGAATAACCTCTCGACTTCCTCGCGCATGCGCCTTTCCTGCTCAAACTTTTTTCTTCTAAAAAGGCGTTTCTTCTCCTTCTTTTTCTCCAGGTATCGCTCCGTAACAGCCCGCGTTGCTCTTGGCTGCAGAGTTCTCCAGTGGGCAGCGTTTTTCTCTGTAGTAGCGCGTCGGCACTCCTCGTCGTACCAAGTTCGCTTTCGAGGGGGCTCGGAATAGCCGAGTACCTCCTTGGCAGCCGTACTCATAGAGTGCGATATACGCTGCCACTGTTCGCATATATCGGAAGGGAATGGGGAGGTTTCCCTGAGCAGTTGGGCGAGTTTAGCTGTGTAGGCTTCAGAGGTCCCTTGTGATTGCAGCTTCTCGACGTTTATTATTTATTTATTATTATTACTTACTTACTTCCTAGTGCTACAAGTTGTTTAAAACTTATGATTAGGGCTTTCGGCGTGTGCTAGAGCGTGAGGCATGTGCCACACTGAGCCGCGAGCGTACCTTGGCTGCAACCAGGTAATGATCCGAGTCTATGTTGGCTCCTCGAATCGCACGCACGTCTAGTACACTCGATGAATGCCTTCCGTCGATCACAACGTGATCAATCTGATTTCGTGTTCGTTGACCAGGGGACTTCCAGTTCGCCTTATGGATGTCTCTATGTTCAAATCTGGTACTACTTACGACCATGTTCTGGCCCGCAGCGAAGTCTATTAGCCTCTCTCCGTTATCGGAGGTTGTTTCATGAAGGCTAAATCGTCCGACTGCTGATCCAAAAACTCCTTCTCTCCCGATTTTCGCGTTAAAATCGCCTAGCACGATCTTTATGTCGTGATCGGAGCAGCGCTCATATAGTTGTTCCAGGCGCTCATAGAATTCATCTTTTGTCGGGTCTTTCTTGTCTTCTGTTGGCGCGTGAGCACAGATAAGACTAATATTAAAATATTTTGCCTTAAGTCTGAGCGCGGCAAGCCGCTCGTCAACTGATGACAGAGTAGCGCAGTTTATCACTCACTGCAAAGCCGCACCCAAACTCGTGCTTGGAAGCATGACCGCTGTAGTAGATCTCCCAGGGTGGTATTTTCTCTTCTTTCTTATCCGTTGGTAGCGTTATTATCTTGCGTCCATATCCAATCCATCGCATTTCCTGGAGTGCAGTAACATCCGATGAATATTCCTTGAGGACATTCACCAAGGCGATATCATCACCATCTCTGTTGAGGGTGCGGACATTCCAGGTGCATATTCTCAAATCGTGGTCCTTAAAACGTTTGCGTGAGTCGTCGTCAAAATAGGGTTCGTATCCGAGGCATTGTAGTCGCAGTTTTCATTGGTGTAGATTTTTTACGGTGGTGGGTACCAAACCCGACGCACTAACCCTATATATTATACCCTGTAGGGAAGGGCGGGTCGCCGCTCACGTTAGTCAGCAGCTAATGCGGGTGCATCGCCACTGCTTCCGGTGGTCACCACGAGGAGGTGTGAGTCGACTTGAGACGTAGTAAGCCAGGATCACTCTGGGTTCGCCAAGTTGAACCGATCAGAAGCTTTCCCTGACCACATACGCCCCCATCACCGAAGCAATAACTATAGAGGAATTTCATTCCTGAATAGCACACAAAAAGTATTCGCTTCTATTCTGCTAATAGATTAACGACTTGGGCCAATAGTCACCACATTTTAAACGAGTATCAGTCGGGATTTCGTAAAGGATACTCAACCGTCGACAGTATTTTTGTGTTAACCGCCATTGCGAATGAGTACCTGCGGCGAAAGGAAAAAATGTATATTTTTTTATAGACTTCAAGGCCGCTTTTGACACAATTGATCGAAGAGCTCTATTTCTAAAGCTCAGCAACTGCGGAATTTCGGCAAAAATACATTGTACATTGTACACAGATAACAAAACAGCAGTTTGGGATGGGAAGCAAAAATCGGAATTTTTTGATACTAGCGTGGGCGTCAAACAAGGTTGCCTTTTGGAAGGGGCTTATCCTGTTTTCAATTTTTGTGGACGACATCACCACTGTTCCACCAGGATGCGTGTCTATCGGCACAGAAGTTGTAAAAGCCCTTATGCATGCGGATGACGTGGTGCTGCTGGCGGACTCCCCAAAAAAATTGCAAGACATGATAAACTGCGTACAAGACTACTGCAAACTATGGAATCTTCGGATTAACACCGAGAAATCAAAGGTCATGGCGATTAAGGATACGAGAGGACGCCCCTCGACTTGAGAAACATGGTCTATAAACGGTTGCTTAATTGAAAATGTTAAGGAATATAAGTATCTCGGAGTACTGCTATCACCGAATATGACTTTCGAAAAGCACGTATTACAACGACTCCAGGGTAGCGATAAATACCACATGGAATACCATTTTTGCAAAAAAGGATGTAAAATGCTAGAAGCTAGAAGACGTGGAAAGACGTGTACCCACTTTCCTGAAAGGGATTTTCAAGTGGCCAAGGATCACGCCACACTACGCTATTTACCTTGAAACCGGCCACGCTCCGCTTTATATAAAGACGTTAGAAATGCATTTCTGTTATATTACAAAAGTCATGAACCTCAGCCCTCATGGACTCCCAAAAATTGTAGCACTGCATCTCTTGCTTAGTTCATCGCAATTCTTTGATAAGTGGGACAGCCTAGCGCATGAAGTCAGAGTACAACTATCTTTGGATGACCCAAACTCTTGGAATGACAAGCACAAACAGATACTGGAAGGCCTGGCAGCAACATCACGAACAAAATTTATAGATCAGGCAAGAAGGAGTGAAACCCGAGCGTTCTACAGTAGCTTGAAATATGACATGGGAGCTCAAAACTATTTCTCTGACACTCTCGGCTCACAGGCAATATCCGTGATATTTAAAGCGAGAACAGAGATGTTACATATCAGTTATAGGCCTTACAGTACCGTAGTAAATACCGAGTGCTGCATGTGTAACCTACATGAAAGGGAAGATACTTTCCATTTTAGAGCAGTATGCCCGGTGCTTAAAGAAATCATTCAAGCACACTGGGGAACCCAATTAATAGACATGGAAAGATTTGAGAAAATACAGAACGGTGTAAATTGGATTGTGTTAGCAAACTACCTTAGGGAAGCACTTCAATATAGACACCAAATCATTACTGAAGATTTTTAAAATAATGAATATAAAAAAGAAATGAAAAAATAATCCTAAGACATACCACATTACAATAGATTTAATCAATTAATTTTGTAACTTCTGGAATTTCCGCGCGACTTGAAAATTTGTTTGTGTCCCTAACGGCGCGTCGTAACGGGATAAAATTTAATATGTGTTCAGGCCACTGCATTTTCAACGCCTTACTTAATCCTATTTTCCCAAAATGACTTATTTTAATCAACCGTAAAATTGAAACTGTCTTAAAATTAAGCTAATGAAGCCAATGATATTAAAAGAGAATTTGCGTTTTAACAATTAGAATAATACAAACATAGTGTTCAAAGAGCTATAAAATGTTTTCTACTTTCAACGATTTTTCAAAGCTTGGACGCGGACGATGTCGCTGCGGGTTAGCTAGTAAAGTAAATATATTCTTGAACAGTATTAACAGCCGAGTCGATACAGCCAAGTATGTCCCTGTGTCCGTCCGTCCGTATGAACAAACAGATCTTAGAGATGGTAAGAGATTTAGGTTTGACATGTATTTGATATAAACTTCTTATACATGCAGGCAGACCATGATAATTTTCAAAAATATACAGAGTATAATATAGTCGTGCTTGGCTGAATTTCTCTCTTGTTTAATATAAATACGTAATTGCACATACACAATTATATATTACTGTTTATAGGCTTGAATGTACTGTGTATTTAGAATGTCCCAATAATTACTTTTTCTTCGGACAAGACACTTAATTTTTTGACCTTAAAACAAAAACAGCAAGCAAAGAGACATCATTGCAAATAACACAAATAGACACATAAGCTGTTCTTGCAACACAAGTATAAGCCACATTTTTTTCAGTCAGTTAAATTTGCTTTATCCGTATTTAACTTAAACAAAGCTTAAAAGTAGACTAATGTCGTTACAATTTACATTTATGTTTTCTGAATTATAAAAACAAATTTTTTTGAACCCCGTTTCGAACCCAAAGCTAGGTTCTCCAACCTTCTGAGCCCGCTCCGTGAACCCAAAACCCCACAATTTCGCGGGCTCTAACCCCGGAGTGTAGGGGTTTGCAGCCCTGGTTAATACCGTTTTTATATTATTTAACAAGCTATTCGACATTACGTTTCTGCATTGCGGCTGGTAATTCGATTGAAAATCACTGCCTGTCCGTCTGCCTGTCTTTTTGTCTGTCCGCATGAACGCACAGATCTCATTTATGGTAAGAGCTCAAGTAAGTGTAAGGGACGTATAATTCATATACTTGCAGGCAGACCAAGTTTGTTTTCAAATTTTTCCAAGACCTCTGCCTCCCTGCAATTTGGAATAATCGTCATATATCTAGATGGGTTTTAGTCATAAATTTTCTGAACCTAATGGCGGCTTATCTAGTGAGGTGAAACTGCTGATCGGTTGGCAAACCCAGCGCGATCCTGGCTTACTGCGGTTCAAGTCGACTCACACCCTCTCGTGGTGACCACCGGTAACAGAGCGATGCATCCGCAAATCTGCTGGCTAAGGTGAGCGGCGAGCCCCCCCTATAGGGTACATTATATAGGGTTGGTGCGTCAAGCTTGGATCCCAAGACCCTTGCATCTTGCATAATTTATATAAACAAGTTCTTAAATAATTTTATTCGAATATTCCTATTGGAAACGGGAGCTGTGGAAATGGATAATATTCATCACTGGAAAGTTTTTCTAGCTAGAACTAATTTTTTAACTGATCGTTCCTATTGCAGCAATATGCTATAGTCATCTTTCATCACAAACTTAGCTGAATTGTGTGGTAGCATATAATACTGATCAGTAACAAGTTTGGTAGCGATAGGATTGAAATCAAAAAGTTTTCTTACTAAGAGTTATCTTGTGTATCGCAGCTACACTGTTAATTTCTCTAATTTTCAGAAAACTTGATGTAATTATGTGAAAACATAGAAAACTTATAAATATGAGCTTTGGGGATGGCTGCGTTGAAGACAAAAAAGTTTTTCTCACTAAAACTACCTTTTCGACCGATCGTTCAGCTATCTGCTATAGTTGCACTTTGTGGAAAGTTGGGTTAAGATATCTTAAAGGCTCACGGAGGCGATAGCATAGAAACAGAAGGACCGACGGACATGGTTAAATCAACTCAGCTCGTCATGCTGATCAAAAAATATAGATGCTTCTTCTAGCGTTAAAAACATCTGGACATTTTTAATATACCCTCTACAAGGGTATAAATATTTGAATAAAGTGAAGTGGGTGCGAAATGGTTGGAAAGTGGATGGGATGTGAATGCCAAGTGGGTGGGATGTAAGTGCCAAGTGGGTGGGATGTCGGTGGGAAGTGGGTGGAAAGTGGTTTGAATATGGAAGTGGGCTTTGGGATGTGGGCAGGAAGTCGGTGGGATGTGTGCTTGAAGCGGGTAGAATGTGGATTGTGTGAATGTGTGATATTGGGTGGGAAGTGGGTGGAATGGGGTATTAAGCGGTTGGGAAATGAATGGGAAGTGGGTGAGAATTGGAAGGAAACGTAGCAAAATGTTGATTTCAAGCCTATGTATGTATGAATTGGTTTTTGGGACACAAATATTTTCAAATTTGGTAATTATTTGACTCTTCACGATTAACTCCAAACTGATTCTTTCAATGGTTCTATACTGTTGAAGGCGCTGCGAAGCGCGACTGGCTATATACTAGTTTTTTTTAAAAGATTGATAAAAATGTTAAAAAAAAGTGTTTCACATTACCTCGGGACATATGGTTGTCTCAAAACATTTGGTTACGAGTTATGATGTTCAGCGCATTTTCCGAAGATTCTCTGTTACCGGCTTATTTATTCATATTTAAAATTTAATCTTTTCCAAAGATTATTCAAATGGTATGCTATACCGTGTATATATGAAATAAATAAACAAACATTATTCACAATAAAAAAAAATCAGGAGAATATGACGCCTCATTGAGAAACAATATTTGGACTTAGCTGACTTTTATAATTGCTTTGTCTTACTCCTACTTTTCAGTGGCTTTGGGGCACCAAATGTATCGATAGCTTATGGTGGGAACATAGCAATTGTAGGTATCGAACTATTGAGAGAACTAGTTCGACAATGAACAATACCAATACCACATCAATTCCTAATTAGTATGAAAAAGAATAACATTGCAAAATTCGGTTCTTCGCTAGGTGATTAAAGTGGAAGTGAAAGAAAATAATGCCCAATTAATACTGGCAATATAAAAAACATATGTGCATTTACGATCTTTACGGCACCTAACAAATTTTATATGGTGGTAAGGGTATACACATCTGTATATACGCAAACATTCACGAATGTTTGTGTATATGTGCATTACATTTATGTACTTGTGTAGTCTTAAGTATGAACGGAAATTACAATTGCAAATGTCTACATATTTATAGCAACAAAGATTAAGAAAGTGAGACTTTAGTTTGTTTGGAGATGTTATCCAATGTCAACTCTACTTAATTTGTGCAATTCCTCCCACTCTCCGTTCTCTGTGAAAAATCAATAAATCGTTTTTAAGGCTCAGTCAAGTTAATTCTCGCAGTAAATTATGTCCTTACATTCAATATGAACATATGTATATGCATGCAAGCACCTAAAAGGTTTTGATATGCCAATATGGGTCCTGAATGTATAGTGATTGTACATGCTTTTAAAGAAATAAGTCGCACAAACAGACAATTTTATGTATACATAAAATAAGGGGCGTGGTTTTCGCTATTCAGGTACATGTTACACATTCATAAGTATGGATATGTCTGTGCACGAAAATAATAATCTTAACTGGGGATCCGTAAATTTAAAAAATAAATAAGCAGACAAAAATCCCTCGACAATAATCATCTGCACATACATACATAATTGTTCATATTATATTAAAAAGATTTATTTTAGTTACTGAAAAGCTGAAGTTTTATTTACTTTTTAATTTTTTATTTAATTTTTTTTTTTCAAAGAGCGGTTAAAATTTAACATACCCTAGGAGAGGGTATACCGACCACATATAGTATATATATTCTTGATCAGCATGGCGAGCTGAGTTAATATAGCCATGTCCGTCTGTTTCTATGCTATCTCCTCCGTCAGTTTAAAAGCTATCTTAACCAGGGAATCAAACCGAAACGAGTTTCGGTTCCGGTACATACCGAAACTAACGTTTCGATAAAAGGTTCTGTTTTGGTTGTGCTACTGTTTCGTTATTCGGTTCCGGTACCTTTTTATTTCGGTATCGTACCGGGATGGACCGGTAAAACTAACAGAAATTTTAAAACTTAAGTCCAATCAAAGTGGGTAAGCAACAGTACACATGTATGTGTATATAAATTACACTAGTTTACAAAATAATAAAAATTTCGCGATCCCGAACATTTGGTAGCAATTCCTTGTGTAAGTCCTTCCGCTGAGTCCAAAAATCCAATCCGAAAATTTTTTTATGGGGCCGTTTTCGAGAAATCGCGGAAAAGCTAGTTTTTCGATTTGTGAAAAAGTACCTTTAGAAAAATGCGTATATCTTTGGTACCGGTTCTTGCATTATGATCAGGTAATGCTTACTCGAAAGGTAATTGAACGCCCTATCATTCGTTTATACACCACTTCTTAATCCGGTGCTGGACTTCGGCGTTATAAAGGCTTTTGTAGACAACTTTGCATTAAATTGATCACTTTTTTAAAAAAAGCTGGATTTTAAGTGCAATTTTCACAAAGAAAAAAATTGTGTAAAACTTATTTTATGGCTGGTCACTAAAGATTTATCTATTTAAAATGCAACGCCATATAACTCATTAAAATCCGTTGAAGAATAAAGAAGTTATTGGCATTTTAGTAAAAAATGGCAGGTTTCAACTTCAAGCAAATTGACTAAGTTTGGCTGTTTTATGTTCGTCGTAGGAGGCATAGGAAACATTCAAACTATTCTATTAGAGGGCTACTATGATCCGCCAAATTTATTTTGTACCTTGTTAGGTTATTTTGTGATTGACTTAGGTTGAAAAAGTAATGTAAGGCCATAGAAAAAAGCCCGCAAGCATATCAAGATCATTTTTGCATCCAATTTGACGCCTTACATTCATTATTCCACCTAAGTCAATCACAAAATAACTTAACAAGGTACAAAATAAATTTGGCGGATCATAGTAGCCCTCTAATAGAATAGTTTGAATGTTTCCTATGCCTCCTACGACGAACATAAAACAGCCAAACTTAGTCAATTTGCTTGAAGTTGAAACCTGCCATTTTTTACTAAAATGCCAATAACTTCTTTATTCTTGATCAGATTTTAATGAGTTATGTGGCGTTGCATTTAAAATGGATAAATCTTTAGTGACCAGACATAAAATAAATTTTACACAATTTTTTTCTTTGTGAAAATTGCACTTAAAATCCAGCTTTTTTTAAAAAAGTGATCAATTTAATGCAAAGTTGCCGATAAAAGCCTTTATAACGCCAAAGTCCAGCACCGGATCAAGAAATGGTGTATCAACGAATGATAGGGTGTTCAATTGACTTCCAAGCAAGCATTACCTGATCATAATGCAAGAACCGGTACCAAAGATATACGCGTTATTCTAAAGGTACTTTTTTCACAAATCGAAAAACTAGCTTTTCCGCGATTTCTCGAAAACGGCCCCATAAAAAAATTTGCGGATTGGAATTTTGGACTCAGCAAATGGATTTACATACGAAATAACTGCCAGATGGTAGGGATCGGAAATGCTGTAAACTAGTGTTATCAATTTCAATCTCAAAATTATGAGAACTTTTCGTGATACAAGCAAGGGGAAGTAAGTCATGTTAAAAAAGTACTCCACTGGTCAACACGATTCCGGCCGACTGAGTGATGTGAAATCAAAAAGAAAAAATAACGTTTTAATCTGTTGAACAGTAGATATGAGCCTAAGTAGGATAATTGGAAAATATTGAAAAAAAATAGAGGCAAGCTAACTTCGGCTTGACCGAAGTTTATATACCCTTGGAGCAGTTTGTTATATGGCACCACAATTTTGACAAAATTTTTAAAACAAAAAAGTTTTTCCCACTAGAACTACTTTTTCGACCGATCGTTTCTATGGCAGCTATACGCTATAGTCGCTATATATAACGCGCTAAAAAAATCTATGTTGTTGTTGCGTTGCGTTAAATTTTGGTGCTTCTTAATTCCAAGAAATATTTCGTGGCGCTAGCGATTTGTTGTGTGAGTTGAGAGAAATAACGCGCCGGACAATATACAAAAAGCAAAAGAATGAAAGAGAAGCTAGAACTTCTGTGGTGCTTCTGCTGCTATCGACTTTTAAAAGCGATCACGAGCTTTTGCTTTGACTTATAAACGGAACGGAATCAAAAGAAAAATCAAAATGAAAATTCATGAAGCGACGACTGCAGTCGCTGCTTGCTTTTGGACAAATATCGTTTTCTGCTGTTGGCTGCTGCTGGCGCTTTCGTATTTTGCATAAGCAGAAGCAATAGCGGACGAAATGAAACTTATGGCAGTTTTTTAAATATTGAAATATCCTACTTCACCTCATAGCCCCACATATGCTGAACATATGTACACTTAAATGTTTAAGCCAATCGGTCAAGTCATTTTTGAGAAATCATGTTGACCAGTTGATAAAAGTGGTTTCGAGAAAAACGAGAGTTTGAAACTTCCTCTTTTTGGCTATCGACTCGGCTTTTGATGCTGATCAAGAATATATATACTTTATAGGGTCGGAAATGCTTCCTTCTCCCTGTTACATATATTTGCACAACTTCATGATCCCCTTTTACCCATTTTCAATGGGTACAGGGTATAAAAAGGGATATTTTTTGGCGAGAGATTCAGGTCCGTTTTTAGAGATGGAACATTTATTGGAACATCTGCTGTTCTAACTAGATTTCTAATTAGAAAATGAAATCTCTAGAAGTTCTGTGGCACCAACGAATTTTTCGAGAGATTTACAAACCAACCGTCGGCAAAATCTAGAGATTTGTGTGGCACCCTCGTATATGGGTCATTCTTTTATAAACCGAACAGCAAAAATTTTTTTTATTTTTCATTTTAGTAAAAAAAAATCCGAAATTAGATCTCGACATGCCCGTCAAAACGTAATTTGCGGTTTTGCTAAAAATTTTTTTGTTAATTTTATAAACAATTTCAAAAATCGTCAAAAACGAAAAAATGGAAAAAAAGGGTTTTTTAAAAACGTGATATCTCAGGATTGGTTTATCGGATAGGTTTCAAGTTGATATCGATGCAAAGAATTTTACTGTATCTACTCAAATTATAATTTTATAGATTTTAAAATTATTTAATAATATTAAGTAAATGTTTGTAAAATTTACATATAATTTTTTCTCAGTGTTAACCACCATGTTATAGCTTCTGGGGATATAAAATTTATTGTAATAAACACAACTTAAAAAACGGTGTTTTCAAAGATATGGAGACTTTTATAGTTTAAAAGATATTAATTTTTATACTCTGTACCGAAGGTACATAGAGTATATTAAGTTTGTGCAAAAGTACGTAACAGGGAGAAGGAATCATTTCCGACTATATAAAGTATATATATTCTTGATCAGCATCAACAGCCGAGCCGATATAGCCATGTCCGTCTGTCCGTCCGTCCGTCTGTCCGTCTGTCTGTCCGTCCGTATGAACAAACAGATCTCGGAGATGGTAAGAGATAGAGGTTTGTCATGTATGGGACAAATGTTTCTTATAGCTGCGGGCAGATCAAGTTTATTTTCAATTTTTGCCACGCCCCCTCCCGCCTCCGCAATTCGGAAAAAACGTTATATCTCCTACAGTTTTGAAGATAGACGTTTCGTACCTTCTAGAGATAGTTAGTAATTAACAAAATGTATCGATTTGCCAAAGAAATGATAAAGATCGGATCAGCGGTTCTCAAGTTATGAGCAAAAAAGTACATCTCCCTCGCCCCACCCCCTCCCACCCATTCACAACTAACACCACACAATCTTAGAGAGAGAGAGAGAGCGAGAGAGAGAGAGAGTGAGAGAGGGAGAAAAAGAGAGAGAGACTTTGAGATGAGCGCAGCACCAGCATTGCATTCAGCTTCTACTCCAGGTACAGAGTATGTTATAGTCGGGCTTGACCGACTTTCTCACTTGTTTAAGTTATAAACAAATTAAAAGATTCCCTTAAAGAAAGCTTTGCCACGCAGTCAGTTTTAAAGCTTTTTGATTGAAACTTGATAATTGTGCTTTATATTCATTAAGCTTTCCAAAAATGTCAACATCGCGCGGAACGGATGACTATATCATTTACCTGCCATACGAATGTTATGATTAATTGAATTTTGTTGGGAATTAGGAGCTTGCAAAGTAATTTATAACACTACTAAGTTCAGCATTTGTATGGCAGCTATATGATATACTCATCCGATCCGCCTGATGTTAACATTTTTTAAAAGCTTGATAAATATAAAGCACACGTGCCAAGTTTCAATCAAAAAGCTTTGAAACTGACTGCATGGTGAAGCTGTTTTCAATCCATCTTTTAATTTGTTTAAATATTCAAAAATTCATAACTTTTAAACTATAAAAGTCTCCATCTTTTTGAAAACACCAAAATTTAAGTTATGTTTAGAACATTTGATTGTATATCCTCAGAAGCTATAACATGGTGGTTAACACTGAGAAAAAATTATATGTAATTTTTACAAACATTTACTTAATATTATTAAATAATTTTAAAATCTATAAAATTATAATTTGAGTATATACAGTAAAATTCTTTCCATCGATATCAACTTGAGACCTATCCGATAAACCAATCCTGAGATATCACGTTTTTAAACAACCCTTTTTTTCCATTTTTTCGTTTATGACGATTTTTGAAATTGTTTATAAAATTAACAAAAAAAATTTTGAGCAAAACCGCAAATTACGTTTTGGTGGGCATGTCGAGGTCTAATTTCGGATTTTTTTTTATTAAAATGAAAAATAAAAAATTTTTTTGCTGATCGGTTTATAAAAGAATGACCCATATGCGTGTTTATCAGCGGTGTCACAGAAATCTCTTCCAACCAAATTCCAACCCAAAACCAATTCTCGGTGTCACAGAAATCTCTTTCGGTTGGTTTTAAATCTCTCGTGTTTTGTCGGGAGATTTGGCGAAATTCACCACTAAAACAATTTTGATAAGTAAAATTGGTATTGGAAATGTAATCAACATTATTTTTGTGCATAGGTTGCATCAAATGAATTAAATATTTTAATTGTTTTCATATTAAAATTTGCGTTTCAATAATTGTTCGCAAAACCAACCGAATCTTGACAAACAAGCACGCTACTCAACCTTAGTTGGCGCCCTTTACATATGGTGACGCTCTCTGAGTACCAACAAGCGCTCTCTAAGACCCAACAAGCGCTAAGGGTTGTCAAGTTACATTTAATGATTGGCGCAAAAAAATTTGTTAAATTTTGCATTTTAGTTTTGAAGAATATGACTTAAATTTGAATTATTATTTAAAAATGCATCGTAAAAAATGTAACACAATCAAATAATTCCATGAAATCATCAAATTAACTCATAACTAGAAGATGGGAAATTTTTTTTGCAAGAAATGACAATCCTGTTTAGAGATTTGATTGAAAAATCCCATCAGCACGGACACAAACCTTCCAACTCGATTTTCAAATAAGAAAATGAAATCTCTTAAAGTTCTGTGACACCGACGGATTTCTCGAGCGTTTTGCAAACCAACCGAGGCCAAAATCTCTAGAGATTTCTGTGACACCCCCGTATATGTGTAGAGGTATTTTTATTTTTTAAACCATCATACGGGTCAACCCCCTTAACCCTGAAAAAAGAGTTCTTTTAGTTTCGAGGTAATCTAGTTAAATAAAATAAATTAATAATGCTCATTTCATAGTCCGTGAAAGCTTAATCACAATTGAGTATATACAGGTGTGACACAGAAACCTCAAGAGGTTTTCGTATAAACGTTAGCATTTCATATTCGGGGGTGTCACAGAAATCTCTTGAGATTTTGGCCTCGGTTGGTTTGCAAATCGCTCGAAAACTCCGTCGGTGTCCCAGAACTTCAAGAGATTTCATTTTCTTATTTGAAAATCGAGCTGGAACGTTTGTGTCCATGCTTATGGTATTTTTCGCTCAAATCTATAAACAGGGTTGTCCTTTCTTGCCAAAAAAATTTCCCATCTTCTAGTTTTGAGTTAATTTGATGTTTGAATGGAATTTGTTGATTGTGTTAAATGTTTTACGACGCAGTTTTAAATTATAATTCAAATTATAGTCATATTCTTCAAAAATAAAATGAAAAATTTTAAAAAATTTTAGCGCCAATCACTAAATGTAACTTGGCAACCCTTAGCGCATGTTGATACTCAGAGAGCGCTTGTTGGTACTCAGAGAGCGTCACCATGTGTAGAGGGCGCCAACTGACGTTGAGTAGCGAGTTGATTTGTCAACATTCGGTTGGTTTTGCAAACAATTATTGAAATGCAAATTTTATTATTAAAACAATTAAAAAATTTAATTCATTTGATGTAATCTATGCAGAATAATAATGTTGATTACATTTCCAATACCAATTTTACTTATCAAAATGGTTTTAGTGGTGAATTTCGCCAAATCTCCCAACAAAATACGAGAGATTTAAAACCATCCGAAAGAGATTTCTGTGACACCGAGAATTGGTTTTGGGTTGGAATTTGGTTGGAAGAGATTTCTGTGACACCGCTGATTAAAGCTCTTTATGTGCCCGGCTACTAGATAAAATGACAAAAGTTGAGCGATTTGAAACCGTCTGCTCAAAGCAAATAATCTAGTAGGCGGTCTGATTCTTGGCACTTCGCATGAAAAGTAGTCCCAGTTTAGTTCGAAGTGTAATCGTTTATACGAAAATAATATATTTAATTTTAAGGATTTAATAAATATTTTTTTTTTTTTAATTTTTATTTTATTTATTTGACTAGTGCCTCAATCATAAGTTTCAAATTACTTGAAGCACTAGGAAGTAACTTAAAAGCATTTTATTAACCATTTTTCGGTTTTGTTACCATGAAGATCTGTTATCTGTGAATTGCGCTGATGCATTGATCCTGGGATGATTTTCCAAATGATTGGCATTAATGTTTTTCATTCTTAATATTTTTTTTAGACTTTTTGGCATTCTTTTCGCAAATTAAAAAGTCGTCAGTCACGGCAAATATGTTTAAATAACATACCTAACACAAAGTCTGTAACTAATATCTTATTACGGAGTGTACTAAACTTAAAATCATATACTAGTAAAAGCAACTTTGCAATAGATGAATTTAGTCAAGTTGAATATTCAATAAAATTGAATTTATTCAAGTTGATTTTTAGTCATGAATAAAATTCCATCATTCTAAAAGTTAATTTTTAGTCATGAATAAATTTCAATCATTCTAAAAAGTTAAGTTGATCAACTATTAGTTTTCAACTTTCAATCAAGTTAAGAAAATCCCCACTCTGGAAGTAAGTAAAAATATGTAGGGTGTTCACCAGTCCGCGTAAAATGGTAATTGTGTGAATTTACGCGACGCAGCTTTTGAGCTCCTCTAGAAGGTTTACCCTCGTAATTTTTGGCGTAAATCCGCTGCTTTTGACAGGCTGCGAGTTCACTCACGTCACTTCTGTGTGTCAAAGTTTAATACGCGTTTTTAAAGCATTGATTGTATGTGTACAAATCAAGCTGAATACGAGCATAAAGAAATATGAATACATAAAAAATCTTGAGATATGGACCATGATGCTGTCGATGAAGTGGTAGACGCCTTTCGGAGGATCTTACTGAACTTGCATGCTGGCGGCGAGGGACCAAGTTCTGTGTTGCCAAATAATTCAATTGGCGAAGCAATGTGCTACCATTTTTCAATGACCAATGGGTCCGTGCGGCCCTATGCTTTATGCCGACTGAATTTCGACCCCAAGTGGAACTTGAGTTACAGGGAGCACTTTTCTGTTTGGGATAGTTTGGAGAAGCTGCATCAATAAGGAAAACTACAACTATGTTTACAGTAGGCGATGACTGCTTTCAAGGTGTTGTTACAGACAAAGTATTTGGGTCTATTTTGAGGAAGATGTCTCAATTTATTTGTCGACCAAATGCATTATTATTGTAGGTGTGACCGCATATTTTGAAGACAAAAATCTCGAAATTGCACGATACCAAGTATTTTTGTCGATAATTTTAATAAGTTTGCAACACTTCAACTCTTTACTCTTTTACGCTGATTTTTTATACATACCCCAGGGCAGCAAAAAGTAACTATTTTCTTTTGTGTTTTGTTGTTGGCTGGTGAATACCCTAATGATGTTTTAACAGAAAGCCTAGAAATCTTTACGCCAGTCTTGACGTAAGCGATATGTATAAATACTAGTATAGTATCAGAGCTGTGCAAAAACCGGTTTTCGCAACTTCGATGTTTCCGAACTATGAAAACGTATCAACGTTTTGAAAAAAAAAAAACCGAAATCGAAAAAGTCCAAACTATCATCCTATTCCCAATTTTTAAAAATGGAAACGCAAATTTGCCGGAGAACTATCGAGGCATATCCTTTATGAACGCGTGTATAAAGATAATGATGGGAGTTATGAATTATGAAGAGTTCACCACCAAGGCAGAAGTCAGACATGGATGTCTGTTTTTACGTTTACTTTTTGCTTTATATTTGAACGATCTACACGAGGAACTAAGTGGTGGCATGCAACTCAAGAATATAAGTCTTAGGGTGCTGCTCTATGATGATGACATAATTTTACTGGCAATAGTCCTGCAACAAATTATCAAAAACCTGGAAGTGTCTGGTGCAAATGGAACGTGATTGTCAACCTCAGTAAGTGCGCCATCATGGTTTTCAGAAGGGGTGGCCCTTAGCAAAATGTGAGCAATGGAAATATAGGGGTGAAACTAAAAAGGTGTTGAACGAATCTAAGTACCAAAACTATCCTTTAAATAGTACATTCAGGACAGAACCAACTCATCTAAAGCTATCATTAATGCCACTTGGGCAAACTTCTTTCGGAACAAAGATAGGATGCGTTAAATGTTTGAACGATTTAAAAATTAATTTCAACTTGGACTGGAACCTACCGTTGACTAGAATGGAGTGGCAGAACAAAAAACAAGTGCTCAAGAAGCGGATAGAAACTCACGAACACCAAACTATGTGGAGCAGAGCTATGAGTAGCGAGCATAGGTTCTGTAGATATTAAGACCATGCCCTAGGACCGAGCTACTTTATTCAATCGCACAAATGGGACAAGATAATGTGGATTTTTAAGGCAAGATGTGATTCGCATTAAACAAACATTTGCGAAACATGCCTGATGAATGTACCTTATACATCATGAAAGAATGTGAAGACTTAGAACATTTTATAGGCAGATGCACAATACTTAAAAACATACGTTCTAGAAAATCGTCACTCACGCAAAATGAAATTATTGCAAGATTTAATGGGGAAGACGATGAAGCCTGTGACAAACGCTTTATCATATAGAAAAGTAATAATTACAGAATTCGCTTAAATTTAATTTAATTTTGATCTCTCTTTACCGACAGACGATTTAAAATCAATGTCCACGACCTATATCATATATAAAGAGTTGTACATTACAATCCAATCAGAATGCTTTTCCAAAACTGTAGCACTTTTTCACTGCATTCTCTCCAAATTGTTATTCTCTTCTTCAATTCTCTTACAGTAATAATGACCACGTTCTTCCATTTGTTTCAAATTTTCAGTTCCAACAACATAGTCTTCGCTCTTCAATTTCATTTAATTTTTTCAGACATTTTACACGTGGGCGGATTTTTCAAAATCGGGAAATCATGTGTCGAATTATTTCACCTACCATCAGCTGTGCTCCGGCTTTCACTTACTTTTGAGAATTGCGATTGCAACAAATTCGTACGAATTCAATTTAAAGTGCTCCCAAAATTCGCAGCTTTTTGTTATCGATTCTGTTTCATTCCCAATTCGATTTGCAACACTTCCCATGGCAGAAGCAGTATTATCGACAAACTTATCGGTTATCGCCCCAGCCAAATCGCAGTGTGTTGTTGTCAACGGCTGTTTTGCTGCTTGCGCAAACAAAAGTTTAATCCAAATTGTATAAGAGAGTACACGAAAACAATTTCAAATAGTCACAGAATATAAAAAAAAAATAATTCATAGGAAGGTAGTTCTTCTCTTAGTGACATTTCCCATTTACTTTTCATTTTACGGACTCACACGTCGCCGGTTTTAAATCGGCGAAATTTTGCGATTTGCGAATTTTGGAGCACTTTTGCGATTTAGCGACGAAATCATAAAATGTTTGCGAAAGCGAAAATGGGAGCATGGCTGAATGGCAATTCAATTGGCTGAAAAATTTAACTTTTCCCATACAAACTTTTCCGACTTTTTCAATCCCCGAAACTCCTGTCCAAATTACAGCCCTCTTTCTCTTACCGTTTAGGCGGTGCGATGATTGCCAATCATTGAATCATTCAGTCAGGACACTCTCCTTTATAGATATACAAATAAACTATATTCGCTGCGCTTTCAGCAGTAAAGAGCCAATATCAGAATCAGTTTAAAGCAGTGGTGCCCAAACACACATTATCAACATTTGAGATTGTGTCTGTAGCAGAGCAACACGAAGTAAACGTCGTTATGACAAATATAGGCTACAAACAAACACACATATGTGTGTGCGTGCTATTTATAGAGCACACGTATTCTCTCACTGGTTTAAAGTCAATCGAGAGTCGAATTTTATTTAATTTTTCCTACCTGGGGATTTGCCGAATTTGAAAATATTTTTTAATTTAACTCCCCGGACAGCACAAAATTCTTACTTACTTCGGCTTGAAATCAACGTTTTACTACTTTGCTTTTTCACCGTTATGACTTTGATGTTGGAATTTCCTTTGAATTTCCACCCACTTACGAACGACTTCCCAACAACTTTCCACCCACTTACCAACGACTCCCCAACCACTTTCCATCCCATATCGCACTCACTTCCCTCCCACTTCAAACCCATTCACCAACCAATCCCAACTCACTTACAACCACTAACTCAACACCCTTTTCCCACCAACTCACCAACCACATTCCACACACTCCCACTCACTTCACAAACAACTTCCCCCCAACTTTCCATCCACTTTCCAACCACTTTCCAACCACTTCCCACCCACATTCCACTTATTTTCCGCCCACCCACCTCCCTCCCAAATCCCATCCACAAGCCATTCACATCCCGCCCAAGTTCCATCCAGGGAAGCTGAGTTTTTCCGGAAGACTAGTAGACAGTTATTGTTCAATTTTCATATTCTTCTTAGAAAATGAGTTTCAACCTGATTGGATGATAAACAACAGTTTTCCTCGAATTTTCCTATTTTAAAGGAAAAAGTAAAGAAATTTACTTTTCTTATATTTTTATGTGTAACTTTAAAAATTAGTTTCGCTGGTAACTAAACACTCGCCCAAACAACCTTGACCACCCGATTTCCACCCGGGGTGGTGAAATTTCCGAAAGTTTGCTATACTTTTTTTTTTTAATTTTTATACAGACGTTTGAAAAGGAGTTTGAACCTGATCGGATATTAAACAAAAAAAGTTCATACAACATTTTTCCACGAATTTCCCACATTTCCCGATAGGATTTCTTAAAATCCGATATTACTACTCACTTTTAGATAAAATGAAACTGCCATTAAAAACTTAGCTTCATATATTTTATAGTGTAGGCTGTGCGACAGTCACCAGTCAGTCAGTCAATTAGTCAGGTTGAACTCTTATACCAATACCCACCCACTTCTCAACCACATCCCACCCTCTCTAGAACCAATTCACACCCATCCACTTCCCCTCCAGTTCCCTCTCACTTTCCACCCACTTCCCGCCCACATCCCACACACTTCCCATCCTCTTCTCACCCACATCCCAACCTATTTCCGCCCACATCCCACCCAAATTGATTGGTGCGCGAACATCACTGCAGTGCTGAGGAGAGAAGAGCAAAAGCTCAGAGAGCAAGGAAAAAGTTACCAGTGCATTACCACATCAATTAGACGATTTCAGAGCTTCGTTGCAAGTGTTTTGAAATCAGAAAACAGAAATAGAAAGATGCAGAAGATAAAAAAAACATTAAGCGCGTTTTCCAGCACACACCAATTACCTAACATGAATCATCGATCAACAAAAAAAGTTTTGAGATTTGCATTTTAACAACAAATGGATAAATAAAATCTAGAACACACTATTTAATTGAAATGACCGTCGTGAATATCACCAAATGCTAATGGAGTGCCCCTTAAATTTACCCAAGACTTTGTTGGCCATTTAATGTTTGTTGTAAGCCTGGCCCCGGCGAGAATGTATGAATTCTTTGTCAAATCGGTCATTTACCATTAAGAAAAACTCCTGTTTTAAGAGTTACACTGGCAATTAGTTTATTCAGAGCAGAGCTCGCAAATAACTGTTGCCCGTTTTTTGTTGTCCAAAAATAACTGTTATAAACGGACCCCTTGAGCAAAGAGTCAGAGATGAACCGTTCACGTCGTCTCTTGAATAAATCGCTCTCCGCTCAGAGAACAACCCATATATTTTTTCCCTTCTGCTCTGCTTAAGCAAAGACCGTTTGAACGCGAGCGAAGAAAATAAAAGTCATTTGCATTTGTGTGCGTGTGTGTGCGAGTGAGGCGTTCGTGTCGGCTTCTGAGCTACAGAAGCCAAACACAAAAAAAAAAAACCGTTTGCGCTGAGCCTTTCATTTTTTTGCTCAGCTGCTGACTGTTATTGTGAGAGCGCTCAGTCGGATTGCTCTCAGTAAGTGGTCATTAAATGAGCATAACAAGAATAGCTCAAATGAGAACAGTCAACTGAAAACCAAAACAAATCGGAACGAGGTGTTTTGCTCAGAGAGAGAGCAAGCGTGTACGTTTTTTTTCGGTTATGTTAGAGCGCGAACCGCAAAGGGAAGTACGGTCAACAGTTATTTGCGAGCTCTGATTCAGAGTGATGAAAAAAGTGTATGCAAATGTTAATTTTAATAAATTTCTCAATGGGCGATGATTTGAGAGTCCTTAACGATGCACGGGACAACGAAATAATTATACAATTTGTCCATTCTATATTTCTGTACAGTCCCAACAATTACGCTGAGTTGCATCTTTTTATACCCGTTACTCATAAAGTAAAGTCGTGCTACATACATACAGGCAGAAGGATTCATTTCCGACCATATAAAGAATATTTTTTCTTGATCAGCATCAACAGCCGAGACGATATAGCCATGTACCAAGATCTCAGAGACTAGAAGAGGTAGAGCCATCAAACTTGACATGTAGATTTCTATTGACTGCACGCAGATCAAGTTTGTTTCATTAGGAATAACTATAATCCCAGAAATTTACATTAAGATCGGATAAGGATATATGGAGGTCAAAAAATTGTTGCATACTCTTCGGATGTTCACCCCTCAGGAACGCTGTTTAACAATTCTTTTCATGAGTAACGGGTATATCGAAGTCGGTTAGAGCCGACTTAAATTTACGCTCTCGTTTAAAGGTGCCTTTTCGAGATTTCTAACTCCGAGTTCTTTTGCTTGCACGAATTTTGTTAAGAAACTTGTATGGGTCTGATCGTTCGAAAAGTGGGTCTTGGGACCCACTTTGCACGTAGAGTGAATATTTATCAAGATCAGCCATAAGTTCTGCCTTCAGTTTATCTTTCAGCTGCATGTGTGCGCGTGCCCCTGCTCTGTAGGAGTTAGTGGTTTCGATCCCGTTTCGGAATATTCAACAAACATTTCTTCTCTTTCTTTTCTTCACACAATCGGTCGGGTTCACCTGCTATTGGCACCAGCTACGAAGCAACTAACCTTGAAAAAGCTTCTCAAATTTAGCCAATCGGATTCTGCTTTAAACTATTAGTCACGAAATCAAATTGAGAGAAGCTTGTGGCCCATTAAGCAGTGTAAAGCAAAAAATAAAGGGTGATCCATTGAGAAGTTTTTTAAAAATTACAAATTAAACAGTGTAATCTTTATTATGGGCTGAAAGAAGTATCTCGACATTTACTTTCATTTCAAATTTTGACCGCGACTTCGCCGTAAATAATCCATTCGTTGCATCACTCTTTCCAGCATTAAGCTTAGTACTCAGACAAACTAAATCGTCCGCTAGCTAAATTGACAACTTATTCCGACCCAGCGGGCGATGCAGTGTGACTGTACAACGCCAAAATACCACCCCTCATCAAAATACCACGCAATGTGAAACGGTTACACTGCGCTGATTTGCTTGCACTTGAATTTAGTTAATTGTTTTTGCTAATATTTAGATTTTTTGGATGATATATGGAATGTAAAAGTCATGGGCAATGCAATATCTTACTATTGGTAGTTCAATCGAAGATTTTTGTCGAGCTTTTGCTGCTGACATTCTGACGGGTCGGTGTCGGAAAAGTTACAAACTATTTTTTCTGCTACCACTCCATCGGAATTGAATCAGCTGTTTGTGCCTGTCAAGTAAACGGCGCCTCGAGCTTTCCGACGCTAAGGCACGGAAATGTTTGTTTACCTGAGTTCTACCGAACGTATGAAGTTGACACCCAGCTAAAGCGATTTACTTTGTCTGAGTACTAGGCTTTATCGTCGAATTCTTTTGACTTCACGCAACCTCACAGGAAACAAAATTTTGCGCGAAAACAGAGCTGTTGCAGATACCATTGACAAACATTTTTGCGGTGTGAGTCTTTCCATTTGTCAAACAATCTTTAACAAAAATATGATGACAGAATGGGCGTATTTGCATAAATCAGGGATTCCTGAGCATAAAGAAATTTTTATTATGCATCAAATAGTTTCTGCTGAACGAATTGCTACATTTTTTAACAACGCCGCGGGCGGGTGAAGTCAGAAATGGCGGCGTAGACACATTGGCGATTACATGAATTCTGCAAATAAAAAGTTTCAATTAGGTATAATTTTATTTTAAAATTGATTGCTATAGTTAACAGCCGATAGAAGACTTATCTTTGCAATCAATGCACAAAATGCGCATGTTTTTATCGATATCATGCCTATCGATACACAATTACTATTGGTGGGAGCAGTATCACTACAAAGTAGCGTACTAGTTCTTCGATACATGCTCCTCTCTCATGATACTTGAATTTGGCTATCAAGATACCTCATCCCTCGAGTTCAGCAGAAGGATCAGTGCGAATTTATATTATTTATATTATATATTATAGGGCCAATGAACACAGTCACGCGAAAATTTTTGATCAAAAAACCCTCTTCAAACCCCTCTCAGAGATTAGAATAGCTGAAGCAACCCAATTTGAATTTTATCTCGGGCCACTGCAAGCGAGGTGAAAGCAACTTTGTTGTTGCGTTCGAGTTTGCGAGAGACATATGAGAGAGAAGAGAGACATATATAATGTTGTTGTTACAGGTCTGCCCTCGCCAACAACAAATCTTTAGAGAACATCTTTGGGCGCTCCTGTTTTTAGATATCGATCTCAAATTTAAATCTTACATTTATATTCGCGATATCTAAAATCCATCAAATTTTTATAAGGACCGAATAATAAATAGCCTAGTTAAAATGTTGCATAATTTTCCGCTTTTGTCCTCAGAAACACAGGGAGGCTATTAAACATTTCTTCCCATGAGTAACGGGTATGTCGAAGTTTTAATTTTAACTTTCGCTCTAGTTTTTTTACCCTTGCAGAGGATATATAACAACAGTCCAGATGTTTGATTCTTGATCAGCATGACGAGCTATCTCCTTCCTCAGTTTTAACTTAACCAAACTTTGCTCGAAGTCTTTAGGGTGCAACGTGCACATTTGTCGGAACCGGTCGGATCTTATGACTATAGCTTATAGCTGTCTTAGGAACGATCGGTCGTAAAAGTAGTTCTATTAGGAAAAACTTTTTTGTCTTTAATATTTCCAGTTATAAGTATTTTCTCCTTGAGCACAATTATGATCAAATTCGGATGAATATATCAAATATCTGTCATATAAACGACAGGCCATTCAGGAAATCACTCAATTAACATTGTTTAAAGCGAAAATGAAATTTTTCCTTCAAATCTTTCAATACCATTTTTTCTTACAGATTATGAGCCAATTCTTACTTTTTGGCCTACGTGGCTTAAATTGGGATCCCAACCCTCGTCTGTCATCGAACTCCAGCAGGCTCCTGCTTAGTGACCTTCCGTCGTTGGTTAATCGTAGAACAATCTTAGGCGTTTCTTTGCGTCATAAACTAACACCAATAGGTGATGTAGACTCCACCGAACTTTTAGGTCGCCTTAACTTCTCCGTTCCTTCAAGGGCAACTAGAAACTATTTACCTTTAATCTCGCCTAGATGCACAACCGATTATGCCCAACACAATCGTCTTTGGGTCCTATGTCGAAAGTACAATGATCTCTACCACCTGCTCTCAACAAATGTATCTCTTTTCTCCCTAAAAACGTCTCTCTATAATTATCTTCGGGGAAATCTCTGACCACTCTTGGCTGTGCGTAGGGGCATAGCTTGCCGGACTGGCTAAAAAATCTTCCCCCACCGGGTCGGAGAATTTTCCTGTTAATTAAATTTAATTTTAAGTTATAAACTTTGATATTATATATATATCTTTTTATACCCTTGCAAAGGGTATTATAATTTTGAACAGAAGTTTGCAACGCATAGAAATATTCATTTCCGACCCTATAAACTATATATATTCTTGACCAGGGCGACGAGCTGAGTCGATTGAGCTTTGTCCGTCCATCTGTCTGTCTGTCTGTTTCTACGCAAACTAGTCTCTCAGTTTCAAAGCTATCGGGCTGAAACTTTGCACAGAGTCTTCTTTTTACTGCACACTGCTAATATGTCGGAACCGACCGGATCGGATGACTATATCTTATAGCTGCCAAAGGAACTATCGGTCGAAAAGTGGGTTTTATTTAGAAAATGGTTTGCTGACGTTCGTAAACTCTGTTGTATTAAAACATTTGCAAGGGTATAAAAACTTCGGCAAAGACGAAGTTAGCTTGGCCTTCTCGTTATTGTTTAAGTTTACTTTAAGATAGTTTTTCTTTATTTTCCCCTTTTTTTCTGTCTTTCTTTCTATCGCTATCCTTGATTTTTTTTAAATTATAGGTATTATTTTGATAGCTCTAATAACGTCTCTGTCTACACGTGGCTGTGAATCGGGGCATAGCTGGCCGGACGGGCAAATAAAATTCCCCCACCGTGTCGGAGTCGTTATTATTTTATTTTGTAATATCATTAGAATCTCTTTGATAGGATTTCTTAGCTCATAAAATTTTTTGTAACGTATTTGTATTCTTGTTGACAGCACTTTTTTGTCGACTCTAAATAAATAAATAAAAGATAGCACTAGTTTACAAAAATAAAAAAAAAAAATGACCCATTTCAGCTGAAAATTTTTCTTAGTATAGTTTGGAATGGTGATCTAAAAAATCGATTTCAAAAATTTTTTCATGGCTCCGTTTTTGAAATATTAATTTTTTAAATTTTTTTGGTAGGTACTCTTACATTTTAAGCCATATCTCAGTTCATAATTGTCAGATAGAGTCAAGTAAGAAATAAATCGCAAGGTAATGGAGCTGCCAATAATTGCGTGACGCATTGTTTGTAAATCGGTTCAGTAGTTTGAATTCAACAAGCAAGAATATTTCAAAAAAATCGATTTTTTGCTCGAAAATCCAAGAAATTTTATTTTTAAACGACTAGAAAAAATATAAAAAAATACAAAAAAATTATTTTTATTTTTTCTACTTAAGAATCGCACTTTTACGAAGAAAATACGGTATTTGTGAGGAAAATCGTGTAACACGTACCATAGATGGATCAAATTGAGTAGAGGAACTAACAGTCGAATTTGAGTATATTGGGTGTTTCCAAAAATTAACATTGTACTTTTCTTCGTTTTTTGGTCAAATTATGAAGTGAACGAAAAGCCAGAACAAAAATAAAAATTAAAAACGGAACAAAAGTCGAAGCAAACGAAAATTTATTTTAAAATATTCAGGAAAATATCACATTTTTTTGCACTAAATTGCTTACAGCTCCTGTGTTTGTTCACAGATTTTGATCATCGATATCTGTTTTTTTTCGTAGAAGTGCGGTTCTTTTGTAGAAAAAATAAAAATAGTTTTTTTGGATTTTTTTATATTTTTTCCAGGCGACCAAAAATTAATTTTCGAGCAAAAAATCGATTTTTTCCAAATATTTTTGGATATTGTAGTCAAACTAATGAACCGATTTAAAAACAATGTTTTACTCGATTACCGGCAGCGAAATAACCTTTCGATTCTTATCTTGTTTGACTCTATCTGACATTTATAAAGTGAGATATGGCTTAAAATGTAAGTGCCCCTACCAAAAAATAAAAAACAATTATATTTCAAAAACGGAGCCATGAAAAAATTTTTGAAATTGATTTTTGAGATCACCATTCCAAACTACACTAAAAAAAATTTTCAGTAGAAATGGGTCTTTTTGGCTGTAAACTAGTGTAGTTTTTCTCTATTTTTATACATTGCAGTTGCATTAGAATGTGGTATTTTTGCACTCAACCAATATACTAAATAAAATGTTTACTTTATCTTAAATAGTTTTCAACATGAATCCGGCACAGAATTTAAATATGGACCCTTCGTTGGTACCGGATGCTCAACATATGCAAGCCCAATATACTTCATTTCAAAATTTTGAACAATTTACGGCAGCTGGATATTCAAATGCGCCCATATATATTACAAAGCCACCGGGAATTGGAGCCATATCACATATTGCCCCTCATTGTTCTATTCTCGGGTCTCAAAACAAAATTGAATCGACTTCGCAAGACGTGGCAATTCCTGGCATTGAGAATCATTCCATAGCACCAACAGTGCGATATATTCAAGCCGGTCAATTTGATGATGCACCGGATTATGGCGTATCAGGACTGCCCTGTGGCGTGGACTCTCATTACACAGACGAATCGGTTGTCCCATATAGCTATACTTCAGACGCAAACTATGGACTGGCAGGCGCAAGTGGAAATCTAAAACCATTTACTGCGAGGCCTTTCGACGACAACCTGAACGGTTCCGATGCTGTCAGGGATGGCCAATGCAGACCCTTCGACGGCCAAATGGATTTTAAATTGCCGCAGTTTGCCATGACTTCATTGAGCTCGGTGCCTCCCAGAATTGGAGACAAAGAGGACTATATTGGGGGATCTGACAGCGACCTTTGTTCTACAATGAGGTGGCGTGATCCAAATCTCTCTGAAGTGATAAGTTTTCTAAGCAATCCAAACAATGCTATCAAAGCAAATGCGGCAGCTTATTTGCAACATTTATGTTACATGGACGATCCAAATAAGCAACGAACACGATCGTTGGGCGGAATTCCACCTTTAATCCGATTGTTGTCCTATGATGCTCCAGAAATTCACAAGTAAGTACACGCACATTGTACATTCACTCGTGCAGGCTAAAATAGGTGTGAGGACGATAAATAGTGAATTTACAAAATAAATGATAAATGCCATGACCCAAATTTAATGTAGTATTTTGTACGACTGCTTAAGATTGTAGATGGATCAAATTGAGTAGAGGAACTAACAGTCAAATTTGAGTATTTTGTGTGTTTTCAAAAATTAAATATGTATTTTTCTTCGTTTTTGGGTCAATTTATGAAGCGAGCAAAAAGCCAGAACAAAAATAATAATCAAGAACGGAACTAAAGTCGAAGCAAAGGAAATTTTTTTTAAAATAATCACCAAAATACCACATTTTCTTGCACTCAATTGCTTATATCTCCTGTGTTTGTTCATAGATTTTGATCATCGTTATTGTTTTTCTTCGCAGAAGTGCAATTCCCAAGTAGAACAAATAAAAATATTTTTTTTAATTTCTTTATACATTTTCCGGGCGTTCAAAAAGGAAAATTCTCGCATTTTCGACCAAAAAATCGTTTTATTTTTAAATATTTTTGTTTATTGTATTTTTCGGGACCAGAACTAACTCTAAAACTATTCATCTCAAATTTAACTTAACTGCCCTTTTGGCAGCTTCTGTTTGCTTTGCTTAATTGTCTATTGTTAATCTAATTATTTGCGTAAAGCTTTTATCTTGCCCTAGATGTTCGGCAACCGAGATTTTGCACACAAGCTTATCTATGCTTCTCTCGGCTTGCAATATCAGTCGCTATCTATCGCTCGTTACGCAAACGTCACTGCACGCACTTTTGCTGTCGCTTACACAGAAAAACATTAAACAATTTTGAAACAATAAAGACTACAAACTTTGTTAACAAACATATCAATTTTCGCTGTAAATACAAATCAACAATAATTGGCAAAAACCCAAACATCCGAAAATACAACCAACCCTTCTGCAAAACTGAAATAAATGCTATATATGTTTCAATTTACTAAACACCAACCTCATGATCATTTATTTGAACAAATTCGCATAAAGGTGGCATAAATTAATGCCTCCTCTAAACATTTGGTGACCCCGACGTGATCGTGAAAGTAATAGTGCTTAGTTAAAATAATTATTAAATATTGTTTTAATAATTACAAGCGTTTTTGCACAAGTCGGTGACCAAAACCATACATACACACATACACATATACCAACTGTTTTCGGTACATTAGTGCAGTCGCGCACATAGAAACTGTTGGAAGTTGAACAAGCTGGCCTATGTAAAGTGCTTGAACATACATACATATAATTGAGTGCGTTTCGGAACTGGCAACCTAGCATACAGCGAACTTTTGATTCAAGCAAAGAGGCCAAAAAACGAAGAAGTGTAGTAGAAACCACCGCAGAGCAACCCAAAGAAAGTCACGCATTTATTAAGTCTAGTCTTAAGATCCTAGCGTATAATATAGCAGGTCTAGGAAATAAGCTAATTCACTCCCACTTTCTGTCCTATATAAAATCCCACGACTTGTTTTTCTTGTTTGAAACGTTTACTGAACATCTCCTTGAGATATATGAACCCTACTTTGAGACTCACATACTGCACTATGAACCAGCGACCAGATCATCAAGTAGAGGCAGAGCCAGTGGTGGAGCGTTGTACGGAATTCGCAGAGATCTCAACGCAGAAGTAAAATGCAGATTCGCCCAAGCAATAAATTTCACAATAGTAGACATTATTTGTAACGAAGAGCGACTGTGTATCATCCCCACCTACCTTAATTGCAATCACTGGCAGATGGACTATGAAAAGCTGTTTGATGGCATACAACAATTGGATCTGCCAGATATAATGATTATTGGTGACTTGAACGCGCGCATAGCAAAAGAACAAGTGATAACTGAGGATACACAGTCATATAACCGATATGCAAACGTCAATAGAGCTGCTAAGGACATGATCATTGATTGGAAAGGTAGAAAATTAATAGAACTGTGCGAGACATTTAATATGACAGTCCTGAATGGTAGAACAAGCAGCGACAGTGAAGGAAGCTTTACATTCATAAGAGCACAAGCTACTTCAACAATAGACTATTGTCTGATTACCGGCGCATGGCATCAATATTTAATTGACATGGAAGTTAAAAGCGAGGTATACTCAGATCACATGCCAATAAGCGTAGATATTGAGATTGGGGTCCACAGGCAATCGCTGGAAAATGAAAGCAAGCTTCTGCCTAAGTTAAGATGGTCAGATAAAGGTGCCCCACAGGTACGCGGGAAATTTGGAAAATATTGTAAGCAGAGCTACAGAGCCCGGAACTATACCCACAATTGAAATCCTCACAGAGTGCATTGTCAAGGCAGCTAAATTTATGCAAAAGCCGAACAGACCATCTACACACACAAAAACACAGCCTTGGTACAACAGCGAATGTGAGGCAGCAGGGAGTAAATCGACGAAGTTACTGCGCGCGGTCAACAAAAATGCAAATCATGCAGCCAAAGTACAGTACCATTAAGCAAATACTAAGTACAAGTCGCTATGCAAGCGCACGCAGGCAGCATACTATAGGCAGCTAGAGGTAGCGTTGAACAACATGAGAGATAGCAAAGCTCTCTGGAATCTTATAAGAAAGATTAACGGAACAAATAAAAGGAAACCAATCAAAGTGAGCGCGCCAAGGCTGGCATCACATTTTCAAAGTGCTGGAAATGCTGAAATTTCCCTCGCCCAACACCTTTTTGCTTTCCCTTTTACGACAATGCCAGCGTTAGATCAATCGATTCAAGCAGCAGAAGTGTCAGAAGCCCTCGCACGTAGCAAAAATAAAAAGGCACCGGGTGTAGATAGAGTTCCAGCCGAATTTCTAAAAAGTGCACCGCCCTTGTTTATTAATCAGCTCGCAACCGCAATTAATTATATCTTTGAAACAGGAGTTGCCCCTGACAGTTTTAGAAAAAATGTAATCTTCCCGATCTATAAAAAAGGCAACGAAATGGAACCAGCGAACTATAGAGGAATATCCTTTCTTAATGCGCTGATGAAGGTGTTTACCTCTGTTATGCTAGCGCGCCTAACAAACTGGGTTAAGACGCACGATATTCTAGGAGAATACCAAGCTGGATTCAGAGAGGGCTACCAAAAAGTTCCTGGGCGAAAGAAGGAAAATGTTTACTTTTTTTGTAGATTTCAAAGCTGCGTTCGACACAATCGACAGGCGCAGTCTCTACTTAAAGTTAAGTAATGCTGGAGTATCGACCAAATTTATTGCTATAATAGAAAGCCCTTATAGCCTAAATAAAACTACAGTATGGGATGGAAACCAACTATCCGAATGGTTCGAAACGAACTTAGGCGTAAAGCGGGGATGCTTGTTGAGTCCACTACTATTTGCATTGTATGTGGATGATATTGTTGCGAATCTTCCCGGAGGAGTAGAATTTGCTTGATGCAACAAATGATTGATGCTCTAAGTAGGTACTGTCAGACGTGGAGTCTTCGTATAAATATGGAGAAGTCGAAAATAATGATAGTAAAGGATGGAAGAGGACGAAGAGCCAGAGCTGATGAATGGACACTAGATGGGGTATTGATAGATAGATAGATAGATAGATTATTCTTTTATTCGTTATAATTTTACTTAACTCTAAAACTTACAATAAATTACAAAAAACACTGAACAAAAGATTACGACATTGACCGCATGGCCGTCTGTCGGGAAATGAGTTGATTACATAAATTCATCTATAATTAGTTTTCTATATTTAAGAGCATCAGTAACGAACAAAATCAAATTTTTCCAATTTTCATCATCTACTCCATTCAATACGTCTATTATTTCGTTATGGCTTAGGACTTGTTTTTGAAAACATCTATGGCGGATTCGTTTTAAAACTGGACATATTCCTATAAAATGTGAAATGCTTTCAACTTCATTCTTGTTGCATATGGAACAGTTTCGATTATGGAGCCCATTTAGGTATATAAGACTGCATCTTGATTTGAAAATCCACATTATCTTGATACTGTTATAGTTGTCATTAAAATAACTTCTTCCGATGCTATGGTCGAGATTTTTATAGACTCTGGAGGAGTTCATACATCTATCGTACATTTTTTGTCTGTTCCATTCTTCTAGTCGGCGAAGTAAGTTCTCAGTCTTTTTACCCCAAATTTCCTTGTTGTTAACCTCGTTGAAAGATATGTTAAATGTTTCTCCTAACGTGGTTATGTATCTACTCCAGTAAATGTTTTCGTTTATAACGGTTTTGGCCAACTTATTTGGTAATCTGTTTTCGTCATAGTCAAATAGTGTTTTCTGTATATATCTTAAATGTAATTCAAGTGTGTACAAATGGCTATGAGGAAGACCTGTTTCTAACATTAGGCAGTATGTTGGCGTATTTTGTGGCAATTTAAGTGTCCGTTTTAGGAAGAAAGTCTGTACCATATCTACCTCATCAAACAATCCGTGTCCCCAAACTTGTGCTGCGTAGCTCTGGATCGATCTACATACAGCCAAATACAGTTTCCATTTTGCTGTCAAACTTATATCATTTTTCATTAAAAAGTTTTTCCACGTTGCGTTAATGCTACATTTTGCCGATTCGTTTCTTTTTTCCACGTGTTTTTTAAAAATCATTTTTGGAGTTAGCAAGACTCCAAGATAATTATATTCTGAAACTATATCTATTATTGCACCTTTATATTGCCACTTCTCCGCCTCTGCTAGTCGTCCACCTCTCCTAAAAACCATTATTTTAGACTTTTCTAAGTTAACCTCCATATTCCAACTATCACAGTATTGCTCCAATTTATTAATCATTAACTGCAACTTTCTAATATCGTCTGCTAAAATTACTATATCGTCAGCGTAAAGTAGAAGTCTTATATTGGTACCGTCAATGTAGAGTCCATCTCCTAAGTGGTCGTGTAAGTCGTTTAGGTAAAGCGTGAATAGCAATGGCGACATTAGACAACCCTGCTTTACACCTGAATGCGTTTCGAATGGCTCTGATGTAGTTGCTCCTGTCCATATTACAGAGTTTGTTTGCCGGTATGTCTCTTCTAAAAATATAACTAGTTTTGAAGGTACTCCCATATTATGCAATTTATACATTAGTAACTGTCTGGGTACTTTGTCAAATGCTGCTTTGAAGTCTACAAAAAATGCAAATACTTTTTTCCCCTTATTAAACATGTAGTGAACAATTGTTGACAGGTTAAAGATGTTGTCAATAGTTGAATATTTCCGTCTAAACCCTGCTTGGTATTCGTTTAAAACCTTATTTTCATCTGCCCAAATCGTTAGTCTGTCTGTCAGCATTCCCATCATAATTTTGGCTACAGAGTTCATAAGCGATATTCCTCTGTAATTTGAAGCTTGCGTTTTGTCTCCTTTTTTATAGATAGGTAGGAGAACGCTAGTTCTAAAAGCATCATCAACTTGGCCCCTATCGTATAATTCGGTAAATGTCTTTGCCAACTCTGCCAAAAAACTATCATTTGCATTTTTAAAAAATTCGTATGAAATTCTATCCACTCCTGGTGCCTTTCCATTCTTTGTCTTGTGTAACATGTTTTTTATTTCGCTTACAGTAAAAGGACTGTCCAAATATTCGTCCGCTATCATATTTGGTGCATAATGAATGTTTTCGGAAGACTGGACTGGATTAAGAAGTTCTTGAAAGTGCTGTTTTAGCAATTCAGTATCTACTTCAATTTCTAGACGCCCTTCACCATTACGCATTTCTTTTACAAGCGCCCACCAGTCCTTACTGTCTTGCACAGAGTTGATTTTATTTTCAATATTTCTAAAGTAATCCTTCTTAGCACTCTTACAAACTTCATTATATTTTGTTTGCGCCTCCAAATATATTTTCTTATCACCTGTTCGATTTGTTTTGTTAAATGTCCTTAGAGCTACGAAAACTTTTTCTCTAAAATTTTGACACCTCCAATTATACCAGGGTGATTTTTTAATAAGGGGCTTACCGCAGTCTTCATGCCTAGATGGTGCTGCTTCTTTAATCATCTCTATAAAACTCTCTGTAGACAGATAATGACCCTCACTCATTTTAGCTTGCAGTCTCAGTGCCAACATATCATTGTATTGCTGTTTTCTTTCGTCCATCCATTCCAGCTTAGGCAATAATTTTGTGTTTTGTCGTGTTTGCAAATCATTGTTGTCATTAAGTACTTGCAGTACAAGAACTATCGGCATGTGGTCTGACCATGGTTTTTCCTCTACTTTAAAGTCCTGTACAAAGTTAATTAAGTCTTGGCTAACCGCGCATATATCGTTTACAGATTGACCTACACTGCTAACATATGTAAATTCTCCCTGACTGTCGGACGTTGTAGCTCCATTTAAGATTACAAGTCCATTGCTATTGCAGAATTGTATAAAGTCCTTTCCATTCTTATTTGTTAATTTGTCTTTGGATTTTCTTTCTGTGGTATTAATTTTCATTTCTGCCCCTATATTTTCATCAACACTAGCTTGTAGTTCTCCTATCCTTATATTCAGGTCCCCCATTGCAATAGGATTTGTGAAGTCATTTTGTAAACAACTATTTGTAAGTACTTCGAATTCGTGGATCCAATTTTTACCATTTAAATACAAAGGGATTATATTGACAACTGTTTTACCCATCTTGACCTCACAAACATTTATCCCGTCCATATGCACAATGCAATGGTTGATTCCAATTTTCGCGATATCACTTTTAATAGCATACAGACTTCCACCACTAGCTCTACCGTGTTGCGAGCATCGAGTGGCCGTTTGCCAATGTAATTTAAATCCGCCAAAATACTTCTCGTATCTGCCAAAATGATTCGATTCTAGATGAGTTTCTAGTAAAAAGACTATGTCAAAACCTTTGAGAAAGTCGAAGAATTCAGTAAAAAGGGTCTTGTTTCCTAAGCCATGTACGTTGTATGATATTATTTTAAGTTGAAGCGCATTTGGTTTGTTAATTTGATTCTGCCTACTGATACTCTTTTCCATTATTTTGTTACTTAAATCTACTGGTTTGATACAATTATGACCTATTGAGATGCTTAGTTTTTTGACTCTTTATAATTGACCAATGATTCGAACGAAAAGTCTAAATTGTCCATCTTTTTTGGGTACAAGTTTCGAATAATATTTTCTGCTGGCTGGCCTTTGCACATAAGTATATTATTCCTATTAAAATTCATCCAATTGTTTCCTATTTTAATACTGTCATTTCTTACTAATATTTTCTGAGATTGATCAATTGTCATAATTCGCTTTTTCAAGCTAAACAATGCCTGCTTAAATCTTTGTCTTTCTGTTGTCAAATCTCTTTCCATAAATATTTGAGTTCCTGCCAGTTTTTTTGAGTTTTTTAGAACGTCTTCTACCATCTCGGGTGTTTCTAATTCTGCTACTACTCCGATTTTGTTTTGCCTCTCAAAAATTCTTCTGGTGTTTTTAATTCTAACGTCTTTTAACCCTAGCTTTTCTTTGCAAATTTTACTTATCTCTAATAACGGCTCTGAATCCTTCGGGAGTCCTTTGAAGATGATGTTTGCTCTCTTTAACTGCTCGGAGATCTTGTTCAGCTCTAGTCGATCTGCTTCTCGGTCCTTTTGGAGCTTTGCTATTTCCCTTTTCAGAGTTTGGTTCTCCTCCCGCAGCGCCTGAACCTGTCCATTCACTTCTGCAGCAAGGTTGCCGATGTCCTCCTTTGTCGCCATTTTAGCAGCCAGTGACCCCACATCAGATCTAGTATCCTGAATAGCCTTGATGACATCAAACAGTGTTGGCTCGGGCAAACCACGTGATCTTTTTGGCGTGTGCTCCGATCCATCCAAACGTAAGAGATCCATAGATTAATAGCGATGTTTAGAATTCAATTTAAAATTCAAATTTAACGGTTGGTATTGGCGCCTATTAAGATCGAACTGCAGCGCCCTCTGTTGTTGTCGTTTGTCACCGTGAGTTGTGAATGGCTGTGTCAGCTGTTTATGTCTACAGCTGATTGTGTGTGTGATGATTTGAGTGAAAGTGACGAAAAAAGCTATAGTTTTCTTTTTTGGCGCAAATTTCTTAATTTCTCTCTTTCTCTCTTGAGTCGGTTTCAAGTTGGACCCCAGGAACATTAAATGTGGTTTTGTCCGCTTCCAGTAAATCCTTAGTGAATGTGATGCCGCATCCGCCTTTTGCAATCTCTTTATGTTGCCTTTGCACACCAATCCAAGTGTAGCCGACAGCAGGAGCACCCTTAAATTGAGACACCAATGGACCAACTTTCGACACACGTCTGCCTTGTACAAGCAACTCAACTCAATCCCTCAGATGGGGTATTGCTAGAAACAGTAAACGAGTACAAATACCTAGGCGTGCTACTGACATCCAATATTCCGTTTAAGAAACATTTGGCACTGAAATTGACAGACGCCAAAGTCGCTATTAATAGCACCTGGAAACATCTGCTTGAGAAGAAGAAAGTCAACAACAGCACCAAATATAAACTGTTTTTAGCAACGTCTAGAGCAATTATGTGTTATGCGGCCCCAGTCTGGGGATTTTGCCGTTTCGAGGAAGTAGAGCGATTGCTTCGTTTCTACATTAAAAAGATCTTTTATCTGCCTGTAAACACTCCGAGCTACACATTATACATTGAAACGGGCCTTCCGACACTGTTTCAATACACCCTTCAGCTGCACTTTAAATATATAGGCAAAGCTATGCAGATGGACTCTTCACGGCTCCCAAAAGTCATAGTTGAACAACTTTTGATGGACCGATCACAGTTCTTCCATGAATGGGATAGTATGGCAGGAGATCACAACATAAGGACATACACAAATCAGGGCACAACTTGGGATGCGTGGCAAATAGAACTGTTACAGAAGATTAACGATAGAGAAAAAAATGAGTTCGAGCGGCAGGCAAGGCAGAGTGATACACGATGCACATATAAGCTCCTAGAATACAAATTAGGAGAAAGAAACTATTTTAGGGATGGTGTGGACACATATGCAATATCGCTTATTTTTCGTGCAAGAGTTGGAGTTCTCAGACTAAACTACATGCCACACAGAACTACGGAAAGCCGATGCACCCTATTCAATATGGATGAAAGAGAAGATGTTGCACATTTCATAGCGCGATGTCCAATACTAGGTGAGCACCGTTTACTGCACTTCGTTAAATGGACTCTAGAGAGAAGGGAAATGCTTGACCTAATGAACGGTTCCAATTGGCCCTCTCTAACCTCATATCTAAGGGAGGCCACAAAATATAGGCAGGATATTTTAGGGGATTTCTGAACAGGAGTGTCAATTTTATTTGTAGAGGATTTTTTATAATGTTTAATGTCAATTAGTGAATATTTTGTAACCTCAATTTATGTATAATAATGTTTATTTTTGAATTACTGTTAATGTTAATCTATGAGTTATTTCCCTGCGAGTGGTTTTCTTACGCACTATTTCCGGTGAACGATTTGATATCTCGGGACGCCCGGGGAAGTCAAGTGTAGTAACTGGAAATGGAGTATTGTGGATCACTTAAGGGAAGTATGGGCTAACGGCCTCAATTGCCATGCTCAGAAGGATACCAGCATTTATTTATAATAAAGTCACTATGTGAATTTCTTTTTTGTTAACACAAATAATATTTATTTTATTATTTGTTGTTGGGGAAGTGGTGCACCGCGACCAATTTTGGTCTATTGTGCCCCCCTACTGAATTTACAACTCCCCTAGCAGCCCTAACTCCTGTACAAAAGTCAGGATTTTTGTGGGTTCTAAGTTACTGATATTGCTTGGGTGTAGAATGTGTTTCCCAAATCTGTTGAGTCTGCGCCTCGCTAGGGCATCGCAGTGTACTAGTATATGCTCAGAGGACTCCTCCTTCTCTTCACAGTATCTGCAAAGCTGGGTGTTTGCTATTCCCAACTTGTACATGTGGCTCCTCAGTCTGCAGTGACCCGTGTAGAACCCTGTCAGAATTCTGAGGGCATTCTTTCCTTGTTGGATTAACTTTTGGAACCTTTTGAGGTCGTGGTTCACTATTAATGCTTTAGCTTGTCTCATTCCCTTGGTGTTTACCCAGGAGGCTGATCTAAGCGTATTCTCTTCCTTTCTTAGAAGTTCTTTTATTGTGTGTTGGCCTATGCCGCAGTAGGGTTCTGGCCCTACCATTGCGGTAGCTGCACCCTTGCGTGCCAGTTCGTCGGCCAATTCGTTTCCGGGGATGTTGTTGTGTCCCGGTATCCATCGTAGGGTCAGGTTGTTCCTGCTGCCTAGGTGGTCTAATTTGTTCTTTGTCTCTAAGACTAGCTTAGAGGTGAACTTATTGCTACTGAGTGCTTTAAGCGCTGCTTGGATATCGGAGAGGATAGCTATTTCTCTATTATGGTAGTTCTTCCCCATATTACGGTCTGCACAACGGGAGATGGCACATACTTCAGCTTGAAATATGCTTGTGAATTCTCCCATTGGTTCAGATATTTTCGTTCCTGGCCCTGCTACCCCAAGTCCGGTTCCTTGGGGTTTTAGGGACCCGTCTGTGTACCACATAATTGTGTGTGGTTTCATTTTATGTGTCTCTTCAAGTGAGATCCATTCTCTCTTATTACTTTGGTGTACAGTGAAATTCCTGTCAAAGTGATACTCGGCCACCATTTCGTCTCTGGGTTGGAGGATTAAAGGGATTTCCTTTTCCAGCTTTTCAGAGTCTCTGAGGCTTACTATGTGGTTTCTACCCACTCCTTCTGTTGTTAATCTAAGCAATGTTGCTTTTTTCTTCAGGCCGATGGTATGGTGGAGTGGTGTTAGCTCCATCAAAACCTCGATTGCCGCTGTCGGACAGGTACGCATGGCTCCAGTCATGCATATACATGCTAGCCTTTGCAGTTTTTGCAACTGCGTCCTTACTGTGAGGAGGTTTGCTCTATCTCCCCACACGACAGCTCCATAAGTGAGCATTGGTCTCACAACCATGAGGTATAGCCATCGGAGTATATGTGGTGCCATGCCCCACGATTTTCCGGCTATGCTCCTGCATGTGAATAGTGCTTTAGTGCATTTACTGAGTGTATACTCTAAGGGGGCGCGCACACTAGCAGCAGAAAACTGAACTGACGGCAGAGTTTTAAGCCGAGCTTTCAGCTTTCGAAAAACAAACACACTACATGCATGAAAGTGCGCACACTATGTGCTGAATTGAACTTTTTAATTCAGCCGTAAGTTCTGCTTTGTTTAAATGAACAAGCATGTTTGTTTATTTCAGCTCGCTGATGTATTTAGTAACGGCGGCAGTTATATCAATCATGAACTGCAAAATATTATTAAGAGAAATGGCATAAAGCCCACCATCTTAAAATAAAAAAACTGAAAACTATTCCAATTTTCCAAATTTGAAAAAAAACAATCAGAAAATAAATTTTTGAAAAGGTATCGGTACTATTCCACAGAGTTGGCATTATTCGAATAACGAATCATCTAGATGACTATTTAAAACAAATTTTTATTTTGTCAGGTTTTATTTGTAAATAATTTAAGACCTGATTCCAGATGACATAAAAATTTATTTCGGCACAATGCTTCATTCAAATAAGACTGCTTTGCAATAGAATTCAGATTTCAAAACAGTTCAAAAGTGTTTCTATTCATGTGAACACCAACATAAAAATTGATTTTTATGTCATCTGGAATCAGGCCTTTAATATAAATAACGATCATTCGAATAAATATCTACATAACATTAATAAAAATGAAATTTGGAAAAATTATTCGTTATCCGTATTCGAATAAAAAAATGCCAACTCTGCTATTCCAGCATGAATTACACCAAAAATGTGATAACGCACAGCTGCGATAATTTCAATGAATGCAACAGAGAGCTAAAAGTTATTTTGGCCATAAATGGTGATCCATTAAGAATTTTTTTTTAATTAAAACTAAATTACAAACATCAAATTTAATTTTCCAATTCTTAAAAAATTTTTTCGTAATTCATTCCGCATACTATATGTGGCAATAAACTATGAAAACGAGTTTTGCGATTTTTGTACAATTATTATTTAATGGTTTTTGAAGGAAAAAAATAGAGGCAAGCTAACTTCGGCTCGACCGAAGTTTATATACCCTTGGAGCTTGATATGTGCCTGACAGTTTGTATGGCAGCTATACTATATAGTGGTCCGATTTCGAAAAATTTTGGTGAAATGATGTAAAATCATTAAAAACTTATAAATACGGGCGTTGGGAGCGATAACATTGAAAACAAAAAAGTTTTTCTCACTAAGACTTTTTTTCAGACCTTACTTTTGTATGGCAGCTATACTATATAGTAGTCCGATTTCGAAAAACTTTAGTGAAATTTTGTGAAATCATTGAAAACTTATAAATACGAGCGTTGGGAGCGAGAACATTGAAAACAAAAAACTTTTTCTCACTGAGACTTTTTTTCAGACCTAACTTTTGTATGGCAGCTATACTATATAGTTGTCCGATTTTGACAAGGATTGGTGAAATTATGTGAAATCACTAAAAACTTATAAATACGAGCGTTGGGAGCGATAACATTGAAAACAAAAAAGTTTTTCTCACTAAAACTAGTTTTTCAACCGATCGTTCCTATGGCAGCTATATGCTATAGTCATCCGATCCGGCCGGTTCCGACAAATGTGCAGCGTATTTATACCAAAAGATTTCGTGCAAAGTTTGGTTACGATAGCTTTAAAACTGAAGGAGGAGATAGCATAGAAACAGACGGACGGACAGACGGACGGACAGACGGACAGACGGACATGGCTATATCAACTCAGCTCGGCATGCTGATCAAGAATATATATACTTTATGTGGTCGGAGATGCTTCCTTCTATGCGTTACAAACATCCGGACAATTTTAATATACCCTCTCCAAGGGTATAAAAAGAATTACTAATTTACTTTACTATACTTTAATATTTACTATTTACTACTTTAATATTACTATCTTTACTTTATTATTTATTTGCTGGGTAAGTTCAATTTTTAATTTATGCTTAGATAGATCTCGTCAATATATTTTGGAAATGCTTATATTAAAGCAAAACGGAAAATTTTAAACGTTTTTGGAGTATGAATTAAAATCACAGAGTTGGGAAACAAAATGTGATATACCGTAATGTCACAAAAACCGTTGTGTGGCTGGTATTGGTTTCCTCTGGGGATTTTCCTGTTTCTGAATGCGATCTCCATTAAAAAAAAAGTTTATATATATAGTCGATTTTTTGTTTTTCTCATATTCTTAATGTATTGTACATACATTTAAGTACATACAGAAAATTGTAAGTCAATTCGTCTATTATTTTCCAACTTACACGCATATTTTTAAAGACTTGTCAGGTAATTTTTCAAAGTCGATGACTACGATTTCTTAACAATGGCTGATCCGATCGGTTTGAAATTTTTCAGATATGTATATCCCACAGATATTAATCGAAGTAATAAAATTTTGTATGATAATTCATTTTTTCCCCCTTGCTTTAATTTTCTCTGCACTTATAAATTTTCGCAATCGAGGAGATACTATGTTGCTAGCAAGAATTAAATGTATAAGCTAAAAGTTCAGATCAGCCACATGTGTGCGCACCTTCAAAATGTTAGGTGTGCTGAAACAATTTCTGTTGTCAGCAAAGCATTCGGCTCTGCCGTCAGTTCAGTTTTCTGCTGCTAGTGTGCGCGCCCCCTAAGTGCTTGTCAAACCTCAGCCTGTTGTCGAAGACAACGCCGAGGTATTTGACTTCTTTTTCTGGTGTAATGAGGCAGCCGGATAAGCGTATTGGCCTCATTCTACTTAGCTTGTATTTTCTAGTGAATGGAACTTTAATGGTTTTCGCAGGGTTTAGGTTGAGCCCAACCTCCTTGCACCAATTAGACGTGACATTCAGACCCCTCTGGACTATGTCACATAGGGTTTCCTCGTATTTTCCTCTCGCAACGATGACAATGTCATCAGCGTATCCTTGGCATGTTATGCCCAGGGAGGCGAGTTTTTCTAGCAGCTCATCCACTAGTAGGCTCCACAACAGTGGGGAGAGAACTCCCCCCTGAGGGCATCCTCTAGTTGTGGTGACTGTGATGGTTTCTTCACCCGCCACTGCAGAGGCTTCTCTGCATCGTAGTAGTGAGTCTACCCATCTGCCTACAGTAGGGTTTATTCCTCTTCTGATCAGGGCATTCTTGACAGCACTATGGGATGTGTTGTCGAATGCTCCCTCAATGTCTAGGAAGGCGCACAGAGCCACTTCCTTGCCTTCTATTGTTTTCTCGAGCATCTTCCCGAGTTGATACAATGCCGTGTCGGTCGAACGGCCTGCTCTGTACGCGTGCTGTGTTGGTTGGAGGGGTGCCTCCTTTAACAGCGTACTTCGTATGCTATTTTCCACTAGCTTTTCAATCGTTTTCAGTAAAAACGATGTCAAACTAATGGGTCTGAAGGACTTGGGGTTAGTTATATCCTTCTTCCCTGCCTTGGGGATGAAGACTACCCTTGCTCTGCGCCAGGCACGTGGGATATACCCAGTAGCCAGACTGCTGGTGATATCTTCCTGAGGATGGGTAGGAGTATGTCCTTTCCTTCCTGCAGGAATGCTGGATAAATGTTATCCGGTCCGGGGGATTTGAAGGGCTGGAATGTTCCAATTGCCCACTCAAGTCTGCCTGCGGACACAACTTTCTTGGCTTCTGCCCAGTCGGAGCTGCGAGGGTGATAGCAGTGCTCTTGGTCAACACATTCTTCCGCGGGTATGTTTCCCGGGAAGTGGGTGTCCAACAAGAGACGTACTCTCTCCTCGCTGCTCACTGTATAGGCATCATTAGCCTTTTTGAGCGAGATGTTGCCATCCGGGCTTTTCTTGGCCAGGACTCTATGCAATCTCGCTCCTTCTTTCGTGTCTTCCTTCTATAGACTCGCAGAATTTCCTGTAATTCTTTCTTTTGGCTTTCCTAATCTCACTATTGTATAGTGTCAGGGCTTGCTTGTACTTATGCCAGTCCCCATTCTTTTTGGCTTCATTAAAAAGAATTCGGGTCTTCTTTCTGAGTTTCTCCAAGGTAGGATTCCACCAAGGGGCATCATTTTCTTTTCTCGATTTGCTAAGAGGGCAATTCTCTTCGTAAGCATCGATTATACTTTTGTTTAGTTCGTCGACTAAGATTTCTAGTTCTAGGGGATGCTTCGGTGTCCGAATCCTAGGTATATTATTTCCTAGCGTGGAATGGAAGCCTCCCTAATTTGTCTTACGGGGATTCCTGCTAGGGATATTCTGCTGTATGCTAGTTTCCAATCTAAATTGGATAATTCTATGGTCCGACATAGATTCCTTTAATGAGACCTGCCAATCCTTTATAAAAGGTTTAATTGACTTGCTGGAGAAGGTGAGGTCAAGGACTTCATCCCTTACTCGAGTTACAAATGTCGGGACAGATCCTACATTACATATTTCCAGGTCGAGCCTGGATAGAAATTCTAGTAAACACTCACCTCGATCGTTTACATCGGAGCTTCCCCATGCGACGTGGTGGGCGTTTGCGTCACATCCGACAACGAGCGGCAGGCTTTTGCTCCTGCAGTATTCTGCCAGGGCCGACACCTCTTGGGGGGGACACATTCTATCTCCAGCGATGTAGGCAGAGGCTATGACCGTGGTCTTTCCCTGCTTTACTTCGGTGGTCGCTATCGCGACGCAGTCCCTGGAGAGAAATTCTGAAAGGATAGTATATTTAATATTCTTCCTTATCATTATACAGGCTCTGGGGAAGGCATGCCTTTGGTCCCAAATTACCGTGGATTCTCTCGTATACAGGCCCTTTATTCCCTCATTGCACCAGGGTTCCTGTATTAGAGCTAGTCCTAGGTGTTGTCGGGTGAACGTTCTAGCTAGGACGGCCGAGGCCGCCTTCGCATGGTGAACGTTCACCTGGACTAGCTTGGTGCTTTTGATGACTGAGGGGGAGTCATCATTGCGCCGAATTATCTGCGCTATCTGGCGGAGAGCCAGGGCTGCTCTCGACGCCTCCGAACACCAATGTGGTGTCGGCTTCTTCGTCCTCATGGACTGCGAGCTCTGAGGCGAGCTCTTGTGAGACAAGGGTGCGTCTGCATCCTCCACCACCTCCATGTCCTCTACGGGGGATTCCCCGTCGAGCTCCTCGTCCTCAGGGACGTCCTCCTTATCTGTGAGGGGTTCCTCACACGGAGACTCGCTACTTTCCGCTTCGGCGGGGTGTTCTGCCTCCGTCTCTTGCTGATGGGTCTGTCCAGCCAGCTTCGCGGTCTTCTTGAGACCATGTACGGGGATCTTCCCGTACCTGAAGTTTAGCTGGCGACGCATCGAGACGATGGCCTGCATCGAAACTTCGTCGATGCCAATGACCATGAGGGCTCCGCCCCCTTGGTCCTTTCGTGACATGACCCGCCACATGTCAGTCACGATGTTGTTTTGGTTCCTCAGCATTGTGAGGACCCATTCATCCGCTTTCGCGGCACTCCTTGGGAGGAAGACGGTAATGTAATGGGGCGAGGGGATATTCTCTCCCATTTTACCGAGAAGGGGTACTCCCTTCCATTCTGACAACCTTGACACGTTGCTCATCAGCCACTCCGCGGTCGTCTCATCGTTGCAGTCGATGATTAGATGACCCGGCCGGAAATGAATTCCTGCGAAGCTGATGGGCGTATCCCAACATGCCAGGAAGACTTCCTCCAGTATCGCCTCCTCAAGTGCAGACTGCTGCTACCCTCTACTGCTACCCTCACCTTTTTCGCAACGTCTGCATACTTTGTTGGGGGTGGAATGGGCACTGAGGTGAAAGTTACTGCCCTTTCGTCACTTCCAGTTGCAGCAGCCTCTGCTGCAGCCCTGGACTTGCCGTGCCCGCCGTTTGCTTCTTCCTCAAAGGCTACTGCCTGTGAGGGGGTGCTAGCCGTTGCGTCTTTCGACGTCACGGCTGTGCACTGACGCTTCGGCGTAGCTGTTGGCGGTGTTATGTCCGCGCTGCTTCTCTTTGGGGCAGGGGTGTGTGGTTGCCCCTCTGATGCCCCAGTTCGAGGCTCCTTTGCCATCCGGAGGGCTTCCTCCGGTGTGTGGCCATGCCTGAGGTATCTCAGGTACCACTTTATTCTGGAGCCACAGAGGCCTCGACGATTTGGGTCATCTAGGCCTCCTGGCTGTCCTCTTGCAGGGAAGGAGTCCTGCTTGGAACGTTTGTCCCCATTGGGAGGTGGCCTTTGTCCTCCAGAGGAGGCGGGGCGTGTTCCCTTTGGGGGGAGGGGATGGTCCCTCTTTGTTCCTGTACTCTTTCCTACCGCAGGAGCTCGGTAGGGACCCCGTGGTGGGGTTCTACGCACTGGTGCGCGTTTCTCATATCTTACGAGGCTTGGACGCTCCTGGTCCATCTGCCTCTCTTCAAACTGCCTTGCGACAGCGGTTGCAGGGAGATCCTGCTGAAATTTAACTTTAGTATTACTTTTTCTTCATGCTTGAAGTTCCTTGTTTTTGGGCTTCTATATAGTCGACCACCGGCCGAGGCCCACCAGTGGCAAGGCTACTTAGAACAGGCGGTCGCCACTTGCCTGAGCCCACCGTTCAAGACTGGACTATTTGTTACCCGGGCCTCCAGCCAGGCTGACTCTCGGCACGGTCCGAGTGACACCTTAGTCCGGCCCGGTGTGAGATGTGCGGGATGGGAGAGGGGTAGGTAGTGTGTGGGAGTTGGGTGTGTGTGAGGCTACTTATAGAAGGCGGCAACACAAGCGCCTTGTCGGTGCACTACGGTGTGACACCCGCTGGCTGTCCGGGACTGCTTATTTGTGGGGTAAACCCACTTATTCGCAGCTAACCTCCATAAGAAGGCCTTTCGCTATCCGCAACCTGCGACCCGTCCGATGGCCCAACAGCTAGGCCCCCCTAAAACCATCTCACAAGTTCTTTGGAACGGACAGAAATAATAAAATATTTATGAATAAATCAATACTACTACTACTACTATAATTGAGTTTTCGGTTGCCAAGCCGCGGTCATCTAGCGCATACGGTTCTTGCCCCATTGCATTTCTCTTCGCTTTTCTTTCCCAGTTTTCGTGGACATTTCGGGCATTAGGTCATTGGCCTATAAATGCAGCCAAGCGCCAAAAATTTTGATATTTATTCCCTTTTTCCCTTTATTGCTGAACAGAGTGAGTGACAATGCGGTTGAATTTTTGAACATTTAGATTAATATAAAAAAAAATCCAAATGACGGAGTTGGATTTTTATAAAGCCAAAACAGAATCTTTGTTTCGGCAAATTCAGGCGCAAAATAAATACTTCGAGTCTGAAGGAACCTCATCATTTGACGAATCTGATTTGGAAGTGCGTATCGAAGGCCTCAATCGCATGTATGCCGATTTTGATTCAGCTCAAACATGCCTAGAGAAGATAAACCTGTTGGAGCTGGCCGGCGACGCGCGGCAAAAGTTCTCGGAGAGTTTATTTTTTGCCAAATCAAAACTGACTCGAGCTCTAAATAGTTTGAAACTGACTCGAGCTCTAAATAGATTGAAATTTGAGATGCAGCTGACTGGCGATACGACTGGTGACGAAGTTGATTTAAGATGCGAAGTCAAGCAAGGCTCGGAATGGTACAAATGCGCTAGATCGATTTTTGACGTATATAATAGCAGTCGCAAGCAACACGTAATTGGTTTGAGATTGTGCAGATTTGCCGAAACAAAGATTCTGTTTTGGCTTTATAAAATTCCAACTCCGTCATTTGGATTTTTTTTTTATATTAATCTAAATGTTCAAAAATTCAACCGCATTGTCACTCACTCTGTTCAGCAATAAAGGGAAAAAGGGAATAAATATCAAAATTTTTGGCGCTTGGCTGTATTTATAGGCCAATGACCTAATGCCCGAAATGTCCACGAAAACCGGGAAATCAAAGCGAAGAGAAATACAATGGGGCAAGAACCGTATGCGCTAGATGACCGCGGCTTGGCAACCGAAAACTCAATTATATATATGTAAGTTCACGCACTTTACATAGGCCAGCTTGTTCAACTTCCAACAGTTTCTATGTGCGCGACTGCACTAATGTACCGAAAACAGTTGGTATAAGTGTATGTGTGTATGTATGGTTTTGGTCACCGACTTGTGCAAAAACGCTTGTAATTATTAAAACAATATTTAATAATTATTTTAACTAAGCACTATTACTTTCACGATCACGTCGGGGTCACCAAATGTTTAGAGGAGGCATTAATTTATGCCACCTTTATGCGAATTTGTTCAAATAAATGATCATGAGGTTGGTGTTTAGTAAATTGAAACATATATAGCATTTATTTCAGTTTTGCAGAAGGGTTGGTTGTATTTTCGGATGTTTGGGTTTTTGCCAATTATTGTTGATTTGTATTTACAGCGAAAATTGATATGTTTGTTAACAAAGTTTGTAGTCTTTATTGTTTCAAAATTGTTTAATGTTTTTCTGTGTAAGCGATAGCAAAAGTGCGTGCAGTGACGTTTGCGTAACGAGCGATAGATAGCGACTGATATTGCAAGCCGAGAGAAGCATAGATAATCTTGTGTGCAAAATCTCGGTTGCCGAACATCTAAAGCAAGATAAAAGCTTTACGAAAATAATTAGATTAACATTAGACAATTAAGCAAAGCAAACAGAAGCTGCCAAAAGGGCAGTTAAGTTAAATTTGAGATGAATAGTTTTAGAGTTAGTTCTGGTCCCGACAAATACAATAAACAAAAATATTTAAAAATAAAACGATTTTTTACTCGAAAATGCGAGAATTTTCCTTTTGTAAAGCAGATGTTGTGTTGCTAGTATAAATGTGCCCATTTAACGCGAACTTGACGTGATCAAGAAAAACTGGGTATGAGGAGTTGCTACTAGATGTCTCTAATTTCACAATTTATTGGTCCCAATCCCAGGCTATTTTTAGTGTTCCACTGTGTTATAGATGACGCATGTGATACAAGAAACGATTGTTGTTGGGAGCTGACATTGGATCCCAATTTTTGCTGCCTTTACGAGGATACAAATATTGAAATTCAGCTTTACGTTTTCTAAATTAGCTATACGTCTGAGAGCAAAAATTTATAGATATAATAAATGACACATATGACGCAAAAAACGATTTTTATACCCGTTACTCGTAGAGTATAAAGGGTATACTAAAGTCGTGCAAATGAATGTAACAGGCAGAAGGAATCATTTCCAACCATATAAAGTATATATATTCTTGATCAGCATCAACAGCCGAGTCGATATAGACATGTCCTTCTGTCCGTCTGTCCATCTGACCGTCTGTCCGTCCGTCCGTCTGTATGAACACCTAGATCTCAGAGATGGTAAGAGATAGAGGTTTGACTTGTATGGGAAAAATGCTTCTTTTATCTGCACGCAGATCAAGTTTGTTTCAAATTTTGGCCACGCCCCCTCCCGCCCCCGCACTTTCGAAAAACGTTATATCTCCTACAGTTTTAAAGATAGACAGTTCGTACCTTCTTGAGATAGTTAGTAATTAGCAAAATGAATCAAGGGCGTAGCCAGCTTTAAGAAAAGATGGGGCAGCTGTGTCTGAATGTTTCTTAAATATTTCATTAATTATATTTTGCAACATTAATTAATTAGATCATGATGCATTTGATATGAAATGCAAATCAATCTTCAAAATAATGTCGAAAAATTTAAGTTATATTTGAAAAGTGAATTTTCCAGGGCAAAATCTGTGATTAGGGGGGGGGGGGAGGCAGGTAGGGGCAGCTGATCCCCCCCCCTGGCTACGCCCTTGAAATTAATCGATTTGCCAAAGAAATGACAAAGATCGGATGAACGGTTATCAAGTTATGAGCAAAAAAGTGAACCAAACCCCCGCTACCACCCCTCCCTAACCCTAAAAAAAATGTTGCATACTTTTCGGATGGTCACCCTAGGGAACGCAGGAACACTTTTAAACATGTTTTTTCATGAGTAACGGGTATATCGAAGTCGGTTAGAGCCGACTTTAACTTACGCTCTCGTTTTTGTTCTGGCTTTTTGCTCGCTTCATAAATTGACCAAAAAACGAAGAAAAATACATATTTAATTTTTGAAAACACACAAAATACTCAAATTTGACAGTTAGTTCCTCTACTCAATTTGATCCATCTACGGTACGTGTAACACAATTTTCCTCTCCAACACCTTATTTTCTTCGTACAAGTGCGATTCTTATGTACAAAAAATTCAAATAATTTTTTTTTTATTATTTATATTTTTCCTAAGCGTTTAAAAAATAAATTTCTTGCATTTTCGAGCAAAAAATCAATTTTTTTTTAAATATTCTTGGTTGTTGAATTCAAACAACCAATATGCGTGCAATCTTAATAACATAGAGTTCAAAGTACAGATGTTTATACGAAAACTGAAGTGGAATTGAGAACAGGCCTGATTAATTAATTATACCGTCTGTCCGTCCGTCCGACTGTCTGTCCGTCCGTCCGTATGAACAAACAGATCTCAGAGATGGTAAGAGATAGAGGTTTGACATGTATGGGATAAATGCTTCTTATACTTGCAGGCAAATCAAGTTTATTTTCAATTTTTGCCACGCCCCTCCCGCCCCCGCAATTTGGAAAAAACGTTATATCTCCTACAGTTTTGAAGATAGACGATTTGTACCTTCTGGAGATAGTTAGTATCGATTTGCCGAAGAAATGTTAAAGATCGGATGAGCGGTTCTCAAGTTATGAGCAAATAAGTAAACAACCCTCCCCCACCCACTCCCACCCTTAAAGAGAGAGAGAGAGAGAGAGAGAGAGAATTAGAGATGAGCGCAGCACCAGCATTGCATTCAGCTTCTACTCCAGGTACAGAGTATATTATAGTCGGGCTTGACCGACTTTCTCGCTTGTTTCTTACAACAAAAGGTGAACATAGAAGTAATACTTTTTCAATATCGAAAAACAATTCGATATCAATATTTTAAAAATATACGATGTTATTTTCAAACAGCCAACTCGATTGCTACAACTTAAATCTCATGTGTTCATTTTTAACTCTTTCAGAAATGCATGCGGAGCTTTACGAAACTTATCTTATGGCAGACAAAATGACGAAAATAAGCGTGGAATAAAAAATGCTGGTGGAATAGAAGCCTTGGTTCATCTTCTTTGCCGATCTCAAGAAACGGAAGTTAAGGAATTAGTAACTGGCGTTTTATGGAACATGTCTTCATGCGAAGACATAAAAAGGTCAATTATTGATGAAGCGCTTGCTGCCATAGTCTGCAATATTATTAAGCCACATTCCGGTTGGGATCCTGTATGTTGTGGGGAAACCTGTTTTTCGACAGTATTTCGAAATGCATCTGGAGTGTTACGGAACGTTAGCTCAGCAGGAGAGCATGCAAGAGGATGTCTTCGTAACTGTGAGCATTTAGTAGAATGTCTTCTCTACGTGGTACGAACAGCCATCGAGAAAAACAACATCGGAAACAAAACGGTAGAGAACTGCGTTTGTATTCTTCGAAATCTCTCATACAGATGCCAGGAAGTTGAAGACCCCAATTATGACAAACATCCCTTTATAACTCAGGAAAGGGTCATCCCATCTTCCTCGAAAGGTATCTTTAATATCATATCAACTTTACAATGCATGTGTAAATTAATTAAACATTTTAAAATTCCAGGCGAAAACTTAGGCTGTTTCGGAACAAGTAAAAAGAAGAAGGAATTGGCTCTTAATGAAGCTCAACAAGACTCTAGCTTTTCCACAGAGTATTCAAAAGGATCAGGTCCCAATAATCAATTGCATAAGGGCTACGAGCACTTGTGGCAACCTGAAGTTGTCCAGTATTACCTTTCATTATTACAAAGTTGCTCGAATCCCGAAACTCTCGAGGCCGCTGCTGGGGCCATCCAAAATTTATCTGCATGCTATTGGCAGCCCAGCATTGATATTCGCGCAACCGTACGTAAAGAGAAGGGCTTACCCATACTGGTAGAGCTTCTAAGAATGGAGGTGGATCGCGTCGTGTGTGCAGTCGCCACTGCATTGCGGAATCTTGCAATCGATCAACGTAATAAAGAGTTAATTGGAAAATATGCAATGCGCGACTTAGTACAGAAACTTCCCTCTGGGAACGCTCAACACGACCAAAACACATCGGACGACACCATTACCGCTGTACTAGCCACAATTAATGAAGTCATTAAGAAAAACCCAGAGTTCTCGCGCTCACTTTTAGATGCAGGAGGCGTGGATCGACTCATGAATATAACAAGGCGAAAGGAGAAGTATACGTCTTGTGTAATTAAGTTTGCTAGTCAGGTTTTGTACACCATGTGGCAGCATCATGAACTTCGGGACGTCTACAAAAAGAACGGCTGGAAGGAGCAAGACTTTGTTAACAAAAATTTTAGTGCCCACAGCACGCCGCCAAGCTCTCCAAACAACGCAAACAACACCCTTAATAGACCAATGGCGTCTCAAGGACGTACGCGCTATGAAGATCGAACAATTCAGCGTGCTCCTACTTCTTCCTATAGAAATAAGGAATCGACAGGAGCTGTTATGTCCAATAACGAATCTACATTGCTTTCAGAAATGGTTCGAAAACAATTATAAAGTATATATTTGTTTGTTAATTATTTGATTAGAAATAGACACACATAAAGTATTTATCTCTTAAATTAATCATACAAGTAAATTCATAGTTTCTTTTATTTAAAAACATAGGTTTTTATAGTATTAATCAGAATAAATTGTAAAAGAATAATTTCCTTATAAATCAAATATGCGGATACGATTACTTAAAAATAAAATAAGATATATCCATGTATAAGAGCGTGGTTATTTCGGCCTTTATTAAGTGCATTTTTTTTCATGAAGGTACAAGAGTTTCGTGATTTTTTTGGCATTACATAGAATGTTCTCAATACGCAGAAGAAGCAGACAAAAGGCCTGTTTCGAATTCCTAACGTTTTTAAAAAGTAGTGCAGTCGATTCCCCCGACTGCAAAATACCCTGTGCCAAGTATTGTTACTATGGCTTTGATTTCCTAAGTTAATATTAAGTTAACTTCTTCGACTGAATATATTTTGAAATTCTGGCATGACAATAAGGAATAACAGCCAGGGACCATAAATAATGATTATTTTGTTTTTTTTTTAGTCAAAAAAGCAGCGACTTAGAATAGCCGCAGGAGAAAAAGTATTATACTAAAATTATTATTTTTACTCTGTAAGGTAAGGTTTACTGGTATTGTTCTTTGGTAATGATTACACTAGTTTACAAAATAATAAAAATTTCGCGATCCCAAACATTTGGTAGCAATTCCTTGTGTAAGTCCTTCCGCTGAGTCCAAAAATCCAATCCGCAATTTTTTTTATGGGGCCGTTTTTGAGAAATCGCGGAAAAGCTAGATTTTCGATTTGTAAAAAAAGTCATTTTAGAAAAATGCGTATATCTTTGGTACCGGTTCTTTCATTATGAACAGGTAATGCTTACTTGGAAGGTAATTGAACGCCCTATCATTCGTTGATACACCACTTCTTAATCCGGTGCTGGACTTCAGCGTTATAAAGGCTTTTATCGGCAACTTTGCATTAAATTTATCACTTTTTTAAAAAAAGCTAGATTTTAAGCGCGATTTTCATCACGAAAAAAATTGTGTAAAATTTATTTTATTGCTGGTCACTAAAGATTTATCCATTAAAAATACAACGCCACATAACTCATTAAAATCCGATCAAGAATAATGAAGTTATTGGCATTTTAGTAAAAAATGGAAGGTTTCAACTTCAACCAAATTGACTTAGTTTGACTGTTTTATGTTCGTCACAGGAGGCATAGTTAAAATTCAAAAAATGCTATTTAAAAGCTACTATGACCTAACAAATTTATTTTATACCTGGTTAAGTTTTTTTGTGATTGACTTAGGTTGAAAAATGAGTGCAAGACGTCAAATTGAATGCAAAATGATCTTGGTATGCTTGCGGGCATTACTTATTTTCAACTCCACTAACAATTTCAACGACATTTGTGTAAATTATATGAGCTTTACCACCGCCCGAAGAGAACTTTTTTGTTTTTTTTATGATAATGAAGGTTTTCATCCTATCGTAATACTTATCAAAAATTCGATAGAGTGGTTTTCCATAGATTCTTTTTTCTAAATTAGACTTCTGAGGGCGGGGTACTAATCGCTTGTCCATTGGAGTCGGGAATTTGGTATAACAAATGTGTTGAATCCCTTCACCATTAATCGCTCGACGTGATAAAAAAAAAAATAGAGGCAAGCTAACTTCGGCTCGACCGAAGTTTATATAGCCTTGGAGCTTGATATAACCCTGACTGTTTGTTATGCAGCTATCCTATATAGTGGTCCGATTTCGACAAATCTTGCTGAAATTATGTAAAATCATTAAAAACTTATAAATACGAGCGTTGGGAGTGATAGCACTAAAAACAAAAAAGTTTTCCTCACTAAAACTAGTTTTTCAACCGATCGTTCCTATGGCAGCTGTATGCTATAGTCATCCGATCCGGCCGGTTTCGACAAATGTGCAGCGTATTTATACCAAAAGACTTGATGCAAAGTTTGGTTACGATAGCTTTAAAACTGACGGAGGAGATAGCATAGAGATGCTTCCTTCTATGCGTTATAAACATCCGGACAATTTCAATATACCCTCTCCAAGGGTATAAAAACTGGGTATGTGGTGTTGCTATCTGAGGCCTCTTGTGTTACAATTTATTGGTCCCGTTCCCAGGCTGTTTTGAGTGCTAACTGTGTTATAAAGTATGCACAATCAAATCTTATAAACATTTTTAGGTGAATATCCAATATATAATCGATTTTCTATATGCCTTGTTATTGAAATTGTTAGCATCCCAAGATCATTCTTGCATTCAATTTGACGTCTTGCACTCATTTTTCAACCTAACTCAATCTTTTAAAAACTTAACCAGGTACAAAATAAATTTGTTAGGTCATAGTAGCTCTTAAATAGAATTGTTTGAATTTTAACTATGCCTCCTGTGACGAACATAAAACAGTCAAACTAAGTCAATTTGGTTGAAGTTGAAACCTTCCATTTTTTACTAAAATGCCAATAACTTCATTATTCTTGATCGGATTTTAATGAGTTATGTGGCGTTGTATTTTTAATAGATAATTCTTTAGTGACCAGCAATAAAATAAATTTTACACAATTTTTTTCGTGGTGAAAATCGCGCTTAAAATCTAGCTTTTTTAAAAAAGTGATAAATTTAATGCAAAGTTGCCGATAAAAGCCTTTATAACGCTGAAGTCCAGCACCGGATTAAGAAGTGGTGTATCAACGAATGATAGGGCGTTCAATTACCTTCTAAGTAAGCATTACCTGTTCATAATGAAAGAACCGGTACCAAAGATATACGCATTTTTCTAAAGGGACTTTTTTTACAAATCGAAAATCTAGCTTTTCCGCGATTTCTCGAAAACGGCCCCATAAAAAAATTTGCGGATTGGATTTTTAGAATGAGCAAATGAATTTACATACGAAATAACTGCCAGATGGTCGGGATCGGAAATGCTGTAAACTAGTGTTATTTTAAGGTAATATTTTTAAAAGTCAACACATGTGATTACACAGGCCAACAAAATGACCCCTTTTGTGAGGTCCAGCATTCTTTGTATTAAATTCTGTTCCAGTTTTGTGACCCCAAGACTGGTGTCAGTTTTTTTCATCAGCATTATTTAGCCTAAAAGATCTTCAATTTTCAAATTTTTTTTGCATTAAATTAGCTGCATGAACAAAGTTATAGCCGGCTAATCCCGAAATATAAGTCAAAATTTATTGCAGGACAACACAAATTGTAGTTGTTGTGTATAAAAAATATTAAAGACTACGTGAACTAAAATAGACCTTACATTAATTGTAAAGCTAAAATAGATAACATAACATTCAGGCAGTACTAGATTTAACAACTTTATAAATCTTAAAGAAATAACAATGAATACTAGAAACATCGGTAAATATCAAAAGTAATATAAAATTAAGATTGCAATTTGATAGACTTTACTTCCCAGATTGTCATATGTACATCTTGTCTTAATGAAAAATTTATATTTTGCCATGTCTGCGAGGAATATACTTTAATCAATATCGACGGTCAATAACGGATGAACTGTAGGTCCCTTTCTCTTGGGCGAAAAATTATAAGCACACACGCCAAGAGATTGAGACAAGCTTGGCTTGGCCATTTGGGACTGTAATGCCAATTTCAAATTTAAAATTCTGACTGCTAACGACATAGACAACTTAATAGTGCTTTTGCGTCGATTGTTCCTAGGTCGCTTTATTTAAAAATTTAGATTTTAACTGTCCTTCTCGGTCACCCGACTTAGGTTTCTCAATGTCCGGTTAGTCAAACTTACCGGCAGGTTAGCCGAATTTGAGTGTCTCATGCTGTCTGGCTAAAACCAGCTGGCAACTTTAACCGCAGCCTCATGATGGGGTCAAAGTTTAACCTGCCGGCAAGTCCCGATAAAACTATCGATATTTTCACTCGATAGACAACAGCTGTGTCGAACACTTGTAGGATTTACTTTGCTAATTGCCAAACCAAAATGTTTATGAATAAACGAATTTTTTGCATCCTCGATATGAAATTGGGAGGCAGGCAGTAAGACAGTAAGATACATGCGGCGATCTGGAACAGAAAGTACAGCAGAATGGCAGCCGACGCAATGGCAAATGTCTTGTAAAGTCAAATTTTTTCCACGATTCAGGTTGATAAATTCAGCATTTAATATAATTATTGCTAGGACTAGACATAAACTGGCTCTGCGATCTCATGTAAGTGGTAGCTTCCTCATCTTGGTACGTGACTTTTCGGCGAACCGTGCAGTTATTCATGTGTCCCACGCTAAGGCCTTACTGGCTTTCACAAACACACAAAAAATTTACGATGGGATGGGAAATGGACGATAATCCAACGGTGCTGAGAATGCCGCCACCAGTGCGATAATTTCTCGCTTATCAGTTGCAAATTCTTTACGCGACCGTTTTTTAAGATCTCTTACTTTTCCCGTATGGCTTTCCGAGTGCGTTAAATTCCAGCTTGAGCGGCCAACTGATCTCTTCGCCTGGCTTCTGATTCCATGCCGCCGCTCACTTTTATTGTTCTCCAAAATATATATGACTTTACCACCAGCCACAGAAAACTTTTTCCCTCTTTGCCTTTCAATTGCTTCAACTTGATTTATTATTGCTATCAATTTTAATAAACTTTTTTTTTGCTAAATGATTACACTGTGATAGTTTTTTTCAAAAAAAAAAAAAGACAAGACCAAACTCGACGGTTTCCCCCTATTTCGGGTCCTACGAATCGAACTGCATCATTACTTTTTTGAGTTACAATCATGGTTTCATACAAAATTTTTTGTTGAAGTTTTTCATTGTATGGCAGCTACAAGAAGTAGTTATCCGATCCGGTCGGTTCCGACATATTAGCAGCGTGCAGGGAAAAGAAGACTCTGTGCAAAATTTCAGCTCGATTGCTTCAAAACCGAGGGTGTTCTTATAGACAATATGTCGAAAAAAGTGAAACTTAACATTAACATTTTATATAACATTTAACACTTTAAACACTTTAACATTTTTATACACTTGAAAAGTGTAATATAATTTTGCCCAGAAGTTTGAAACGCATAGAAGGAATCATCTCCGACCACATAAAGTATATATATTATTGATCAGCGTGACGAGCTGAGTCGATTAAGCTTTGTCCGTCCGTCTGTCCGTCCGTCCGTCCGTCTGTTTCTACGCGAACTACTCCCTCAGTTTTTAAGCAATCGAGCTGAAATTTTGCACAGAGTCTTCTTTTCTCTGCACGCTGCTAATATGTCGGAACCGACCGGATCGGATAACTACTTCTTGTAGCTGCCATACAATGAAAAACTTCAACAAAAAATTTTGTATGAAACCATGATTGTAACTCAAAAAAGTAATGATGCAGTTCGATTCGTAGGACCCGAAATAGGGGGAAACCGTCGAGTTTGGTCTTGTCTTTTTTTTTGACTATCACAGTGTTACCAGCAATAAAAATTTTGAGACTAGTAATAAGTATGTATGTTTAAATGTTGTCTCGAATAATATTAATGGTCTAGAGAATAAGAGTATGTTCCCAATGTTTCTTGATTATGTGAATTCCTTTGATATTTTTGTACTCATAGAAACTCATATTGTCACGGAAAATAGCGCAAGATTTGAAAAAAAAAAATTTAGTAACTTCTACACTTACTGTAATCCAGCGGAAAGAAGAACAAGATATGGAAGAGCGAGTGGAGGCATGTTAGTCGGAGTCAATAAAAGCCTGTCTAAGACTGGAGTGACTCATGAAATGTTAAAAATAAATGGCGTACAAATTCTGAAAATACACTCTCGGAACCTGGATTTCGGAATTGTACCTTTATACATAAGAGGTTCCAGCTGGACTGAAGATTTCTGTGCCACCGAAAACGCGTTCTTGGAATCCTGGATTAAGAACCCAATAATAGTAGGAGATATTAATGTACGTCTAGGAAATTTGCAGCAATGTTTTGCACCTATGGAGTCAAGTGCATGTGTGATGAACACAAATGGAAGAAAAGCAAAAGATAAGGTTGTCAACCAAAAGGGCAAAAAATTAGTAGAATTTTGCAATGATAATGGTTTAACCATCCTTAATGGTCTTACGAAAGGAGATGTGGAAGGAAGTTTTACCTTCGTTAGCACAGTTGGAAGCTCCACCAATGATATAGCGGCGGTGCATTGTGATCTGCTCCCTCATGTGGAGGACTTCAAAGTGGAGAGTAAAATCTGGTCAGATCATCTACCAATAATTCTTAAAATTAATGTTAGTCCGGCTGAGGCGTATCCACAGTTAAACTTGCTACCAAAACTTAAATGGAACCCAATACAAAAGGACAGGTATAAAGCCAATGTTTTAAAGGAACTTGATCGTGTATTAGCAACAGAAAGTGTAGTCACGCTTTCTAATATGCAGTCAATTGTTTAAAGTGCAGCAATAAAACCTACGACTAAGTCTGGGCAAACTCAACCGAAAAGTCAATGGTTTGATAGAGAATGCGGTGTCCTAAGAGAGAGCACATTCCAGGTTTTGAAAAAATTTAGACTGACTGACAGAGAGCCTGATCGAGCGCAGTACACTGCGAGTTCTAAGAAGTACAAAAGTCTCTGTAGCAGAAAAAAGGCAAATTATTTAGCAGATGTGGAAATCGACTGGACATGATAAGCGACGGCAAGCAGTGGTGGGGCCTAGTTCGACAACTTAAAAATGTCACCTTCTAAATACTTCTAAAAACTCTTAAACCCAGACGTACAGGGATGTAACATGCATTACGCAAGAAATCTTATACAGAACGAGATACTAGATAGTGATATCACAACGTCTGAGGTGCTTATTGCCCTGAACAAGGCAAAGGAACATAAAGCTCCCGGAGAGGACCGAATCCCCTACGAATTTTTTATAAACGCTCCGGTGAAATTCTTGGAGTCTTTGGCAGGAATTTTTAATAACAAGAGGTTACCGAAAAATGCTGCTCTACCAATATTGTGTTTCCCATATTCAAAAAAGGCGACCCCAACATTCCGTCCAATTACACTGTGCAACAGCCAAAAAAACTACCAAACTACACTATGCGGAATCGATAGTGCTACCCGAACTGAGTAAAACCATTTCAGCGTTTGGCTAGATTGGTAGCACTTTTTTTTTTATGGACCCTCAAAGTTTTTGAAATTGGGTGTGATAACAAAAAAAAGGTGTCATCAGATTTGGGAATACAGCTCATTCAGTTTTAGTGATAGCTGCAAACAGTCTTCGGCAAAGTTGTAGCTGACAGTCCGCAGAATAAATTTTTCTTACAAAGATTTTCAAAAAAGTTATATTTATTTTTGTTATCATTCTTCATTATGTTCTCAAGTTTTTTTTTACCAAAATAGCAGCTAATTAATTTTTTAAGCTTTTAGAGCAAAACACTACGTGTTTTACTTGTTGTAGTCCATGAATATAGAAAAAAATAGTTTTTTGGACGGTATTTTGAAAATTCTCCAATTTATTATTATTTTATTATATTATTATGTTATTGTTATTGTTGTTATTATAATTATGTTATAATTTTAACAAGCTAATACATTTTTTAACAAACTGAGATCATCTTTTTATTTTATTTGAATTTTTTTCATTTAATTATTAATTATTATTATTATTTTATTTTAATTTATTTTATTTTATTATTAATTATTATTAAAAATATTAAATTTTAACTTTAATATGATCTCAGCTTGTTAAAAAATGTATTAGCTTGTTAAAATATTTTTTACAGTATTAAATTGGCAACAATTTTGCTGATAAATTGGAGAATTTCAAAAAAACCGTCCAAATATTATTTTTTTTTTCTATATTCATGGACTACAACAAGTAAAACACGTAGTGTTTTGCTCTAAAAGCTTAAAAAATTAATTAGCTGCTATTTTGGTAAAAAAAAAACTTGAGAACATAATGAAGAATGATAACAAAAAAGTGATTTTTATTGGATATACACACTTTTGGGGCCGATTTAGAGGATGTGGAAGTGTTCAGATTGTAAAACCTTGTTCAGAACAGATGTTTGTTATCTCAAAAGCTTTATTTTTCCCAAAGAATGTATGCCAAAAATTTTGATTTTTTAAAAGTTATACTCGAAAAAGTACAAAAAATCGATTTTTCAAAAAAGTTTTTTAAGAAAAACTCCCGGAAAATATAACTTTTTTGAAAATCTTTGTAAGAAAAATTTATTCTGCGGACTGTCAGCTACAACTTTGCCGAAGACTGTTTGCAGCTATCACTAAAACTGAATGAGCTGTATTCCCAAATCTGATGACACCTTTTTTTTGTTATCACACCCAATTTCAAAAACTTTGAGGGTCCATAAAAAAAAAGTGCTACCAATCTAGCCAAACGCTGAAATGGTTTTACTCAGTTCGGGTAGCACTATCGATTCCGCATGGTGTTGCATGGTAGTTTTTAAAAAAGTTGAAATTTGTTGCACTGTGTTATCGAGGAATCTCGTTTGGAAATTGTATCGCGAAGATTCTTATGGGCATCTTAAACCATAGACTTACAAGATGGGTAAACCATTACAACATGATGAATGAGTATCAAGCAGGTTTTAGAAAGGAATATTCTACTGTTGATAACATTTACAATCTGTCAGCGATTATCAACCTGAAGTTACAAGAAACGAAAAAGGTATATGACTTTTTCGTTGATTTTAAAGCAGCCTTTGATAAAGTGCCAAGAAATCTCCTTTGGTATAAATTTCATAAAATGGGAGTCTCTTCGAAATTTGTCAACTTCCTGGAAAGGTTATACGGCGGTTTGGACGGGAGATCTGCTGTCGAGTTACTTTGAGACTGGAGTCGGCGTAAGACAAGGATGTATACTATCCCCCCTGTTGTTTGCGCTGTATCTGGAAGATCTCCATGATAGTCTACAAGGAGAATTGTTTTTAGGAGGAGTAAATATTCGCCTGCTCCTTTATGCGGATGACATCGTCATCTTAGCCGATAAGGTAGAAGTGATGCAGAAAATGATTGACAATTTGGAGAAATTTTGCGACCAATGGGGAATGGAAGTCAACCTATTAAAATCTGAGGTAATGGTCTTTAGAAAAGGTGGTAGACTGGCAGCAGCGGAAAAATGGACCTTCAAAGGAGACGCCATAAAAATTGCCACGGAATCTAAATATCTCGGAGTATGCTTTACGCCTACCCGTACTTTCAAGGAACATATACTGAGAAGAAACGCAGAAGCTAAAGCCAGTATCAACTGCGTATGGAGCCCTTTTTTGGCAAAACCCAACGTAAGCATCGGAGCAAAATGTAAACTTTTTAACGCTGTATGTAGGGCTGTTCAGACCTATGCCGCACAGGTATGGGGATACAGCTATTTCGAGGTGGTGGATGGTTAGGTTAGGTTAGGTTGCGATGGCTGAGAGCGACAAGTCGCTCCCCCACTTGGTGGGTGGTGGATAATCTGCAGACATATTTCCTGAAGAAAGTCCTTAGGCTGCCACCGAATACCCCTGGATATGCTCTAGCCTTGGAGACCTGCGTGGACGATGCACACCTCTATACCTTGGATTTACACATTGAATACGTAGGAAAAACCCGATTTTTGTATGGAGAGAGTCGACTCCCCTACTTTCTTACTTCCGAAATAGTCAGGAAAAACGCTTTCTGGGCACAAGAGCTAGATAAGGTATGCGCTCCTCTCAATCTTAGCTGGAAAGATGGCCTTCGCTCCGCTCAAGATTGGAATAGAACGAGACTCGATATAATGGAAGCTCTTAGACAGAAGACGCATGCGGAACGCATGACTCGGAAAGGATCCAGCCAAACAAGAATCTACAGATTCCTCGACCACACAGCTGCCCTTAAGCTACAGCATCTTGCCAACAGTAATATTACATGGGTGATGAAAGCACGGCTTGACCTTATTACGCTGTCGTCAAATACGTATAATAGATCGATAAACGTGCCATGCCCAATCTGCAATACCGGAGAAAATGAGGATCTGAGTAGGGTTGCCGAATATTTTTAAAATATCGTATCGATGATATTCTCTGATTTGAAAAAATATCAAATGATATTAAATATATTACTTTTAAAACATCGATATATCGATATAATTGATATTTTAATTTTTTTCCTGCTTTTACCAAAAAGAAGGAAATACTCTGCCCCAAAATAAAAAGATATAGTCTATATTAAGCAAACATAACACTATTTTCCATGAGATTCGGGTTTTCTATGTATTATACATATTAAATTTAATCCAAAGTAGGCTCTTCCAAAGAAAGATGTGTCGATGGTACCCACGTTTCCAGGAGCTAGAATTATCAGAAGTTACAATTATCAGATGGGAAGTTTGTTAGTATGAATGCCATTATCGTCCGTAGCAGAATAGAAAATAAAATTGAATCTAAAAAAAGTGCGGCCTTTTAAAAATGAAAGATCGATCTTTGACCATTTTTTGCAGTCCAGTGTACAAAAAAAATAGTAAACACTTTTTTTCTGAAAAATGGGGTAGTGACGATAGCCACGTTAATTCTGCGTCCATAAAGCCCTACATCATCAAAATCGGTTCGGTAGAACTTGAGAAAACGTAGGCAAAATTTTGAAAACCGTGATTTCGAGATAAACGCCTTTTTAAGTTTCAAGTAATTTGAAAATTGCATTTTTTACCGAAGTCATTGGTCAACAAAAAAAAAAAAGCTATATAATCCTAAGGTATTTCGCATTTTTAAAAATCCATTTGGGATAATATTTTTGAATATCTAAGCTAAAAAATAAAAACTAAACAAAAATTTTGGAAAAAAAATTTTCTAGACCAGAAGAGGGCCTTAAAAGTCTTTTATAGCGGAAGCAAGTCGCCCCGAAGGCACTGGGGTAATAAGATACCTTACGGCTAGTCTGGATAGTCCTGTCATTTCCGCCTTATGAATTCCAGAATATTAAGGGTTGACTTTCCCATGATGTTTGTGGCAACCTAAAGTATAACTTCAGCCCGCTATTTTGCGACTCTTGGGCTTGCATAAAATCAACACACGGGACATTTGGTCGTGCAAACGCTTGCTTTAAATACTTTTCCGCACAAATTACACTTGGCTGTGCCTTTTTTTATGTCGCTCTTATTTGCTTTTATCAAATTTGAATCCATTTTCTGGCTCTTAAATGCGCTTGCGCTCGCTACCCAGATCAAAGAGTTACCAACGCTCAAATATCATAAAATATCCCAAAAAAAATCGATATTCGATATTTGGTCAGAAAAAAAATCACGATTTAAATATATCAGTCTTAAAAAATATTATCGATATATTGATATTTTGATATATTTTCGACAAGATCTGACTCACTTTTTAGCAAGATGTCCTTGCCTTAAGGATCACAGATGGGCGTCCCTTGGTAAGACATACTTTACAAAGCAGGAGCTACATGATATCCTTGACGATAAACATAGCGAGAACTGGGAGGGTCTGCTTTCCTATTTGAGAAAAGCTTTGGTTTACAGAAAGGAAATTTTAGAAATAATTTAGAAGGTGGCGAAGTCAAAAATAAAATGGAAAAATTATAAAATGCGGGCGCATTAGTCCAAGCCCCGTACTGCTGAACGGTCTGATATCTTGGGAAGACCAGGGAAGTCAGGCGTAGTAAGCGGGTGCGGGGTGAGGCAAAATGTGCCTGGCCGACGGACGGTTCGTGCAACCAAGTCGGTTACTTTAACATAAGATTCTTTTTAGTTTTTATACACAATGTTATGCTTATCTGTTTAGTTAAATTTACAATGTTAGTCTCATATAATAATTTAAAAAATAAACATTATTATTATTATTATTAAAATTATTATTATTACCAGCAGTAGCAATATAACTAAGAAAACCAAGACAAACACAGCTGATTCGTTGACATTGTCTGGTCACACTATCGAAGCGATAGCAATCTATCGGTATCGAGCAAACCTGCCGGTAAGCCTCGTTGAGAAAACCAAATGACTTACCGGCAGGTAATTCCGCCCGGCAAATTTGACCGGCCGGTACCTAACCGCAACTTTTAAGAAAATGGCCCTTAAGGGTACTGTATACCTTTAGAAACAAAAATTTTATTTCCTGTACCGATCTAGGTTCTTATACCTAGATACCTTTGCCTCTTATAAACTTTAAGTCTGAATACTTGAACCTGCTCATATGTAAATAAATTTTGTAAACTAAACTGTACTTTAGAATGTAATTTTGACGAACGCGTCCATTTTTCATACTAACTTAATGGGATGTAGCTTTAGCTTAAAAGTTTAAATAAGGATATTGAATGCGGAACCTAGTCGGACCATTCGTAGTCCAAATAATTAAATTTTGTACAATAGTGGACAAAAGTATTTTGACTAAAAAAATTTCAAAAATAAACCATTATATCTTTTAAACAAAAAAACCCAAATTTTTTAAATTTGTATCGAATACTGGTATAAAAGTAAGTGTTCAATAAAACATAAGTAGTACACAATCGGTTGCTTAGGTTAGAAAATATAAATCAAAATGTGCAAATGACAAAAACTCAAAATTAATTTATTCTCAGCGCAGATCCTCAAATGCTAGAAGAATAATTGTTTCTAGAGAAGTTTTTCACGCTGAACCCGAATCCATACCATAGAAATTCAATATCTCTAATGGATTAACAGAAAATGGCGTATTTGCCCATTTTGTCCTAGAAACGGGCTATTTTTTTAAAAATTTGCAAATGTCAAGTTATAGTACTCAGTTTAATCTATAAACTGTAGTTCACACTTTCTTAATATTTATAAGATATAAGTTCATGATCGGTCTGCAAAGTATGGCCGATTTGAAAGAAAATTTAAATTTTAGTACTGAGCTACTGATTTGCATGCAAATCGGCCATACTTTGCAGATCGATCACGAACTTATTTCTTATGATATAAATATGGTATGCACTTCACTTTACAGATAAAAGTGAGTACTTCAACTTGACATTTACAAATTTATAAAAAATAACGCGTTTCTAGGACATAGAGTCCTTCTGCATTTTTATGTCCCTTTTACAGGTAATCTATTAGAGATATGGAATTTCTAAAGCCAGATTCGGGTTCAGCGTGAAAAACTTCTCTAGAAACAATTATTCTTTTAGCATTTGAGGACCTGCGCTGAGAATAAATTAATTTTGAGTTTTTGTCAAAACACTTATGTCCACTTCCATTTGCACATTTTGATTTATATTTTCTAAAATTTTTTAAAAATTTGGGATTTTTTGTTTAAAAGATATAATGGTTTAAAAAACAACCGTTCTAGTAGGGTCTTATACACCCTGTAAAACTTTCAAGCAGGTCCGAAAATAATAAATCCCCATACTATGCAATACATTTAGAAACACGACTTCCCACCATGTCACTGTATACCATGCAAATTCATTTCGACTATGTTACCAAGATCATGCGAATCCCTCCCACTCGTCTTCCAAGAGATGTTACAAGGTATCTGCTAGAGACAATAACGCAGTTTATCCGCACTTGGGAATCCATGGCACTGGAACACAACATCGAATGCAATCTGAGCGATTACAACACATGTTGACAACAGAGAGAGAGTCAGTTTCGAAGCAGAAGCTAGAGCTAGTCAGTCCCGCATCACCTACAGCGAACTGCAGTACAACCTTTCGACTAGGAACTACTTCCAAGATGACATCGAAGCAGCAACCATATCCGTTATTTTCCGAACGAGAACAGAATTGATGAGTCTAAAGTATAACCCGTATAGTACCACAATACACACTCTGCAATACCAGAGAGAGAGAGGACACTGAACACTTTATTGCCCGATGCCCCATACTGAAAGGACTCAGTGTTCTGCATTTGGGAAAATCAACACTGTCGCGCCAGGAATCACACGCACTGCTGAACGGAAGCAATTGGCGCTCCCTTACTACCTACTTGCGGGAGAGCCTCCAATATCTATATATATGTGATCTGGAAACCAGGAAAGCATAGAGTCACATTTGCTAGGCTAACGATTAACTCCCACAGCCCCTATTTAATTATCTATTTAAAATTTTGTTATTTTTCTTTAATAGTTAAACTTCAGAATAAGATTTTATACCCTTGGAGAGGGTATATTAAAATTGTCCGGATGTTTGTAACGCAGGGAAGGAAGCATCTCCGACCACATAAAGTATATATATTCTTGATCAGCATGACGAGCTGAGTTGATATAGCCATGTCCGTCTGTCCGTCCGTCTGTCCGTCCGTCCGTCTGTCCGTCCGTCCGTCCGTCTGTCCGTCTGTTTCTATGCTATCTCCTCCGTCAGTTTTAAAGCTATCTTAACCAAACTTTGCACGAAGTCTTTTGGTACAAATACGCTGCACATTTGTCGGAACTGGCCAGATCGGATGACTATAGCATATAGCTGCCATAGGAACGATCGGTTGAAAAACAAGTTTTAGTGAGAAAAACTTTTTTGCTTCTAGTGCTATCGCTCCCAACGCTCGTATTTATAAGTTTTCAATGATTTTACATAATTTCAACAAAATTTGTCAAAATCGGACCACTGTATAGTATAGCTGCCATACAAACTGTCAGGCATATATCAAGCTCCAAGGGTATATAAACTTCGGTCGAGCCGAAGTTAACTTGCCTCTATTTTTTTTTATAAATATTTATCTACTTCATAAAAAAAATCAGTAAAAAGTTTGGATGCGATAGCATTGACCGAAGTTTATATACCCTTGGAGCATGATATCTTCCCGCCAGTTTGTTATATGGCACCACAATTTTGACAAAATTTTGAAAACAAAAAAGTTTTTCTCACTAGAACTACTTTTTCGACCGATCGTTTCTATGGCAGCTATATGCTATAGTCATCTGATTTGAATCAAATTTGGCAGAATTGTGTGTTAGCATATATTATTGACCAGTAACAAGTTTGGGAGCGATAGCATTGAAAACGAAAAAATTTTTCCTACTAAGACGTTTTTTCAAAACTATCTTTTGTATGGAAGCTATACTTTATAGTTGTTCGATTTTCATAAAACTTGTGAAGCTATACGATATAGTCATCCGATCCGGCCGATTCCGACAAATGTACTGCGCATTTGTACCAAAAAACTTCGTGCAAAGTTTGGTTAAGATAGCTTTTAAACTGACGGAGGAGATAGCATAGAAACAGACGGACAGACGGACATGGCTATATCAACTCAGCTCGGCATGCTAATCAAGAATATATATACTTTATGTGGTCGGAGATGCTTCCTTCTATGCGTTACAAACATCCGGACAATTTCAATATACCCTCTCCAATGGTATAAAAATTTAAAATAGAAAATAAATAACTCTAGTAGTAGAAATGTAGTACTACATTGGGCGTATTCAGCAGATAATTTCGATTAGCGATTACCGATTTACGATTTGCGATTGCTGATGAGTCTCTGCTGAATAGATTTGATTGCAGTCTTTAAGATTTCCGCTGGCTATAGTATTTTTTATCAATGGATTCACTCACACAAAATCTCCAATATTTATTGGTTAGTGAAGTTGAAATTTTTACATGAATGTCTGAACAAGGGTAGGCTGACCCAGCAATCGTTAACCAATCATACGTTTTGTTCGATTTCTATTCAGAAAACATGATTGTCACATTTTCCAATCCCAATCGGCAATCACTCTATTCAGCAGGTAAAATCGGCAATCATAAATCACAAATCGTAAATCGGAATTATCTGCTGAATACGCCCATTAATAAACAAAAACAATTTTTTTCTCGACCCTTTTGTATGAAATTTTTTTTATCGACGCTCTAATTTTTAAAAACTTGAAAAAAAAGTTACAAAATCATCGCAATTTTTCAAAAACAAATTTTGAAACAAAATTTTGCTTAGAATTTTTTGGAGTTTTATTTTACCATTTCTTGACGCACTTTGAATCAAAGGGCATAGGTGAATAAGCCTGGGATAACTGCCGCAGAAGATTTTTGAATATTTTGAATTAGGGATGGTAGCTATTATCTAGAAGGGTATGTATGCCAAAATTCAAGGCAATAGTTTCATTAGTTGACGAGTAATATGCTTAAATCATGTTTTACCATAACCTGTTGATTTAATACACAGGCCAACAAAACGACCAACTTTGTGAGGTGCAGCCCTGTTGGTTTAAAAATATGATAAGTTTATGTTCACTGAATCCAAAACTGGTTTTGGTTTAGCTCCATCAGCTCTTGTTTCCAAGATATGGCGGAAAACCGAAAATTTTGAATTTTTGGCACTCTAGAATTTATGGAGGCAACACTAGGCATAAATATCTGTGTTTATGAACTACTAATTGCGATAAAGTACAAAATCATAGGGACTATATTAGTCCAGCGGAAAGTGTCTTATTTTGCATTTAAAGAGAGACGTTTTTCGATTTATAGCATTTTTATCAAAATGAATCATCCCGTTTAAGCAAGCGCGGTAATTGGATTAATATTTTCGCCATCTGAGCATATACCCAAACATTTGATCTAATTTTGTGATTTTAATGGCATTTAAATAAGTTTATTTGGCAATGATATGGCGAGTTTAAGATGAAAATACATATTTAAATTTGTAGATGATAAATTATATTTGGAAACAAGTAGCCTTTTCACAGTTCCTATAAAAATTTGAGTTACAAATTTAGTTTTCCTCCCATAAATTTAAATATGTAATTTCGTCTTTAAGGGGCTATAACTTTGCCAAATAAACTGATTTAATCGCCATAAAAATCACAAAATTAGATCATATGTTTGGCTATTTGCTCAGATGGCGAAAATATTGATGTACCATCTAATTAATAAAAAAATCAGATTTTTATGAGTGGTGCAACAAGGTCAAATTTATCAAAAACATAAAAATATAAATATTTTAGTATTTAAATTTGTTTAAATGTACTGTATACCTTCAGGTGTCCTTTTTTAAAGGTTTACTAAAAATTAAATTACACAAAAACTATAAGTGATATTAAGAAGCGGATTTTTTCATTCGATAGGTAATCGGTTAAACTAAATTAAGTTATTTTTGTTGTTGTTGTAGCTGCGGTTGCTGTTGTATTTCTGTTCAAAGTTAACCAAAAATTTAAAACATAGACCCACGGTTGCAAAAAATGTTTTGAGAACGGATTATCTGAATTTAAAACTGTAGACGTGGTTTCGTTAAGAATTGATGTAATTCTGGTGTGAACTAGGATATTTTCGATCGGTCAATAAATGGCGGAGCTATGAGGTTTGAAAGTCAAAATTTGGAAAATCGAGTTATTTTTCCCACTGTATTGGTCCTAGCTCCGTTATTTTTTGACCGATCAAAAATATCCTAGTTCACACTAGAATGGTGGGTATTAGGAGCAATTTGAAAAAAAGAATTAGTAAATCGGTCAACAGGTACTCTTGAAATCTTTGCAACCATTTTGGAAAAAGTGGTTCCGAGATAATCGCATTTAAAGTTTCGACATCTGTTTCAGGTGAAATAAACATTATTTTTAATAAATCGCTCACTTACTTCAATACTGGCATAACTCAAAAAATACGATTTTTGACTTAATGATGCAGAAATGTGCGCGCTCTTCTGTACTATTTTATGCAAAAATTTTCGTATTGCTATCTCTTCTACTTTCCATGTGAGAAGAGAATATGTCGCAATATCATTTTCCAGATTCATTTTCATGTTGATGCAAGAACCGCCATATCTCAGTTGTCCTGCTGTCGATATTGACCAAACATACTTCGTCTTTCTGGTAAAACATCATATTTTCAATGTTTATTAATAAGCATTCTAAATTTATAATATTTCACTTAATTAAGTTAAAACTAAAAGAACCATTTTTTTTTTGGTTAAATCCATCGAGAACTTCAAACGTGTTTTTCTCAAAATGGATTATTTTGAGTTATGCCAGTATTGAAGTAAGTGAGCGAAATGTAAAAATTGAATTTGGTGCATTTAGGTGTTAGCTTTCATCGAAAAAAAATTATCAAAATCGGTTAAGCAGTTCTTCAGAAATTTGGATCAAAGTGAGTCAAAACATGGTAAAAAAAAATTCTCCAAAAATTTCCAAGTAAAATTTTTTATTCACACATTTTTTTTCCAAAACATCGAACATTTTATAAATATTTATAAGTTTTTGACCAAAAAAGTGAAAAAAAAACTACGAATTTCTAAAAATACGAGGTTCGATGAAAACAATTTTCATATAAAAGGGTCGGAAAAAATAATTGTTTTTGTTTATTTCTGTAAAACTGAGTTTTTGATCTGCTTTAAAGTTTTTTAGGATATTTATAAGACCCTAACAGAACGTTTAAGCAAATAAAAAAAGAATGAAAAAAAAATTTTCTGAAGGTATACAGTACCCTTAATAGCGTATTTCCACTGGCTTCATTTCTTGTCATTTTCATTTCTAATAATTTTGTCGTTTCCATTGACAAATTGTCATTTGTTTGACGTTTACATCGATACGTTGTGAAAAACAGGTGAAAAGTTTGATTTAGGTAACAGGCGCCACTTTCAAACTCACGTGGACTTTATAAAAAATATTTAGCAAAAACAGACATACCCGTCATGACAGGAATTAAGCGGGGCAAACGCATTGTTATCACCCTGAATTATCAGCAGAAAGATAAATACATGACTTTTATTGACTAATTTATATTTTAAACAAAATTGCGCCTACTTTTTAAATTCAAATTAACAAATTATTGGCGATGACACTTTCTGTTTCCAGAGAGTAGCGAGAACTTTTTTAAATATTACCAAACCCTATTTTTAAGAAATGAAGGAAATGAAGGCCAAAATGAAACAACAATTAGGGTGTTCAACAGCCCGCGTAAAAAAGTAAATGTGTAAATTTACGCGACGTAGCTATTGAGCGCCCCTAAAGGGTTTGCCCTCGTAATTTTTGGCGTAAATCAGCTGTTTTTGACAAGCTGTGAGTTTTTCTGTTACTTGTGTGTGTCAAAGTTTAATTCGTATTTTTAAAGCATTGATTGTTGGTGTATAAATCAAGCTAAATGAAGAAATATGAATATACATATAAAAAAACTTGAGATACAACCATAATGCTGTCGATGAAGTGGTAGACGACGTTATGGAGGTTCTTACAGCAGTTACATGCTGGCGGCGAGGATCCAAGTTCTGTGTGCCCAAATGAGTCAACTGGCGAACCAATGAGCTACCATTTTTCAATGACCAATGGGTCTGTGCGGCCCCATGCTTTTTGTCGAATGCATTTCGACCCCAAGTGGAACTTGAGTTACAGGGAGCACTTTTCTGTTTGGGGTAGTTTAGAGAAGCTGCATCAATAAGTGAAACTACAACAATGTTTACAGTAGGTGATGACGGCTCTTGAGGTGTAGCTACAGACAGCTATTTTGGGGAAGATGTCTCAATTGATTTGCTGGCCAGATGCAGTTAAACTGACAAAAAAAATTTAATTATTCTAGGGGTGACCGCATATTTTGAAGAGTACCCGAGTACTTTTTGTCGTTACTTTGAATGATTTTACAACACTTCAACACTTTACTCTCTTTACACTTTTACACTGATTTTGTAAACATACCCCAGGGCAGCAAAAAGAGCGTAAATTTTTTCTCATGTGCTTTGTTGTTGTGGCGTAAACTTTTGGAGTTTACGCTTTTTGCTTTACACTTTTACGCGGGCTGTTGAACACCCTAAATTTGTATGGAAGAAATGACATAATTTTTGAAAAATTTGAAGATTCATTTGTTTGATGGAAATAGGATATTAGTTTTCACCACTATCTTCGAAATCTTCTTCTTCTTCTAGTTCCAATCCCGTGTGGGACATAGGGCATTAACCATTCCTCTCTTCCAACGAACTCTGTTGTTGGCCGTAGCTTTAAGCTCTCTCCAGGTCTTCGCGCTTCTCTACCAACAGTCCTCCTCCAAGTTTCTTTGGGTCTGCCTGGTGTCCGGTCGAATCCATCCAGTGGGTTCCTCTCCATTGCTTCTCTGGCGATATTGCTCTCACTTTTACGCAATGTATGCCCTATCCAGCTCCATTTCATTCTGCGTATTATGGTGTCGACACTCTCCATATTTGCGCGTTTTAGTAGCTCGGAGTTTCGTATTCTGTCAGGCCAGAAAATACGTACGTAAATACGTTCACGTATGTTTGAATTTTAGACACTATGGATGTTGTAATTTTCCATGTGGAGGAACCGTAAAGGAGCACTGGCATTACGTTAGAATTAAAAAGCCTTATTTTGAGCCAGTGTGGATATGATGAGCATCGCCAAACAGCATCCCAAAAGCACCCTTAGCTTTCTGAAGGGGCGTACATCGTCTGCATAGTCCAGATGCCGCAATGTGGTTGTCATTGTACACCTGATGCCGCTGTTGTTGGGTGCTGGTCGAATAGTGGAGAACACATCTGCAACCACCATTATAAACAGGATGGGAGACAGAGCACAACCCTGTCGAACGCCGCTCAGGACTGGGAAAGGCTGCGAGAGCTTTCCGCCATTAAGCACTCTGCACTGGGCGCTTTCGTATGTCGCTCTGATAAGGGATATAAGTTTTTCAGGTATCCCCCTCCTTCACAACCCTTGCCAGATGCACTACCTGCTTACGCTGTCGAAGGCCTTCGCGAAGGCCTTCGAAAGCCATGTGAAGGTCCGCTCTGTATTCCGTGCATTGCTCGATCAGGATGCGGACAGTGTTAATATGATCTGTGCATAAAGAACCTTTTTGAAACCGGTTCTACCGGATCTTCATAATACGATTACTAATTGATTTCTTTCAGAAATAACCAATTACTGTAAGCATTTTAAATGTTAAGACCTCGATTCTTGCTCCAGGCTATAGGTCACCAACGCCGTGAACAGTGTCTGTGAGAAAGTTCAAGGATTCCTCAATGGTATAAACCACCTCATTAGCTCCCGTGTACCAATTGATGCCATTGAACACAGCAAGGAAACTATTGTTTCTCCTTTTCATGTCATCGTGTAATGGCCTGCATTACGACTCCCTCTAGGACTATCAACTTTTCCTTTGAAATGACTCTTCTGGGTCGGTTCGGTCGATAATGACCAACTAAAATTCCGGTTTCGAGCTTATCTAATAGGTATATCTCATCTCTATAAATATAAAAGAAAGTGTCCTGACTGATTCACTGACTGATTGGCAATCATCGCACAGCCCAAACGGTAAGAGACAGAGGGCTGTAATTTTCACAGGAGTTTCTGTTGGTGGTGAAAGTGCGTACTAAGACGGGGTTTTGGAAAATTCCACCCGGAAAAGTCGGAAAAGCGTGGGAAAAGTTTGTATGGGAAAAATGTTATTTTTCATCCGATTGACTTGAAACTTGGTTTGTAAGCTTGGTACGCGAAATAATTCGACACGTGTTTTCCCGATTTTGGAAAATCCGCCCACGTGGAAAATGGCGGGAAAATTCTGCATACAAAAAAATATTTTTCATCCAATTGGCTTGAAACTCGGTTTGAAAGAAAAGTAGGTGAAATTAATTGAAATGTGATTTTCCGAAGTTGGAAAATTTGACCCAACGGTCGGAAAATTCCCGGAAAATTCTGCATGAACTAAACTATTTTTCATCCGATTGGCTTGAAACTCGGTTTGTAAGGACAAAATACGAAATAAATTGAAATGTGATTTTTCAATGTCGAAAAATCCGCCCACGAGAAAAATGGCCGGAAAATTCTGCATGCAAAAAACTATTTTTCATCCGATTGGCTTGAAACTCGGTTTGTAAGGACAAAATACGAAATAAATTGAAATGTAATTTTTCAATGTCGGAAAATTTGCCCACGAGGAAAATGGTCGGAAAATTCTGCATGCAAAAAACTCTTTTCATCCTATTGGCTTGAAACGCGGTTTGTGAGCATAGAATACGAAATAATTTGAAACGTGATTTTTCAATGTCGGAAAATCCGCCCGTGAGGAAAATGGCCGGAAAATTCTGCATGCAAAAAACTATTTTTCATCCGATTGGCTTGAAACTCGGTTTGTACGATCAAAATGAGATTTCATTTGTGTTTTTATTTTCCGATGTTGAAAATACCGCCGGGATGTCCACTGGGAAGTGGTTGGGAAGTGGGTGGTAAGTTGTTTTGGAGGTGGGTGGGATGTGGGCGAGAGGTGGGTGGGATGTTGGTGGGAAGTGGGTGGGGTGGAAATGGGAAGTGGATGGGATGTGGGCGAGAAGTGGGTGGGAAGTGGGTGGTGAGTGGATGGGAAGTGGGTGGGATGTGGGCGAGATGTAGGAGGAATGTGGGTGGGATGTGGTATGTGGGAGTGGGTGGTATGTGGCTGGGATGTAGGTGGAAACTGGGTGGAAAATTGGGGGGATTAGGGTGTGCATTGCTTCCATACTGTAAAAGCCGCAGCGAAGCGCGACGGGATATTTGCTAGTCTATATATATAAATGAGTTCATCCTGACTGACTGACTGACTGGGGACCGTCGCACAGCCTAAACCATTAAAGATAGGAAGATGAGATTTTCACAGTAGTTTTATCTTATGCTGAAAGTGAGTACTAAGAACGGATTTTGGAAAATTCTGTCGGCAAATGTGGAAAATTCGCGGAAAACTGTTGTATGAAACTTTTTTGTTTTTCATCCGATCAAGTTCAAACTCATTCTCTAAGATCTATATAAAAATTCGACAACAACTGCATACCAATCCGGAAAATTCACCCCGCTGGGTGGAAAGTGGGTGGTCAAGGTTGTATGCGTCTAATTCATTTTCAAAATTACACATAACAAAACATAAGTTGTAAGCATAGTACGCGAAATAATTTGACACGTGTTTTCCCGATTTTGGAAAATCCGCACACGAGAAAAATGGCCGGAAAATTCTCAATCCAAAAAAGTATTTATCATACGATTGGCTTGAAGCTCGGTTTGTAAGTGAAGAATACGAAATAGTTTAAAATGTTATATTCCGAAGTTGGAAAATTTGACCTGACGTTCGAAAATTCCCGGAAAATTCTGCATGAAAAAAACTATTTTTCATCCGATTGGCTTGAAACTCGGTTTGTAAGGACAAAATACGAAATAATTTAAAAAATGATTTTTCAATGTCGGAAAAGCCGCCCACGAGGAAAATGGCCGGAAAATTCTGCATGCAAAAATTATTTTTCATACGATTGCCGGATGCTCACTGGGAAGTAAATGGGATGTGGGTGAAAAGTTGTTTTGGAAGTGGGTGGTAAGTGGATGTAAAGTGGGTGATTTATTTTTTGAGCACAAGTGTTTAACTCAGTGAAAGAGACTTATTTTTCGAGTGTAAGTGTTTATCTCAGTGAGAAACACATATTTTCATTTTTTTTCTGTTATGTGTTTTTCAATAACACTTATTATTGTGAGAAAATTATAAGTGTTTTTTCATTCAAAGTCTATGGAACGGGCATTTTTAACACTAAATTTCATTCACAGCGATAAGGGCCTGAAATTATACACAGAGAACTTAATTTCTGTTAAGTAGTTTCTTACCACAGTGCTCGGCAGAAGTCGTTACAAGCAATTTGAAAAGGAAGTTTGTCCTTGTGGGTAAAAAGCGCTGGAAAATTACATAAGAATCAATGCGTGGGAGCAGTTCACAGCTACGGGACCTCCATGGTGATAAGACCGCTACGTGCCTAAGACCTGCTTTTCAAAACCACAAGTGACCACACTCAATCAACAATGCGAAAGCAAATAACAGTCATTGAAAACTGTCGCTCACACCCTGAAGAAATGCGAGCTTAATATATCACATAACTACATAGCCATGATTACGAGAATACTTAACCGCGATAAATACCATTGATGACCAATGGTAAAGAATAAGGTCAAAGTCATAAAGAATGCTTCAAACCACTTTTTGCGTGTGACAAATTATTTTATCGCTGAAATATACTAAAAAGGACCAAAAACTGTAATAATGCCAGACAAACTGTACTCTCAACCAAGTGGAAAATGATGCGTATCGACGCACGGCGCCATCTGGGTGCAGCAGGTGCAGTGTGCTCTATCGAGACTGTAAGGGCGCTTGTAGCTACTATGTAGATACATTTTTTGCATAAGAATAACAGAGGTATGTTAGCGATGCACACACACATTGCTGTTAAGCAGCTCTCTCTGAGCGACGTGTTGAAGGCTTAAGCTTAACAGCGAAAAGAGCCTATACATGTGAGAAGCATAGGTATGGGTGGTCATATTAGGACGTCCGTATAAGTGCGCGAGCAGGATCAGTGTATGGGTGCACGTTCGGATGCAGAGTGGATTGGGCTGCAAGTTCCGTTGTCGTCAAGGCAATGCACCCCCACAAGGGTGAAAAGGAAAGCGTGAAGCGAGACAGAGTCTAGCTTCCCTCTGCTCCAATGGCGGAGTGGTGAGATGCTGGGCTGCAGCGTCACCGAGGTTTCGTGGGCGAAGAAGGACGCCTCCACAAGCATTCACAAAAAGCCACTGCAGTGAAAAGTTGATTTTTTCTCCTTCTCATATTCAACCGGTTTCACTAATAAGAAATCAGCAAAAGTTTTCGGACCCGGAAAGTCCAAAGTGACATTTTTTTACAAGTGTGCGTAGAACCAACTTGGAGCTGCTTAAGGCGCGCTCAAAATCTTTTTTTTGGACGCCAGATCCAACAGGGTAAGTTGGAGCAAACGGGGGTGTCTCCATCACTTGAGGGGAAAAAAATTGTCATTGGCAGAGTGAGGCTCACGAGGAAAATTTTCCTTTGCCTTTACAGGAGGATTTGGCGTCATATAACGCCCAAAATTTTATTCATCCCAAGCGGAAGCCAGGAAGGTTGATTTCCATCGCCTCTAAAGGGATCAAACGCACGCAAGCTTACCTTCAACCTGCAGCGACTGCAAGGCTCACTAAAGAGCGAATTAACATTTAAACTACCAAACGCCTCCAATGCCCAAAGCCTAGGCAGAAAGTTTTATATACAAATCAGTCGCCCGAAATCATTTGCTTGCGTCGGAAGTGTGAGACGAGCGTTTAATTAATACCCTAAAATCTTCTAATTGAGCCCGGACGCGAAGTGAAACCATTACGCATGGATTAGTTGTTAATAGTAGCCTTTAAATCGTTTTAAATCATTTTTTTTGTTTCTGATCGTTTTTAAATAATTTTTATTATCGCGAGTGAGTGTGAGAGTCTGCTTGCTGCTGCCAAATAACCTGTAAAAGGGTAAACAAATTTTCAAAGAGATGTCTGGCAGTGCAGCAAAAGCATAAACATTTTGTTTCGTTTTTTGTTATAAAATCCAAAAGACTTTGAATCGGAGAAAACGGCATAGAGGCAAGGCAGATGTGCATTTAATTATAATTCTTTTTTAACAGCGGTATCTACAATGGGAGCGCTTTCAACTGTGGAGAACCAAAAGTAAGTTCAAAACCCAAATTTTTATTATTTAAATGCATATATCTTTGCCAATGCTAAAACCCTAAAACATCAACATTGAATCGCAAAAGAAAAGAAACGAAAAAAATCATATGAAAGATACCGTTGCTTTGTCTAGCTCGCTAGGAGTTACCTCCCCCACTCTCCTCTTTTAAGTTTACCGGCAGACAAGTGCGCGTTCTAATGCTTCTGCGCGCCTGCGCTTAACCGCTGTATTAGGCGTTTGTTATATTTTTTTTGCATTTGCTTTTGAACACTTCGCATTTATGCCTGGAGAGGTTACAAGCATTTAAGCAATCAGACACCCATACTCATACGCACAACAGATGATTTGCGTTTGTTTATCAATTTAAATTTTGTTTGGATTTTAGAAATATTTTTAAAAAATTTTTTTTTATAATAGTCTTTCACTAGCGTAATAATCAGCAGTTTTAACATGTCTACATACTACTTGTTTTTGTCTGTTTTAAGCCAATAAATTTTTTATAATGTATCGTAATTAAATCAATTTTTGTTGAACTCATGCTAACGCTGCCCCTGTGAGAAGGATGAAGGGATCGTTCACAGAATTTATGAAGTCTTTTAGGAGCGAACGGTCAAGGAAGGGTGGGCCAGCGCAACCACAACAACAACAGTGGCTGTAAATACGAATGTGTAAGAGTGTAAGTGTGTATGTTTGTGTTTGGATTATTTGTTCTCTTCCGGTTAGAATTTAGTCTTTTTATTGTCGCAAGCACGCTCACTAATATAGGAGAAAAATATGATCAGGGCAATGCTTTGGAGGCAGCAACATATCCACCCCAAGCCGACGAGACATAGCCGGATATTAAAGCGTGCCTGTTGCCCCAAAAGTCGAAAAAACCGCCCGTACGTAATTCGTTACAGTTATGATTATATTATTTCTTCTTATTTGGCGCCCAAACGTGTGGACTTATTTTGGTTGCAAAGCTTTTGCTTAGCGCTAGAATGAGACTCACAGATAAATACTTCAAACTTTTTCTCTTTTTTTCATTTCTGTTTTGTCTTCTTTTCTCAAACCAGATCTCAGTGATCAGATTGCATGGACTGCAGTATGAATAATTTGTGAATTGTCATCTGACCACAATCTATGGTTGAGAAAAGGGTTTGCCTAGTCTGTGAGACTGACCAGCAGTCAATCATTGGAAAGCAAATTAGTGGAATCTGGTTTGACTATTTGACCATGAGTGATGCTGGTCATTCGCGCAGGTTCTTTAAAATTCTTTTGTCTTTGAGTATTGGATTTTGGAAATAGTTTACGAACTGCTCTTACCACTACTAACAAAGCAAGAGAAATCTCTTTCTGGTACGCAAGCAATGGTTGAGGTGGAAATTCATATCAAATGGTTTTCGAACTCTTGATTGACCACAAAAAAATCTTGCGAGCGAGACAAATTCGCGTTCTGTCAATGTTGAGGAAATTTGGATGTTGCATCGGTCAGCGAGATTAGCAGCCAACCATGCGTCAGAATGCTAAGAGTTTGTCACCTTTCTGTTCTTCTTTCTAACATACACATTCACAAAAACATTTTAGGAAATTTTTTTCACAGGGAGCAAAGTTACGCAATGAGTTCAACATTTTATGAAATATTTTGTCTTTGAGATTTTTATTCATATCCATTTTTTATTTATTTTATTTTATTTTATTTTTATTTTAATTTTTTTCGTCCATTTATTTTTAGAAATTTAGAAAGTATATAGGTCTAGAGTTTTAATTGCATTTTTTTAAGTATTTAGAAAACAATTAGGTCTAGAGAAACCTTTTCATTTATAGAAAATCTGTTTGTCGTCATGGGGATCGATCATTCAGACGATGAGAGGTCAGCCACTGACAGGATTACATGCACCATTTGCAAGCTAGGAATTCGAGCCTCAGAAGCTAACCTGCGGGCATGAATTTCATACGTTATGCATTAAGACACATTTCATGGAAAAAACCACCTGTCCACTCTGTAACACCAAGTGTATTGAAAACACAATTGCAAAACCTGCTAGTATAAGCGCTAGTACTCGATCGCAAATTCGAGATATCGCAGGCAGACAATCAAGCCCGTTAAATACAGTAGGAAGTGGTGAACTGACAGGCACACCAACCAATTCTCAGGCAAATAGAACAAATCTTATTAGCGAAGAATCACTACAAATCATGCAGAATAATCTTCTAAGCGCCCTGGCGGACCAAATGAAACGAATGATTGAGACAAATGTTCAGGATTGCTTTCAGCGCATAAATTTGTCTGTCAATAGTCAGTCAGAAGCTCGCAATAGGCGTGGTGAAGGTGAACAAGAAAACATACAGGAAGTATTAAATAGTTCAAGGAGAAGAATACTCCAGCAGAGGTCGAGCAGGTCCTCCATGGATAGAAACGAAGGTAGCATATCTTCAGATTTGCTTCAAAGACCAGATAAGGTGGGGCACATAATGAGCAGCTGGAAACTAAAGTTTTCAGGCACGGGATTGTCAGCTGATAGTTTCATTTATCGCGTGGAAGCTTTGACACATCAAACGCTTGAAAGCAATTTTGAAGTGATATGCCGGAATGCGAGTTCATTATTCGAGGGAAAGGCCAATGAATTCTTTTGGAGACATCACAAAACTGTTCGGCACATTACATGGTTCCAATTGTGCGCAGCTTTAAAGAAGCAATTTAAGGATGAGAGAGACGTTGGCGACATCGAGGAGCTCATAAGGCAGCGAAAGCAAGACGCGCAAGAATCGTTCGACCATTTTTATGATAGCGTTAGCGTTCTGCTGGATAAAATGGACACTCCTATTGCAAACAATAAGCTTGTACGCATATTAAAGAACAATCTTCGACCCGAAATACGTCACGAAATTCTCAATGTGGATATTACATCAGTATCACAGCTTCGTGAAGTATGTAGAAAGAGGGAAGCATTTTTAGAAGATGTTAAGCGCTCGTATGGCTACACCAAAAAGGTGCCGTTTAGGCGTGAGGTTGCAGAGTTAGAAGAGGATGCGTTAGGCAGGGATCCTGAGGTCTCGGAAAGCGAAGGAGAAGTAACAGGTGATATTGAGGCACTTGCACTGGTTTGTTGGAATTGTCGCAGAGAAGGGCACAGATACCAAGATTGCCTGGCTGATCGTAGAGTATTCTGTTATGGGTGCGGGATTCCTAACACTTATAAGCCTAGCTGTGCAAAATGCACTGCAAAAAACGCAAGGGTGAGCACGCAGAAGCCACCACACAAACCGAAGGCCCCGCGTGCTCTCCAAGATCCTCCGAGCTCTTAAGCCCAGGCACAGAGGAGGCCAAAAGTAACCCAGACGAAACTTATAAAAACCCGATTTTGACACACAATGAAAAGAAAATGTTTTTGCACAATCGTTTAGAACAATTGGCAAAATTTAAAGATGATAGGAGTTTTCACAAGCAAAGGCGCCACACACGCAGCGTCAAGCGCCTCAGAGAATTTTGGAAGGAGAGGAAGAAGATACGAGGTCATGTAAAACAAATAAATGCCATAGAAAATCTCAATCAAGATCCGCGACCTTTCGTCACTGTACAGTTGCTTGACAGGCAGGTATATGGTCTTCTAGACTCAGGGGCAGCAGTAAGTTGCATTGGTGGAAGCTTGGCTAAACAGTTTTTACTGGAAGGGAGAACGTTTAAGAGATTATCAGCAAAAATAAGCACGGCTGATGGAAACAAACAAGAATTAGTTGGCAAAATTCAAGCTTAAGTAACCTATGACCAAAGGTCAGAGGACTTAAGCATATATATTGTGCCATCCCTTAAACAAGACTTATACTTGGGTATAGATTTTTGGAAAAAGTTTAAACTTTTGCCAGTATTGGCCAATGTTTCGGAACTGGATCTCAAATCGGTAGAGCATGAGCTAACAAGCGCTCAATCTTCAAGACTGTCCAATGTCGTCAATTTGTTTCCATCTTTTGCTCAGCAAGGATTGGGAAAAACAAATTTGATTACACACATTATAGACGTAGGCAATACGAAGGCTATAAAACAAAGACATTACCCAGTATCACCGGCCATGGAAAAGTTAATATATGCTGAAATAGACCGTATGTTAGAATTAGGCGTGATTGAAGAGTCTGATAGCGCTTGGTCGTCTCCGATAGTAATCGTGCAAAAGCCAGGAAAGTTTAGGTTGTGTTTAGACAGCCGAAAAGTAAATGCATCAACCGAAAAAGATGCTTATCCTCTTCCACAAATCAGTGGTATAATCAGCAGACTTCCAAAGGCCGAATTCATCACAAGTCTGGACCTAAAGGACGCCTACTGGCAAGTCCCTTTAGATAAAGGATCAAGAGATAAAACAGCGTTTACGGTTCCAGGCAGACCATTATACCACTTCAAAGTGATGCCATTTGGGCTTTGCAATGCAACCCAAACTATGTCCAGGTTAATGGACAAAGTAATCCCTCCTCATCTTCGAAACGAAGTATTCGTATACTTAGACGATTTGCTTATTGTTTCAAGCGATTTTGAACGACATTTGGAAGTGCTCAGGGAAGTGGCGTTAGAAATCAAGAGGGCAGGGTTAACTATAAATATCGGAAAAAGTAAATTCTGTGCAAGAAGGGTAAAATACCTCGGTCATATAGTTGGAGATGGGGGAATTCGAATGGACCCGGATAAAATAGCTGCTATCACCGACTTTCCGGTTCCCAGGTCGCTCAAAGCATTAAGAAGCTTCTTAGGACTATGTGGATGGTACCGCAAATTCATATCAAATTTTGCATCCATAACATCTCCGTTAACCGATCTTCTTACACCTAAGCGAAAGTTTGAGTTTACGCCAGCAGCACACAAAGCATTTGAGGAGCTTAAAACGAAGTTAAGTGAAGCGCCTGTACTAAAAAGTGCGGAGTTTGACAAGCCATTTTACATCCATTGTGATGCTAGCAAGACAGGTGTTGGCGGGGTATTAGTGCAACTTTCGGATGAAGGCGATGAATGTCCAATAGCGTTTGTATCCAAGAAACTTAATAAGGCCCAGCAGAATTATTCCGTTACGGAACAAGAATGCTTAGCAGCTATTGTTTGCTTGAAAAACTTTAGAGCTTATGTGGAGGGACATGATTTTACCATCATCACGGATCATGCTTCGCTTAAATGGCTTATGTCTCAGTCAGATTTAAGTTCCCGTTTAGCAAGATGGGCATTAAAATTGCAAGGGTATTCCTTTAAGATAGAGCATAGGCGAGGAAAGCTTAATGTGGTACCGGACGTGCTTTCAAGAGTACACGAAGAGGAAGTGGCGGCTATAGATTTTCGAGATGGCCTGATAGTTGACATACAGTCAGAGCATTTTAAGTCCGAGGAGTACACGGATTTAGTAGAGCGAGTAAAAGCTATGGGCAACCAGCTTCCGGATCTGAAAATCAGCGATGGTTTGGTCTATAGACGTACTGAGCATTCTGTTGGGGAGCCAGTCCATGACATATACACTTGGAAGTTATGGCTGCCAAGGCAACTCATTGGTGATGTTCTAAATAGGGCTCACAATAATCCTTTAGTCGCTCATGGAGGAATACACAAAACAATAGAGCGTCTGCGGCGATACTATTTTTGGCCAGGATTAGCTAATGATGTCAAGACTTTTATTAATGCTTGTGAAACATGCAAGGCCTCGAAAGCGCCAAACCAAGCGTTAAGACCACCATTGGGAAAGGCTCCAGAATCGCAGAGATTTTTCCAGCGATTATTCATTGATTTCCTTGGGCCTTATCCGCGGTCAAGCAGTGGAAATATAGGGATTTTTATAGTTTTAGACCACATGACCAAATATGTCTTCTTGCATGCTGTTAAAAAGATCACGGCCGATGTTGTTGTCAAGTACTTAGAGAATGACTTGTTTCATACTTTTGGCGTGCCCGAAACAATAGTGTCCGACAACGGTTCTCAGTTTCGGTCAGAAGTATTTCGCAAGTCGCTGTCGCGTTATGAAATATCCCACATCTTTACAGCTGTGCATTCTCCGCAAGGCAACGCATCAGAGCGTGTCAACCGATCGGTAGTGTCAGCAATCAGGGCCTATGTCAATCCTGATCAGAAGAATTGGGATGTCTTGCTCACCCACATATGCTGTGCTTTAAGATCGGCAATTCATTCCAGCATTGGCACAAGTCCTTATTACATGGTGTTTGGACAACAAATGATAACGTCAGGCTCTACATACTCGTTACTGAGGAAGTTAAGTCTGCTAGAGGATCGAGCAATACACATTGATCGCAAGGATTCGCTAGAGATTGTGCGAGCCAAGGCGAACGAAATCATGCAAAAGCAGCATGAGCGAAATGAAAAGCAGTATAATTTGAGAACCCGGGATGTTCATTATCAGGAGGGACAAGAAGTCTTCAGGCGTAATTTCAAGCAGAGTAATTTTGCTGCGGGATACAATGCTAAATTCGGACCTAGCTTTGTCAAAGCGAGAGTGCGTAAAAAGCTGGGCAGTGCCTACTATGACTTAGAAGATTTGCAGGGACATTATCTGGGAAAATATCATGCAAAGGACATAAGACAATGATTCTTTGCTACAAGCGGGATCAGCCTTGGTTCTCGGTTTTACAGAGCCCCAGTCTGATTTTGGCAGGGGGGATTTGTAAGGGCGCTTGTAGCTACTATGTAGATACATTTTTTGCATAAGAATAACAGAGGTATGTTAGCGATGCACACACACATTGCTGTTAAGCAGCTCTCTCTGAGCGACGTGTTGAAGGCTTAAGCTTAACAGCGAAAAGAGCCTATACATGTGAGAAGCATAGGTATGGGTGGTCATATTAGGACGTCCGTATAAGTGCGCGAGCAGGATCAGTGTGTGGGTGCACGTTCGGATGCAGAGTGGATTGGGCTGCAAGTTCCGTTGTCGTCAAGGCAATGCACCCCCACAAGGGTGAAAAGGAAAGCGTGAAGCGAGACAGAGTCTAGCTTCCCTCTGCTCCAATGGCGGAGTGGTGAGATGCTGGGCTGCAGCGTCACCGAGGTTTCGTGGGCGAAGAAGGACGCCTCCACAAGCATTCACAAAAAGCCACTGCAGTGAAAAGTTGATTTTTTCTCCTTCTCATATTCAACCGGTTTCACTAATAAGAAATCAGCAAAAGTTTTCGGACCCGGAAAGTCCAAAGTGACATTTTTCTACAAGTGTGCGTAGAACCAACTTGGAGCTGCTTAAAGCGCGCTCAAAATCTTTTTTTTGGACGCCAGATCCAACAGGGTAAGTTGGAGCAAACGGGGGTGTCTCCATCACTTGATGGGAAAAAAATTGTCATTGGCAGAGTGAGGCTCACGAGGAAAATTTTCCTTTGCCTTACATTTTATTCATCCCAAGCGGAAGCCAGGAAGGTTGATTTCCATCGCCTCTAAAGGGATCAAACGCACGCAAGCTTACCTTCAACCTGCAGCGACTGCAAGGCTCACTAAAGAGCGAATTAACATTTAAACTACCAAACGCCTCCAATGCCCAAAGCCTAGGCAGAAAGTTTTATATACAAATCAGTCGCCCGAAATCATTTGAGACGAGCGTTTAATTAATACCATAAAATCTTCTAATTGAGCCCGGACGCGAAGTGAAACCATTACGCATGGATTAGTTGTTAATAGTAGCCTTTAAATCGTTTTAAATCATTTTTTTTGTTTCTGATCGTTTTTAAATAATTTTTATTATCGCGAGTGAGTGTGAGAGTCTGCTTGCTGCTGCCAAATAACCTGTAAAAGGGTAAACAAATTTTCAAAGAGATGTCTGGCAGTGCAGCAAAAGCATAAACATTTTGTTTCGTTTTTTGTTATAAAATCCAAAAGACTTTGAATCGGAGAAAACGGCATAGAGGCAAGGCAGATGTGCATTTAATTATAATTCTTTTTTAACAGCGGTATCTACAATGGGAGCGCTTTCAACTGTGGAGAACCAAAAGTAAGTTCAAAACCCAAATTTTTATTATTTAAATGCATATATCTTTGCCAATGCTAAAACCCTAAAACATCAACATTGAATCGCAAAAGAAAAGAAACGAAAAAAATCATATGAAAGATACCGTTGCTTTGTCTAGCTCGCTAGGAGTTACCTCCCCCACTCTCCTCTTTTAAGTTTACCGGCAGACAAGTGCGCGTTCTAATGCTTCTGCGCGCCTGCGCTTAACCGCTGTATTAGGCGTTTGTTATATTTTTTTTGCATTTGCTTTTGAACACTTCGCATTTATGCCTGGAGAGGTTACAAGCATTTAAGCAATCAGACACCCATACTCATACGCACAACAGATGATTTGCGTTTGTTTATCAATTTAAATTTTGTTTGGATTTTAGAAATATTTTTTTAAAATTTTTTTTTATAATAGTCTTTCACTAGCGTAATAATCAGCAGTTTTAACATGTCTACATACTACTTGTTTTTGTCTGTTTTAAGCCAATAAATTTTTTATAATGTATCGTAATTAAATCAATTTTTGTTGAACTCATGCTAACGCTGCCCCTGTGAGAAGGATGAAGGGATCGTTCACAGAATTTATGAAGTCTTTTAGGAGCGAACGGTCAAGGAAGGGTGGGCCAGCGCAACCACACGAACAACAGTGGCTGTAAATACGAATGTGTAAGAGTGTAAGTGTGTATGTTTGTGTTTGGATTATTTGTTCTCTTCCGGTTAGAATTTAGTCTTTTTATTGTCGCAAGCACGCTCACTAATATAGGAGAAAAATATGATCAGGGCAATGCTTTGGAGGCAGCAACATATCCACCCCAAGCCGACGAGACATAGCCGGATATTAAAGCGTGCCTGTTGCCCCAAAAGTCGAAAAAACCGCCCGTACGTAATTCGTTACAAGACTCGCTGCACACTGAAGCAGATGTCTGCCAAAACCAACTCGATTTTATCTGATAATGTTGGTTTTTACTGTTTTTGTAGTTGGGCTGCTCTCAAACTTAAGTTTCCTGCACACCGCTGGTATAAAACTTTATTCCCAATCACATCTACAAAGTAAATTATCATTACATTACTAATAGAGAAATTTCACTTATCTTTATTTACTTTCGTTTTTCTGTTATACTTTAACAGTTATTAATAGACACTTAAAACATAAATGTTATTTTTAAGTGTTATTAAAAGACAGATTAATTTTTCTCTCAACAGTTTTCGGTTACCAGAAAACACAAATAACACAAAAATAAATGATCAAACTCAGTGAGAAACCGAAATTGCTTATGATTTTTATACACTTGAAAAGTGTATTATAATTTTGCCCAGAAGTTTGCAACGCATAGAAGGAATCATCTCCGACCACATAAAGTATATATATTCTTGATCAGCGTGACGAGCTGAGTCGATTTAGCTTTGTCCGTCCGTCTGTCTGTTTCTACGCGAACTAGTCCCTCAGTTTTGAAGCTATCGAGCTGAAATTTTGCACAGAGTCTTCTTTTATCTGCACGCTGCTAATATGTCGGAACCGACCGGATCGGATAGCTACTTCTTGTAGCTGCCATACAAATGATCGGTCGAAAAATGGATTTTAATGAGAAAAACTGATTTTTCCTCAATATTACCGCTCTTAATCACGGTCATAGGTAATATTAAATGTTTTTAAGCTGATCTGCGAAGTCGCTAACCGTTGAGACAAGCGTTTTCAATTGTGTCAAAACTTCGACACAGACGAAGTTAGCTTTGCCTTTCTCGGTGTGTTTATCTCAGTGAGAAACACTTTGAAAATATGTGTTGAGAGTTATTCCGGACCTCTGGTTAAAAGTATTTAATTATGTTAATTTACATGATAAGTGTATATTAAAGTAGGAGTGGTAGCCGTAGTTAGTTTTAAAATCCTTTAGAACCTAATACTCTGGATCCTTCAATTTGATCATATTCATCCAATTGACTGGAATGTGTGGCTTGAGTGGAATCGGTTGTCTGTGTAGCTTGAGTTGCCTCAGTTAGGCTGCAGCCTTCATATTACGAAGTAGGACCTTCACCTTCATGTTTGTTAACACATCTTGTAACGCATCTTCAAATTTTGCGCAAATTGGACGCTGTATTGTCAACGAATTCAGGGTACAGGACACGTTTTCTGGTAGATCTAGCATCATTTATACATGTTTCTTTTTATAATATGGGGTAATTCTGTAGAACGGAACATTTTATGATAAATTTCGTTTTTAAAAAATAGTTTTCCGATAAAACTGCAATTTGTGTAAGTATACTTTGTGCTTTTGAAAATGTGTGCGATTTAAATCAACCTGTGTGAATTTTAAAGTTAAATGTCGAGACGATCAAATTTGGCCCGGGGAACGCGAAATGCGTCACAAGCTGTGGCTTCGAGGAGTCGTAAAAGTAGCCAAGACATTTTACATACATCGCAATGAAAATAGTCGTCTACGCCCAGTAAGGAACCGCTCAGATCAACAAAACGATGATGCAACAACAACTGCAAATAAACGTCGTGAAATACAAAATCTACAAGGCGTTGCGTTCACGTATTACGCTTCTCATAGGCATATTATATTTGGTCCAATCAACGAACATTAAATTCATTTAGTAAGCAGCGAAGCGCGCACTTCCACCTCTTAAAGCTTGGTACGGAGATACTTGCGAAAAGTGTGCGAAATCTCTGTACATTATTTCGTCAATAGCAAGTGCAAAATAAGCCGCTCATCACTAGATGTTTTGTTTTCAAATTTAACTTGGCGGGATTTTTTAAACTGATGAACAGCGAATAGTTATGGTGGCCTTTAATGATGCAATAGTTGCAACAATAGCTTTATGTGATTTGTAAGAAGCGGTAATGAAGGCACCTAGGGTAAAGATCCAAGTGGAGGCAGATGTAAAACATAAATAAATCGCAAATAAATAAATCTTTTGTAGGTTCATCGTGACCTTTATTTGCAATTTTTCAATAACTTCATCCAATGGGCAATCGTTGCTCTTTGTATACGTCCAGGGAAAGGGCTATGTCGAGGGTTTTGGCCACGGCATCTCGATGTTACGTACTTATAATGCAACGGTATAGATAAGAATATGTTGACCATTGAAAAGTTCTGTAGCTCTTCCGTTCGACATACGGAATCGCCGTAGTCCATAATTGAATCACCTTGGATAAGCACTTATTTGTTTAAATGCATGGCTTACACACACATTCCTTGTACCGACAAGTTGGTCAAAAATGACAAGAGTGAATCTAACTGCCACTTCACATCGCTTGCCTTCTTGAGTTGCGATGGATACTCCACCACCGCTTTCACTCTTGGCATGCTTAGGGCACCGCCAGCGCACGATGTCCTTTAATGAAGCCCAACCTGCGTTTAAATGATCTCCTAGCAAAAACAATAAATTGTGAATAGCATAATTTAACTCAATAAATGTGCAACTTTCTAGATAATTTTTGTCAAGCCGCTATCATAATGCTGTTTATGGATGAGCTAGGGCCACCTTCTCCTCCAATAAAAAGTTGTTCAGCCTTTTTAAAGTTTTTGTTTAGTTGTCCTTTTCATTTGAAAACTCCGCGCCACAACACTTGTATGAATATGTGTGTCTACCGGCACGTGTAGTGTGTATGTAGAGACAAAAAAATATGTTTACATATATTTTACATCTTCGAAATCATCTCTCAGCGGGTGACTATCGTGGGACACATTGAAGTCGGGTGGCAATGCTGTGATATCGATATATCAATTTCGCGCATGAACTCCAGACCAACTCACGAAACAGCAACCTGCGAAATCTTTTTATACCCGTTACTCGCAGAGTAAAAAGGATATACTAAAGTCGTGCAAATGTATGTAACAGGCAGAAGGAATCGTTTCCGACCATATAAAGTATATATATTCTTGATCAGCATCAACAGCCGAGTCGATATAGACATGTCCGTCTGTTGGTCTGTCTGTATGAACACCTAGATCTCAGAGATGGTAAGAGATAGAGGTTTGACATGTATGGGACAAATTCTTCTTTTATCTGCACGCAGATCAAGTTTGTTTCAAATTTTGGCCACGCCCCTTCCCGCTTCCGCAATTTGGAAAAAAACGTTATATCTCCTACAGATAAAGATCGGATAAACGGTTCTCAAGTTATGAGCAAAAAAGTGAACCAAGCCCTTCCGCTAAAAAAAAAAAGGTGGCATACTTTTCGGTTGGTCACTGTAAGGAACGCAGGAACACTGTTAAACATGTTTTTTCATGAGTAACGGGTATATCGAAGTCGGTTAGAGCCGGCTTTAACTTACGCTCTCGTTTTTTATATGGAGTTTTGCATTTCGCACGTATATCCGTACCAAGCTTAATATAAAATTTTTTCTAAAATAATTTTCATGCCGTTGCGAACGTTATACACTTTGCCATTAATATTTTTCAAAAAATGTGAAATCAAGGTATTTTTTGTTATCATACTAAAGAGCATTAAAAACTTTATTAATATATAAAAATTTATTCTGTTAAATATGAACGAACCCCATTTTCCGTTGCGGACGTTACACACAGTGCACACTGGTCGAAACAGCCGATTTAGCTGAAATAAAAGCAAATTATTAAAAATGACAACCAGCCAATTTTTGATTTGCAATCGATTACCAATAGACTTTTAAGCCTGTCGATCCTTTTCATTTTTTTGTGGATTTTTAATTCGCTCAGCTGTGAGCTAATATATTTTGCTGTAGCTGCAGTAAACTACTTTTCTGCTTTTTCTAATGCGCACAGATTTGGGTTTCAAATCGCCAAAGTTTATTTTTCCAAATGGTATATTTGTTTGTGGCCATCTGTGGACCAGCGGTTAATGTGTTGGACTGCTGGGCGGGAGGTTGTAGGTTTTTTTCATTCTTTGGAAAATAGCTTTTACATGTACGGCCACACCTTCACCAGCTATTGGGGCCAGCTGTGAAGTAACTAGCCATGAAAAAGCCAATTCTCAAACTTTGCCGTTCGGATCCGGCGTTAAACTGTAGGTCCCTTTCTCTTGTGCGAAATATTTAAAGCACACACGCCAAGAGATTGAGAGAAGCTTGGCTTGGCCCCGTTGGTGGAGCTGTATAGCCCACTTTACATTTACATATTTGATTTTAACTAAGTTGAAGTTATGGATTTACGAAAAAAAATTGTTCCGTGACATGTGCGTAAATGTTTAATGGCAAATCGTAGTGGCATCTTACAGTCGTACTTACCCTTTCAATACCTGTTTTACGACTTTCGTAAAGTGCAATTTTTTTAATCCGGCCGAATTCGTTATCTTTATAAAATGTTTAAATTTTCCGACAGCAACCTGCTAAATACAGAATGCTTTTCCTGTACTATGTCGGTTTTTAAACGCACCTTTTATTTGGAATGGCACGCCTAAAACATACATGCACAGAAATTTTGTATGATAAGCTTATCGTCCCTGACACAAACTTTCCGCTCGTACGTCTACTGAACACATTCTCAAAACTGCCTTTTGCGATCTGTATGAAACGACGCACACCGTAGGAGAAAACGGAATTACAGTAAGATACAAACCATTTACCGTAATTGTGCTTTGATTAGTACGCCACGAACCATCTACAGTGCTTGCTTTTGCATAGTACCTTCTTGTGTTCGGCATTTTTTAACTTTCTAATCATATATTTAGGGTGATACTTTGAGTAGTTACCTATTTTGACTCATTTTGGACCTATTTGAAGGGGTTATATACCTTTTTCATTTTCAAAAATCTAAAATTTTTTTATTGCTTTATCTTGAAGAACAACTCCTTGACAACATTTTCTCAAATTTTCGTAGAGATTTGAGCAGTAGAATTAAAGTTACAGCGCTCCTAGCCCCAAACTACATTTAAAACTTTAAGCGCGAAAATCTCAAAATGATGTTTTTTGCAAAATGACTTTGCGCTGATATGGATTGGCGGAAAACTACTGAACCGATTTTCTTCAATTTTTTTTAAAATGTTCGTAATGAATTTTGTGTGTACTTGAACGATCGATTTTTAAATGTTGCCGTATGCACAAAAACCAAAATTTTTTTAAAAAACTGATCGTTTAGGTACACGGAATTACTCTAAACCAGAACTGTAAACTTGAATTACCATTACCATTACAATTTTTCACATAATTGAAAACAATTCCTGATAACCATTTTTCAATGATCGTATTTGTAACTTGGAATTACGATTATTCAGTGAATATTCCAAAATTTATTTACTTTTACAATTACTTAGATAATTGTAGCTGTAAAGGGGGATTATTGAGTAATTGTGCTTGGAATGTTGAATTATTCATGAATTTTAAGGTGTCAATTTAAATTAGTAAAGCCCAATTATCTATTTCATGGTTTATATAACATCTTCTTGTGTAAAAATAATAACAAGTTTATTTCATATTACCCATTAAATTCAAGTTGGCCTTCATGACAACTTATTTTTGAATCGTAAAATCGGAAATGGCTGGCGTCTTGAGTCGTTAATAATATTAGCAAATGAAACCATTCTTTTAACTGAGGCTGACAACGTTAAACATTGGATATTTTTGAAAAATATCGAAATTTCTCGACGGATCAAGCAAATATCTTCCCACCTATTTTTTAATAGTTTAATAGTAGTCGTTTGTATGTTGTATGTTTTGCCCGTTTGTTACTTAATCACGCACAAATGGCTTAATGGATTGGGAAGAAATTTGGCACTCAGATAGTTGATAATTTGGCCTTGGACATAAGCCATATAACTTAAAAGGTCCAATAAACCGCAAAATTTTCAAAATTACTGTGGGAGCATTTATAAAACCGCTTGATGATTAGATGACAATTTAAGAGTTGTAAGTAAAAGGTGTAGATCCAATGGTCGAAAAAATCGCAAAATTTTCAAATGAACTAAAACTGTTATGAAGTTTGTATAATTGCCAATTGAAGACGCATCTTTAAGAGGTGTAGACTAAAAAGCGCGAAAATCGACAATTTTCATTTGAATTTTTACGAAAGCGAAAAAGTCCAAAACATTGCGAAATTATCCAATTTTTATACTCTGTACCAAAGGTATACTCTATGTACCTTTGGTACAGAGTAAGTTAAGTTTGTGCAAAAGTATGTACTAGGGAGAAGGAATTATTTCCGACTATATAAAGTATATATATTCTTGATCAGCATCAACAGCCTAGTCGATATAGCCATGTCCGTCTGTCCGTCCGTATGAACAAACAGATCTCAGAGATGGTAAGAGATTGAGGTTTGACATGTATGGAACAAATGTTTCTTATAACTGCAGGCAGATCAAGTTTATTTTTAATTTTTCCACGCCCCCTCCCGCCCCCGCAATTTTGAAAAAAACGTTATATCTCCTACAGTTTTGAAGATAGACGATTCGTACCTTCTAGAGATAGTTAGTTATTAGTTATCGATTTGCCGAAGAAATGATGAGGATCGGATGAGCGGTTCTCAAGTTATGAGCAAAAAAGTAAATCACCCTCCCCCACCCCCTCCCATCCTATTACAACTAACACCGCAGAATCTTAGAGAGAGAGAGAAAGAGAGAGAGTAAGAGTGAGAGAGAGACTTAGAGATGAGCGCAGCACCAGCATTGCAATTAGCTTCTTCTCCAGGTACAGAGTATGTTACAGTCGGGCTTGACCGACTTTCTCACTTGTTTGTATAACACTTAGGTAACCTTAATTCTTATGAAGATTTTGATGGTTGACAAAATAGACGGAAAAATACGAGTTATGGATCGAACTTTCAAAACAATCGCGAAATTTCCAAATTTTTCAATTCACCAAAAATTATTATGAAGACTTAAGGGAAAGGACAAGTTGCGGGTTCACATCATATGGGTACCTGTACACCGCACCCTATTGGTTTCATCGAAATCGTAGAATTAATGTTTGGGGATATATGTTGTCTTGAGTCCATTGTATTTCTATGTGTCAAAGCATATTTCACTATAACAATTTTCTGAACTTCAACAGATTTCCGACCATGAAAAGCAATTTCCAAGACAAGTGGAATCAGAGATTATCATTCTAGAGAAAGTCTAATGTTGTTGCTATTGGCAATGCATATGCATTGATCCTGACATGATTTTTTACTATCTTGAAAGTAAAGTTTGTTTGACATTATTACATTCTCTGATCCTCTTTGGTAATTTTCAGCGATTTAATGATTTGTCAGTAACAGAAAGTGGCTTGAAACAGTTTTTAAGATCTTGGCTATATTCTCTATTCTTGGTCATCCGTGGTATTTATCGTGGTTCAGTATTGACATAGACAGGGCAATGCAGTTATGAATAAATTTTAAATTTTCAACCGAAAAATCGGAAATGGCAGGACGTTTTGAGTCTTTAATAATATTTTCATATGAAAACTTTCTTTCAATCAATCACGCTCAAATGGCTTTATGAATTTTGAAGAAATGGCACTCAGATAGTTGATAACCTGCACTTGAAGATTGGCTATATAACTCTTATATAAATGAACCAATTTGTTGAATTTCATCAGATTCCCGACCATGAAGAGCAATTTTTCCGAGACAATTAAACTATCGCAATTCAATCAGTTGCAACAATAGCAGTGTTCGCTTTTGTCGAAAGTTGGAAAATATTTGAAAAGCGCTTCTTGACTTTTTCCAAAATACGTTTTGTTACACTCTTTGAGCTTAATATCTCAGTGGAATTAGAGATTCTCTGCAACTTTAGTGCCAGGGTATTCAATGGCGAAAATGTAAATTGTTTTCTGTCTGAAGAAAGTGTAAAATAGTTGCTATTGGCGTCATCAAATTGTTAAAGTAATTAAATTTTGAAATATTCACTGAATAATCATAGTTCCACCTTACAATTACGAATATTGAAAAATCGTTATTATTAATTGTTTTTGCATTACCTAAAAAATTGTGTTTATAGTAATGAAAAGCAATTAAATACGGGAAGTAATGAATACATTACAGCTCTGCTCTAAACTAATGCATTTTTTTATTGTTATGGTTTTAGTTGACCAGTTCGACCTGGGGAATTATCACCGCAAGGCTCTTCCAAAAAAAAGCCTTTAAGGAAAACATCCACCCCTTAAAAACTATTTAACATTTTTTCACAAATTTTTGCACAAACATGCATATGCTTTTAACCTAATAGCTTTAAATAGCTTTAAAACTGACGGAGGAGATAACATAGAAACAGACGGACATGGCTATATCAACTCAGCTCGTCAAACTGATCAAGAATATATATACTTTATGTGGTCGGAGATGTTTCCTTCTGTGCGTTACAAACATCCGGACAATTTTAATATACCCTCTCCAAAGATATAAAAATAAAAACATTTCGAAAATTTGAAATCTATATATATAAAATCCCGATGGTTTGAGACGAACCTTGGAGTGAAGCAAGGTTGCTTACTAAGCCCGTTACTTTTCGCACTGTACGTCGACGATATATCATCCATTCTGCCAGGGGGTGTTCAACTGGGGTCGGAACGAATCAAAGTCCTAATGTATGCCGATGACATGGTACTTCTGGCCGATGACGCCCGTGGTTTGCAGCAAATGATCGACGCAATGCACTCGTACTGCCAAACTTGGGGTCTTCAAATTAACTGCGAAAAATCGAAGATAATGGTAATACGAGATACAAGGGGTCGAAAAGCAAGGACAGATACTTGGTCTATCAACGGAGTGAATTTAGATATTGTCACCGAATTCCAGTACCTGGAAGTCACTCTAACTCCAAATATGTCATTCCGCAAGCATTTAAACAAAAAACTAAGCGACTCGAAAATTGCGATCAATACCACATGGAACAAACTGCTTAGAAAAAGAAACGTCAATCACAGCACCAAGTACAAATTGTTCTTAGCCACAGCAAGAGCAATTATGTGCTATGCAGCCCAAGTATGGGGCTTTGGTCAATACGAAGAAGTAGAAAAACTCCTCTGCTTTTATATAAAGAGAGTGTTCCACTTGCCTCTATGCTCGCCCAACTACGCTATACACTTGGAAACGGGTCTCCCAACTATGTTTCTCTACACATTGCAACTGCACTTCGATTATATTAAGAAAAGTATGCAAATGCCATCTACACGTCTTCCAAGAATTGTCACAGAACACTTATTAAAAGAAAAATCACAGTTCGTTGGCAGGTGGGAAGCCATGGCGCTGGACCACAACATAATTTGCAATATAGAGGATAACAGTACATGGAACCTTTGGCAGACACAACTGCTGCAGAGCATAGACAGCAGGGAAAGGATTGGCTTTGAATCACAAGCCCGTGAAAGTCAGTCCCGTGACACGTACAGCAAACTGGAGTATAACTTAAAAGATAAAAATTATTTCAGTGACAATTTAGACATTACAGCAATATCAGTCATTTTTCGAACGAGAACGGAACTGCTTAACCTTAACTATATGCCACATATCTCAAGGCCCAGCCATTGCACTCTCTGCAACACCGGAGAGAGAGAAGACACCGCCCACTTCTTTTCTCGCTGTCCAATCCTAAAGGAACTCAGGGTCCTATACTGGGAAAAAGATGCTCTGACCGACCAGGAAATGTTCAAACTCTTAAACGGAAGCAATTGGCGCTTGCTCACTTCCTATCTCAGAGAGTGTCTGCAGTATCGACGCGATTTTTTAATGGATTTTGGAGACGTGTAATTGGAGATCGAAATAGATGAGTCATAATTTAAAAAAATGTTACCTACATTTGGCTAACGGCAACTTGCCACAGCCAATTTTTTTTTTATAATCATTGTAAATCCTTAATATTTTAAACATTTTGTCACTTTAAGATTTTTGTAAATATATACATACAAGCATTAATGGATCTCAATGAAAATAAAATATATACTACTACTACTACTACTACTATAAAAAAGTTCAACCTGACTGACTGACTGACTGGTGACCTAAACCATAAAAGATAGGAAGATGAGATTTTCACAGTAGTTTTATCTTATGCTGAAAGTGAGTACTAAGAAAGGGTTTTGGAAAATTCTGCCGGGAAGTGTGGACAATTCGCGGAAAACTTTTACATAAAACTTTTTTGTTTTTCATCCGATCAAGTTCAAACTCATTTTCAAAGATCTGTATGAAAATTCGACAACAACTGCATACCAATCTTCCGGAAAATTCACCCCCATTGCGTGGAAAGTGGGTGGTCAAGGTTGTATGGGCGAAACTTTAGTTGCCAGCGATTAGCGCCAACTCATTTTCAAAATTACACATAACAAAACATAAGTTGTAAGCATAGTACCGAAATAATTTTGAAAAAAAAAAATCCGCACACGAGGAAAATGACCGGAAAATTCTGAATCCAAAAAAGTATTTATCATACGATTGGCTTGAAACTCGGTTTGTAAGTATAGAATACGAAATAGTTTGAAATGTGATATTCCGAAGTTGGAAAATTTGACCCAACGGTCGGAAAATTCCCGGAAAACTTTGCATAAAAAAAACTATTTTTCATCCGGTTGGCTTGAAACTCGGTTTGTAAGGACAAAATACGAAATAATTTGAAATGTGATTTTTCAATGTCGGAAAATCTGCCCACGAGAAAAATGGCCGGAAAATTCTGCATGCAAAAAATAATTTTTCATCCGATTGGCTTGAAACTCGGTTTGTAAGGTCAAAATGAGAATTCATTTGAGTTTTCATTTTCCGATGTTGGAAATACCGCCGGGATGCCCACTGGGAAGTGAATGGGATATGGGTGGTAAGTTGTTTTGGAGGTGGGTGGTGAGTGGATGGGAAGTGGGTGGGATGTGGGCGGGGAGTGGGTGGTATGGGGCTTGGATGTAGGGGGAAACTGGGTGGAAAATTGGTGGGATCAGGGTGTGCATTGCTTCCATACTGTAAAAGGCGTAGCGAAGCGCGACGGGATATTTGCTAGTCTATCTATATATATAAAACTGTTCAACCTGACTGACTGGTGACCGTCGCACAGCCTAAGCCATAAAAGATAGGAAGATGAGATTTTCACAGTAGTTGTATCTTATGCTGAAAGTGAGTACTAAGAACGGATTTAGGAAAATTCTGTCGGCAAATGAGGAAAATTCGCAGAAAACTTTTGTATGAAACTTTTTTGTTTTTCATCCGATCAAGTTCAAACTCATTCTCTAAGATCTATATAAAAATTCGACAACAACTGCATACCAATCTTCCGGAAAATTCACCCCGCTGGGTGGAAAGTGGGTGGTCAAGGTTGTATGCGTCTAATTCATTTTCAAAATTACACATAACAAAACATAAGTTGTAAGCATAGTACGCGAAATAATTTGACACGTGTTTTCCCGATTTTGGAAAATCCGCACACGAGAAAAATGGCCGGAAAATTCTCAATCCAAAAAAGTATTTATCATACGATTGGCTTGAAACTCGGTTTGTAAGTAGAGAATACGAAATAGTTCAAAGTGCTATATTCCGAATTTGAAAAATTTGACCTGACGGTCGAAAAATTCCCGGGAAATTCTGCATGAAAAAAACTATTTTTCATCCGATTGGATTGAAACTCGGTTTGTAAGGACAAAATGCGAAATAATTTGAAATGTGATTTTTCAATGTCGGAAAAGCCGCCCACGAGGAAAATGGCCGGAAAATTCTGCATGCAAAAACTATTTTTCATACGATTGCCGGATGCTCACTGGGAAGTAAATGGGATGTGGGTGAAAAGTTGTTTTGGAAGTGGGTGGTAAGTGGATGTAAAGTGGGTGGCGTGTGGCGGGAAGTGGGACGGATGTGGGTGTGATGTCAATGGGAAGAGGGCGGGAAGTGCGTGGTATGTGGGTGGCAAGTGGGTGTGATGTCAATGGGAAGAGGGCGGGAAGTGCGTGGTATGTGGGTGGCAAGTGGGTGGAATTTGGGTGGGATGTAGGTGGGAAGTGGGCGGGAAGTGAGTGGGACGTAGGTGGGAAGTGGGTGGGGTGGAAATGGGAAGAGGGTGGGATGTGGGTGGAATGTGGCGGTAAGTGGGAGGGATGTGGGTGGGATGTGGGTGGGATGTGGGTGGCAAGTGGGTGGGATGTAGGTGGGGAGTGGGCGGGAAGTGGGTGGGAAGTCGGTGGGATGGAAATGGGAATTGGGTGGGATGTGGGTGGAATGTGGCGGTATGTGGGAGGGATGTGGGTGGAATGTGGGAGGGATGTGGGTGAGATGTAAATGGGAAGTGGGTGGGATTTTGGGCGGGAAGTAGACGGGAAGAGGGCGGGAAGTGTGTTGTATGTGGGTGGCAAGTGGGTGGGATTTTGGGTGGGAATTGGACGGGAAGAGGGCGGGAAGTGTGTGGTATGTGGGTGGCAAGTGTGTGGGATGTGGGCCTGAAGTGGGTGGTAAGTGGGTGTGCGATTGTTCTATACTGTTGAAGGCGCAGCTTAGCGTGACGGGCTATTTGCTAGTAATATATAAAAAAGTTCAACCTGACTAATTGACTGACTGACTGGTGACCGTCGCACAGCCTAAACCATTGAAGATAGGAAGATGAGATTTTAACAGTAGTTTTATCATATGCTGAAAGCGAGTACTAAGAACGGATTTTGGAAAATTCTGTCGACAAATGTGGAAAATTCGCGGAAAACTGCTGTATGAAACTTTTTTGTTTTTCATCCGATCAAGTTCAAACTCATTTTCAAAGATCTATATGAAAACTCGACAACAACTGCATACCAATCTTCCGGAAAATTCACCCCGCTGGGTGGAAAGTGGGTGGCCAACTCGTTTTCAAAATTACACATAACAAAACATAAGTTGTAAGCATAGTACGCGAAATAATTTGACACGTGTTTTCCCGATTTTGGAAAATCCGCACACGACGAAATTGGCCGGAAAATTCTGAATCCAAAAAAGTATTTATCATACGATTGGCTTGAAGCTCGGTTTGTAAGTAGAGAATACGAAATAGTTTAAAATGTTATATTCCGAAGTTGGAAAATTTGACCTGACGTTCGAAAATTCCCGGAAAATTCTGCATGAAAAAAACTATTTTCATCCAATTGGCTTGAAACTCGGTTTGTAAGGACAAAATGCGAAATAATTTGAAATGTGATTTTTCAATGTTGGAAAAGCCGCCCACGAGGAAAATGGCCGGAAAATTCTGCATGCAAAAACTATTTTTCATACGATTGCCGGATGCTCACTGGGAAGTAAATGGGATGTGGGTGAAAAGTTGTTTTAGAAGTAGGTGGTAAGTGGATGTAAAGTGGGTGGCGTGTGGCGGGAAGTGGGACGGATGGGGGTGGGATGTTAATGGGAAGTGGGCGGGAAGTGGACGGGAAGAGGGCGGGAAGTGTGTGGTATGTGGGTGGCAAGTGGGTGTTATGTGGGTGGGATGTAGGTGCGAAGTGGGCGGAAAGTGGGTGGAATGTGGGAGGGATGTGGGTGGGATGTAAATGGAAAGTGGGTGGGATGTAAATGGAAAGTGGGTGGGATGTGGGTGGAATGTGGCGGTAAGTGGGAGGGATGTGGGTGGGACGTGGATGGCAAGTGGGTGGAATGTGGGTGGAATGTAGGTGCGGGAAGTGGGCGGAAAGTGGCTGGGATGTGGGCCTGAAGTGGGTGTGCGTTTGTTCTATACTGTTGAAGGCGCAGAGAAGCATGACGGGCTATTTGCTAGTTAATTATAGTAGAGCTTAGGGACAGACTAACATACAGACGGACGAACAAAGCTCGATCGACTCAGCTCGTCATGCTGATCAAGAATATATATACTTTATATGGTGGTCGGAGATGTTTCCTTCCATGCGTTGCAAACTTCTGGGCAAAATTATAATATACTTTTCAAGTATATAACAAGTGAGAAAGTCGGTCAAGCCCGACTATAACATACCCAGTACCTGGAGTAGAAGCTGCAATGCTGGTGCTGCGCCCATCTCTAATTCTCTCACCCTTTCTCTCTCTCTCTCTCTCTCTAAGATTGTTCGGTGTTAGTTGTAAAAGGGTGAAAGGGGGTGGGGGGAGGGTGATTTACTTTTTGCTCATAACTTGAGAACCGCTCATCCGATCTTTATCATTTCTTCGGCAAATCGATACATTTTGCTAATTACTAACTATCTCTAGAAGAATCTATCTTTAAAACTGTAGGAGAATACCCAAATTGCGGGGGCGGGAGGGGGCGTGGCCAAAATTGAAAATAAACTTGATCTGCCTGCAACTATAAGAAGCATTTGTCCCATACATATCAAACCTCTATCTCTTATCATCTCTGAGATCTGTTTGTTCATACGGACGGACGGACGGACAGACAGACTGATCAAGAATATATATACTTTATATGGTCGGAAATGATTCCTTCTCCCTGTTACATACTTTTGCACAAACTTAATATACTCTATGTACCTTCGGTACAGAGTATAAAAACCAGAATATTTGCAATAGGGATTAAAATACTCATTTGGATAAATTATATAAAACATTTTGTACGCTCTTTACTATTCTCTTCAACATTGGTCATCCTTGGTATTTAATCGCGGTTCGCTAAGATCACAATCATAGTTATGCAGTTATTTGTGGAGTTTAAAAGCAAATTCTGAAGTAATTATTAATTTAACTACCATGGAGGTCACTTAGCTTAAAAGTGCGCTAATTCAATAGATCTGGAATGATTTTTATCTTACTTGGCATATAAGTTTGGAGCAATACTTCTATTAATCCACATAGATTTTAATTTAAAAACGAGAAACGTCATTGGTTTTGTTCAATCAGCGCTTGTTTCCAAGATATCGCGGAAAAACCAAAAAGTCGACTTTTTGGCACTCTAGGATTTATGGAGGCCAAACTAGGCATAATTATCTGAATTTATGAACTAATTGCGATAAAGTACATATCAAAGCAAATTTTAAAAATCATAGCCGCTATATTAGTACAGCGGAAAGTGTCTAAATTGGCCTCTAAAGACAGACATTTTTCGATTTATAGCATTTTTAGCATTTTTTATAGCCCGTTCCTATACAGATTTAGAGTGACAATCTAGTTTTCCTCCCATAAATTTAAATATGTATTAACACGCCATAACTTTGCCAAATAAACTTATTTAAATACCATAAAAATCACAAAATTATATCATATGTTTGGCTATATGCTCAGATGGCGAATCTATTAATCCAATTACCGCGCTTCCTTAAACGGGATGATTTATTTTGATAAAAACGCTATAAATCGAACAATTTCTCTCTTTAAAGGCCAAATTAGACTCTTTCCGCTGGACTTATAAGGTCCCTATGATTTTTTTAATTTGCAATGATATGTCCTTTATCGTAAATAGCTCATAAACTCAGACATTTATGCCTAGTGTGGCCTCCATAAATCCTAGAGTGCCAAACATGCAAGATTTTCGTTTTTCCGCTATATCTTGGAAACAAGAGCTGATGGAACGAAACCGAAACCAGTTTTGGAATCAGTAAACATAAACTTACAAAAAATAAATGGCCGTATGTGGCCCAGTGGTTAGTGTGCTGGACTGCTGGGCGGGAGGTCGTGGGTTCGATCCCGCCTCTGAACATCTAACAATAAAAGTTTTTTTCTTTCTTTAGAAAATAGCTTTTACACATACGGTCACCTTCACCAGCTATTGGCGCCAGCTGTGAAGTAACTAGCGTACTTAATATGTTAATGCTTCGCTGTTCTCTTATTCCTGCATTGAATTTACGCCATTCGAAAGCAGGGGCCCACTTCACATAAACCTCTTGGTTAGGCTCCATGTTCAGCTGAAGCCACAGTTTCTTAGTTAAAAAATATTTTTTAAATTAAAATTGATATAAAAATATGAATAATTTTGAATAATTTTATGTAAGTGTAATATCTTCAAATTGAGAAATCAAAATAAAAAAATTGAGGCAAGCTAACTTCGGCTAAACCGAAGTTTATATACGCTTGGAGCATGATATACGCCTGCCAGTTTGTTATATGGCACCACAATTTTGACCAAATTTTTAAAACAAAAAAGTTTTTCTCACTAGAATTACTTTTTCGACCGATCGTTTTTATGGCAGCTATATGCTATAGTCATCCGATTTGAATCAAACTTGGCAGAATTGTGTGTTAGCATATAATATTGACCACACAGAGAAAAAAAGGATAGTTTCTGATGATCCTCAGGATATGTTCGGTATCAATTTGGACTGGATAGTTAACTATCCTTTTTTGGGATCCATTGGATATTTTCGAAATCGATTTATTTTCGCTTAAAAAGGATATATCAGAGAAAATATATTTCATTGATCTTTTTGCAGCTATTCCTTATATTTTTCTGATTTTCATAAAACTTGGTGAAATTATGTGAAGGCATAGAAAACTTATAAACGAAAAAACTAGTTTTCCGACAAAATTTAGACCGTGCGGTCTAATTTCATTTTGTGATTACGATTAAAAATAATCAAAAATGGAAAATTACCATAAATTATTAAAAATAATTGAAAATAATTGAAAGTAATGGGAAATAATCGTTTCCATTATTTTCCATTATTTTCAATTATTTTCCATTATTTCCATTATTTTCCATTATTTCCATTATTTTTCATTATTTCGACTATTTTGAGAGAAACAAATTATTTTCAACATCACATTTAATAACAACAATGTTTCTGTACGAGATTGGCTTACAAAATATTATCAAGAACGTATTAAATATTACATGTTTTCACATTAAATTAAACACAAACATTAAACATATTCAGGGTTTGCCTTTATTAAAACTAATTTTTCGAATGAAAAATCAGACAATGATTGGCGCCTTTATTTTATTTTTAATAATTTATGGTAATTTTCCATTATTTTTGATTATTTTTAATCGTAATCATTAAATAATTGTGTGAAACCGAAAATAATCGCAATTTAATCATTAATTCAACTTTTAAACAAAAATAATCTAAATAATAACGACTACAATTAATAATCATTATTTAACAGGTATGCCTTTAACCCATTTTCAATGGGTACTGTAGACTGGCCCTTATATTAACCTTTTTTTTTTTATTTCAAAATACCGGGCGGAAAAAGATTCGTTTTGGTCCCAATAGATATGAAAAAAAGTTTGCGAGCGATCGGACTTCATTTAGTGGACGCGCGCTCGCCCTCAAAATCGAACATTTAAAATATATGGAAAAAAAGAAATTCCAAAAAAATTTGTATGTGTTAATTCTTTTTATATCCTTTTAGGGGAATATCATAGCAACATTTTAAATATAAATGTGTCTTATTTTGAGCGTAAGCTTTGCCATAATCATATCAAAAATTTTTTTTGGTATTTTTTTCGAAAAATTTTTAATATATATGAGACTAGCAAATAGCCCGTCACGCTTCGCTGCGCCTTCAACAGTATATAACCAACGCACACTTACTTACCACCCACTTCAGGCCCACATCCCACCCACTTCCCGCACATTTCCCGCCCACATCCCACCCATTTTCCGCCCACTTCGCACCTACATCCCACCCACCTTCCACCCACTTGCCACCAACATACTGCACATTTCCCGGCCAAATCCCACCCACTTCCCATTTACATCCCACACACATCCCTCCCATTTACCACCACATTCCACCCACATCCCATCCACTTCCCATTTCCATCCCACCCACTTCCCACTCACATCCCACCCACTTCCCGCCCACATCCTACCTACATCCCACCCACATTCCACCCATTTGCCACCAACATACTGCACACTTCCCGCCCTCTTCCCGCCCAAATCCCACCCACTTCCCATTTACATCCCACCCACATCCCTCCCACTTACCGCCACATTCCACCCACATCCCACCCACTTCCCATTTACATCCCACCACTTGCCCACATCCCACTTCCCACCTACATTCCGCCCACTTTCCACCCACACACTTCCCGCCATCTTCCCGTCCGCTTTCCGCCCAGTTTCCATTAACATCCCACCCACATCCCTCCCACTTCCAAAACAACTTTCCACCCACATCCCATTCATTTCACAGTGAGCATCCCGGCGATATTTCCAACATCGAAAAATTAAAAACAAAATAAATTCTCATTTTGACCTTACAATCCGAGTTTCAAGCCAATCGTATGAAAAATAGTTTTTGCATGCAGAATTTTCCGGCCATTTTGCTCGGCTTTTCTGACATTGAAAAATCACATTTCAAATTAATTCGCATTTTGTCCTTGCAAACCGAGTTTCAAGCCAATCGGATGAAAAATAGTTTTTTCATGCAGAATTTTCCGGGAATTTTTCGACCGTCAGGTCAAATTTTCCAACTTCGGAATATAACATTTTAAACTATTTCGTATTCTATACTTACAAACCGAGTTTCAAGCCAATCGTATGATAAATACTTTTCTGGATTCAGAATTTTCCGGCCATTTTCCTCGTGTGCGGATTTTCCAAAATCGGGAAAACACGTGTCAAAATATTTCGCGTAATATGCTTACAACTTATGTTTTGTTATGTGTAATTTTGAAAATGAATTTGGCGCTTATCGCTGGCAACAAAAGTTTCGCCCATACAACCTTGACCACCCACTTTCCACCCAGCGGAGTGAATTTTCCGGAAGATTGGTATGCAGTTGTTGTTGAATTTTCATATAGATCTTTGAAAATGAGTTTGAACTTGATCGGATGAAAAACAAAAAAGTTTCATACAACAGTTTTCCGCGAATTTTCCACATTTGCAGACAGAATTTTTCAATATCCGTTCTTAGTACTCACTTTCAGCATAAGATAAAACTACTGTGAAAATCTCATCTTCCTATCTTTTATGGTTTAGACTGTGCGACGGTCACCAGTCAGTCAGTCAGTCAGTCAGGTTGAACAGTTTTATATATATAGATTATGATTTTTGCTTTTGCCCGGGCGTCAAAACTAACGTTTTGGTCCTAATAGATACAATAAAAAGTTTGGCTGCGATCGGACTATATTTAGTGAAAGCGATCTCGCCCCAAAAACCAAAAATTTTAAATATACTGCCGATATATGGGATGAGATTCGAATTAAATCTCTAAAATAGAAACGAATTTCGGTTTCGCGCAAGGCATATATATTTGCCGAAACCTTTTTGTACATTACCAAAAGTTTGCTCTGTAAGTTTATGTAACAGGCCCAATGAATCATTTCCGACCCTATAAGATAACTTATTCTTGTTCAGCATCAACAGCCGAGTCGAATAAAAAAAAAACAATATAAATTAGCATTATGTATCGATTTGCCAATCTCAATTTTTGCTAATTCTTATTGATTTTTTCACCAAAAAAAACAGTCATCAAAAATATTTTTATAAATCAAGCTTTTTTACTTTCACTCAGTCTGATCCAGCATTTTAAACATTTTTAGTCGATAAAAGACAGCTGTGCTTAATCTAAGATTATTAAATGATATCGCCAAATGATAAAAATGAAGACGCAGTTAATTTACTTACCATGTGTTGCATTTTATTTTCAAAAAAAAAATTGTTTAAAAAAGATGATGGAAATTAAGGACGAATTTTAATATTTTGGATGTAATTATGAAATCATTTCAAATAAAAACAAGTAAGAGTGTTGCGGTCGAGTGCCCCGACAGCAAAATACACTGTTCCAAGTAATATGGTTCCTATAGCTTTGAATCCCATTTATTTTAAATTTTATTTTAATAAATGGGCAGGCGCACTTATGTACATATCTTCGGTGTTTTTACTCGGATCTCATTGTGGTACACAGAATAGATAGATGTTGGGCCTCACTGAATATATATTCAGTCACTAGATTAAAACTTAAAAATTGAAGCTCTGACAGTTTTTCGCGGTTAAGCCGGGTATCCAGCACCGCGGAAACTAAAAATTCCTGTCAAACTTCATATAAAAAAAACTGTGGCAGGAATTTTTAGTTTGCATTTTCCTTGCTTGTGTATCCAGCAACATGAACGTAATCCACATTTTCTTATCGATAGTTGGCATATCGATAGCGTGTGTGGATGGCGAGAACAGCTGACACACAGCGCAGGAATATATTGTCAACAATTATTTTGGATGTGATGAGCGAAAATTTTGGGGGGAATGCTCTTTTATTTATTTGTTATGAGCTGTAATCTGGTTGGGGAACCATCAGCGTGCAAAGATTAATAGAGGGTGCCAAGGGCACACTTATGCCAAATTGATGAAACCGCCAGAGGGATGCTTTGCATAGACACAACACGGTCGGAGAGATGCTGTCCATGAAGATGCCTTCTAATCTGTGTGTCGCCAGATCATAGGCAAATTTATTAGAGTGGTGCACCAATTGGTCATGATATCTGCTGGTGTTTACACCGCGGTATATGTATGTATATGTACATATGTAGTTCTATGCCTCTCATACCAGGGGCACCACATAGATGACTCTAGTTTCTTTAGGCCAGTCGATCATGCCGTACCACATAACAGGATCGCCCATATCCACCGGTTCGAGGCTTAAGAGGCTTAATGGAGCTCCAATGCCATTAGCTGTAACCATAGCTACTGCCCGAGTCACACGGGCTTTCCTAGTCAAGACACGCCAAGGTATTTAGCAGCGTTATCCGTATATGGATCTCTTAATCCCAGGAGTCGCACTCAATCTACTTTTCCGGGTCTCATGGCAATCGTGTTGACTCTTTGAACTATTAACGGCTATGTTCCAGCCGGTTCGCCCTTCTACCAAAGCCAATGCCACTAAGTTGACAAAATCCTTAATGTAAATGCGAATGTTTTTAGTAAATCTTGTATCCGACCATGAAAGAACTTATTTGATTGGCGACCAACCAAGAAGTCATACTACTTTGGGGATAACAGCATTATAAAGTTGTACAGATAACAACATGCTGCAGTGATGTTTTGTGCCATCCCGGACGCACTGCAAAGTGTCATGCCCTTGGGTTTTTATCCCCAAGTACATATAAAATGTTTAGCACATACTCCGAGCAGCATGCTTTATCAGAAAATATTATTTTTATTTTAAATTTAGATAAATTCAAATAGTTAACAGTGCCGAACAGCTGATTGATCAGAGTGACCTTCCACCTCTTAGGTGCATGGTAACACTGTTTTAGTTATGTTCCACACACACAAGAAATAATTAGCAAATTCCTGACAGGAATTTTCCGCAGTGCTGGACACAGGCCTTTAGAAGAAGATGGAGGAGGAATTTGCCAAACCTGGAGCAAACTTTATCTGGGTACGGTGTACACCTACATACATGCAAAAAATTGTGGCTCAACTTCTTATAGTCTGTGAGATCAACGCGTTTATACATAGAGAGTGACAGTTTTTCGCTGCTAAATGATGGAGGATGTGCAGTTTTCCAAATCTGAAATAAACTCGATGTGACTACAGTATACACCTACATACATGCAAAAATTTGTGGCTCTAACTCTTATAGTCTGTGAGATCCACGCGTTTATAGAGAGAAAAAGACAGTTTTTCGCTGTTTAAAGATGGAGGAATTTTCGAAATCTGAAACAAACTCGATGTGGGTACAGTATACTGAGATCGACGCGTTCATACAGACAGACAGACGGACAGACGGACATGGTTAAATCGACTCGGCTGTTGATGCCGATCAAGAATATATTATTTTGTGTGGTCAGAGATGCTTCCTTCCCCTGTTACACACATTTGCACAACTTCATGATCCCTTTATAAAAGATGTGTCGATGGTACCCACGTTTCCGGGAGTTACAATTATCAGAAGGCAAAACGCAACATGGAAAGTTGGTTAGTATGAATGCCGTGGTTTCGAGATAAATGCGTTTAAAGTTGAAAGTAATTTGAAAATTGCTTGTTTAATCGAAGACATTGGTAGACAAAAAAGTATATATCTTCTAAAGAATTTTTTTAAAATATCCTTTTGGGAATATCTAATGTGCTGTCCTCACTACAACTGCATTTTCGCATTTTGGGCAAAATGTACATTTTCCCCACATTCAATTTTGTATGTCCACAAGAAATGCCAAAAATTGCATTTTAAAAAAATGTAGTCGCATTACTCGTTTGCCATTCGATTCCTCGATAGTTTCTATTCGATAGTCTTTAATTTTTTGCTAGTTGACGATGTGGTCATCACGCGCCAAATGGCAAAAATTTGAAATTTGCATTAATTGAATTAAATTGAAATTAATTTTTACTTTTTAATGTTAACTAATAATATCAATGATATCACAATGAATTGCAGAAATTAGAAACTTCTGATGTAATTTCAATTGGACTCAAGAGACCATAAGCCTTCTAGTCTGACCAAAATAATGGTTCGCTTGGCCACCGAAATAATTCTAACATTTACAGAGAAGAATTTTACATATAAGAGATTTAAAACCTTACCAACACACAGTGGGTCGAATTCCCAAATAATTGGCATAAAGTCGTGTGTTGCAGATATCGAGTTGAAACTTGGTACTTTTAATAGATATAACACCTATAATATTTAAACAAAATGTTAAGTTAATTTGACCACGCCTACCCCGACCGCCTTATATGGCAACACTGCGTATACGTAATCTGAAAACAAAGTTTTGAGAACTGTGAATAAAAAGCTAAGATGTAAATAAAAATTAAATTTTTAGTAAAGTTTAGTCAAATTTTAAGCGTTCATTCCTTCAGTTGGGCAAATATCCAGTTTGTAGAAGCTTTAGAGTTGCCATCCGTACGACCAGCAGCGTTGCATGATACAGTTTAAGCTCATCTTCAAGTTTAAAGCACCGCAAAAGCCGCAAAAAGCCGCAAACAGGTTAACTTTTATCTTTTAATACACACTTTCTTCTTTATTTTGACATACATCACAAAACACACAAACACGCACAAGGTTAGTTTTGCTCCACAGAAGACTTGCACTTTGGTAAAGTTTTCTTAGTTTAGGGACAGCACAAAACAAGCCGCTTTAATAAAACACATTGAACATTTTCAAAAATTGGTTTCATTTTTTCACATTATATACCCTAGCCTTTATTATCCATAATTTGCCATAATTTTTTGTTCAATTTTACACGAAGTGCAAGCCCTCAAAGTTAACAAATAGTTAACGCCATTTTTATCGCAACAATCACTGCACTCAATACCTGACTTCGATAACAATTTCAGGGTTGCCAAACTATCGAAAATATTATTCGATTCTTTGTACATGGACTATGTATTTTTAAGGTGTATTATTAAAAATGAGTTTTATTTCCATGAAATTTTCGACTTTATGCCAAGTATTTGGGAATTCGACCCACAGTGCAACATTAGAGTTTATGTTTCTAGCAGTGAAATAAATTAAAATTGAATATCTTTGTTTTTATTTGTTATCTATGTTGCAAGCAATTTTGTATATTGTTAAAATGCAAATGCAGAAGCAACACAATGAGGACAGGAAATTGCATTGTGTTTAGGAACAGACGTTATTCGGCAGGTGGAACAGCGAGAGGTCACCGGAGGGATAATTGGCCACCACCTCCAAGTGGTCACAGGTCTTTATACCCTTGTAGCTCTTATTACAATAAAAAAAAGACAGCCCGCAGTGGTATAGAGGCTGCCTAGCCTTAAAGAGCTACGACTTGAAGTTCAGCTTCTATATAATTTTGCCACACAAAGGAACTTAAACCATTTGTACATATATATATAATCCCGTAACGAATTTCGGTTCCGGTTCCAGTACCGTTACGTCCCGAAATTAATGTTTCGGTTAAAGGTTCTATTTTGGTTTTCAATTAGATTCAGTTTTCGGTTTCGGTTCCGGTTACCGGATTTTTATTTCGGTATTCCGGTACGTACCGGTACTCACCGATATAAGTACTACTTATTTTTAATACTGAAAAAAAGAAAAACAAAATTCTAAGATAAATTTAAATTATTTTATCCCTGTTTAATAAAACGAATCAAAAATCAACACAAAATTAATGGTTTCACTTTTTCAAATTATATGGCCTTAATATTTCGTATTCTTTGTATGTAATAACTAATGATTACATTATATGCTAATAAATATCATATAATGTACTAGCAGGTACCCGACGTGCGTTGCTACGCCGCTCACACTTGACAATTACCATCAATCAAATCTTTATCTAGCAAAATTCACCATCCGTCTATTTACCCGTCTTCATGAGAATCAAAATCGTTATAAAACTTTGCAAATTTTTTGGTCCGTTTGATCAGTGCTGGGAATGCTGATTAGTTTTTTTTTAACAGTCATCGCTTAAATAAAAAAAAAATTGATTTTTTAAATTTTAAATTTTTAAGCCAAAAACAATTAAGTGATTTAAAGAGTTGAACTTTTCAACTACCATTAAATCCTGTTGAAATATGCTTACATTTAAGCTTAACTGTTTTTTCGATTTAATTGAATTTTAATTGAATATGATCACTAAAATTTACAATTAGTTGAAAGCTCAAGCCTTAAGTCAATTATTAATGGCACTTGAACCCAGTCAATTGCCAGCTGAAATTTATTTATTTATTTCCCTTCCATTAAAATTTAGCTTGGGATTTTTCACACCAGCCAATTTTTAGTTGAGAAATTTCCTTTGCATTAAAGGGCATAGCAGAATAAGCATACAAAAACTGCCCCCTCTCCGATCAGCACCAAAATTAAATATGTTGTTACCATCAATGAGAAACTTACTCTCCTAAATTTGTAGTCTTCTAATCGCTATTGGAGTAGAGTTACGAGGGCGGAAAGATAAATCAAAAAAGTCGTTTATCTTAAGAACCGCTTAACTGATTTGGATGGGTTTAATATATGTTGTAAGTGTAGTAGTAGTATTATATTTATTTTCAATAATTGCTTGGCAATAGCCGTTTGCAGTCTTATATAATATTTATATTACTTAGTACAAGGAATATGTATAAGGAGTAAGGAGCTTAAACTATTATATATATTTTTTTTTAAAAATCCTCTGTTACAATTTTGAGTCTATATTTAAGGGCAGCAGAGAGATAAGCCGCAAGTGTAATCCAATTTTCTCCGTTGAGTCGATCTCTAGTTTTTTCCCATGTGAAGGACCTTTCTCCGAAATATTTAAGTCGGAGTTCTCCCAGAATTGGGCATTCTGAGAGGAAATGGAAGGTGTCCTCCCTGGCGCTCATGTTGCAAAGCGAGCACTTCTCGTCGCTAATGTGGGGTCTATAGTTTAGTGGCAGCATTTCGGATCTCGCTTGAAAAATTACTTTTATAGCATCTACTGAAAAGTCATCTGTAAAATAATTGCTTTGTCCCAGGTTGAAGATTAGGTCTTTATATAAAATCCGAGTTTCGCTCCGCCGAGCAGTGACCTCGAAGGAATTCCGCTGGGCTTCATCAACTCTTTCCAGTACAGTGTCGTGCGTTCTTCTCCATTCAGCTATGTCTTCTATATCGCAAAACATACTATTAGCCTGGAAAATTTTTTGCCATTCTGCAAAGCACTGCGATTGGTCACTCAGGATTTGCATAGCGACTAACTTAGGAAGCCTGTTCTGAGGTAGATCCATGATTTTCCTCATGTATTTAAAATGTCTGTCCAGTGTATTGTGGTAGAGGGTAGGTAGACCAGTCTCAAGGTGTATCGCATATGTTGGTGTGTTGATTGGCAGCTTAAAAAGCTTCTTAATAAAGTTACGCGCTAGCTTTTGCACACTATCGTATTCGGCATAGCCCCACACCTCTGCTGCATATAGCGTAATTGATCTTGCCGTTGCCTCAAATAGCTTGTACTTCGCACTTGGTTTTATGTCTTTTCTTGACATGAAACTTTTCCACGTGCTGTTAATTGCAATCCTTGCTTCTGATAATTTGTTCCGCAGATGTGTATCAAACCGCATATTCTGTGTCAGTGTGACACCTAGATATTTATAATCCTTGACAGCTTCCAGCTCTGTTCCATCGAGGTACCACTTCTCTGCTCTTGCAAGGCGCCCTCTGCCATCTCGAACCACCATGATTTTGGATTTCTCCGTGTTAATGACAAGGCTCCACTGTTTACAATACTCAGATACTTTGTCAATTGTATACTGCATCTCTTCCGCACTTTCGGCCAATAGTACCATATCATCGGCGTACATAAGTACTTTACAAGTGACATCTCCCAGCCTGGCTCCTCCGCATAGGTAGTCATGTAGGTCTTCGATGAACAGTGCGAATAGCAACGGACTCAAAAGACATCCTTGTTTTACTCCTCTGTTTGTCTCAAACCAGTCCGAGCATTTGTCTCCGTCCCATACTGTCGTTTTATTGTCGACGTATAGGCTTTTTATAACTGCAAGCATTTTCGACGATAATCCAAGATTGCTCAGTTTGTAAAGAAGGGCATCCCTGTTAATGGTGTCGAAAGCTGCTCGAAAATCGACAAAAAACATGTACAGCTTTTTTTTCTGTTTCAAGTAATGCTGTGCGAAGCTGGTGAGGACAAAAATGCTATCAACAGTTGAGTAGCCCTTTTGGAAGCCGGATTGGTACTCGCTGAGCAGGTTCTTTTGGTTCACCCAAGCAATTAGACGAGCTAAGATAACAGAGGAGAACACCTTTACCATTGCGTTTTGAAATGAGATTCCTCTATAATTTTCTGCTTGCGCTGGGTCCCCTTTCTTGTATATGGGATATATAACATTTAGTCGGAAGGAAACTGGTGCCTCTGAGTTAAGCATAATATGGTTGTACACATTTGTAAGACACTCGATGAAATCCGGAGAAGCTTCCTTTAGAAATTCAGCGGGGATGCGATCAGCACCAGGAGCTTTTTTGCATTTGCATTTTGCAATCGCCATATTAACTTCCGCAACTGAGATCGCTACATCGAGATTGCTGTTCTCAATCATGGGTAAAGCATAGCACAGCTGAGTTTCTGGCTGACTCATATAAAGAAGCTTCTGAAAATAGAGTGCCCGTGCTTTTGGTTCCGCTTGAATTCCTTTCCTTAATTTGCCGCCGTTTAGCTTTTGTGCTATTTCCCAGAAGTCCTTGCTGCTTTTTATCTTTGAGATGGATAATTCCAACTGAAAATAGTACGTAGCCCGTTTATCTTTGCATATTTGTTTGTAAGCTTGATTAGTCTGGTGGTAGTAAGCTCTAGCTCTGCTGCAATCGCTTTGCTTAGCATGTTTAAGTGCTTCAAAAGACAGTTCTCTGGCCGCCTCACACACTTTATCAAACCATGGTTGAACATAATTCTTTTTCGATGATTTTCTTCCCATACATTTTGCTGCCGTTGTTATACTTTTTTCCAATGTGTCAATCGTGTAATTTCCATTATTTGTGTTCAGCCTATGATTTTCTAATTGTTCGTTTAAGCGGTCTCTATACTGATCAGCCTTCTTCTGCACCCACCTCAGCTGTGGCAGAAGTTTGCTTTCCTTGTCGTTGACAATTATTGGGCGAATATTGGTTTGCGTTACCACTGGCAGATGATCCGAAAATACCTCGTCTTCGACAGTGACGTCTGTTACCATTTCATGCCATTTTCCTCTTATGATGCAGTAGTCAATAGTAGATGCGGTATCACCTCTCATGTACGTGTATTCACCCATAGCATCTCCAGTAGTTCTTCCGTTCAGGACTGTCAAATTTAGTGTTTCACACATCTCGATAATATGGCGCCCATTCGAGTCCTTTTTCCGATCCTTCGATTCTCTCGTTAAAAGAGCATAACCATGCGCTGTTTTTGGGTCTTCCGTAATCACCTGATTTTCGCCAATTCGCCCGTTTAGATCCCCAATAATCATAATGTTTTCTTCTGTGCACTCCATCACGTAGTTATATAATTTTTCGAAATCGTGCTTCCATTGGTTACAGTTTATGTATTGCGGAACGATAAGCCATGTCTGCATTTGCCGTGTAAGTTTTACCGCAGTAACCTCCTCGCTGTTGGTATAACTAAAAACATTGGTTAGAGTCTTTTGTATGCCGTACAAACTTCCTCCGCTTGCCCGCCCTCTCGCGCATCGGCGCGTTGCTGGAATCCAATGTAGACAATGATCCGGAAAATAGGCAGCCAGCTCTTCAAAGTTTCTCTCGATAAATGTTTCGAAAAGGAAAAATATTTCATGATTGTTTACATAGTTTATAAAATTCTTATATAGTAGTTTACTTCTTAATCCTGATATATTATAAGCTAGAATTTTTATATTTTTTTCGGAATATCTGCAATTTTTTAGTTTTTTGAGCGGCTTTCCACATCTTCAAATTTGGTATTGAGAGTGAAGTTGGGACCGTAGAGGCTTTGTAGGATCTGTGCTGCAGGATTTTTGTTGTTCATGAGCTCGCCAGAACTGTTCCAATAAAACCATTTGTCTTCGATTGCCATCCTGTCATCTCTAACATAAATTTGTTTTGTGGAATTAATAGCCAGTATTTCCTTTCGCAACGTGAGCATCAGGCGTTTCTGCAACTGTCTCTTAGTCGTTAAATCCTTTTCCACGTACACAGTTGTTCCCTTCAGCTGTTTGGAGTTCTTCAAAATAGTTTGTATAGCCGAGGTTGTGGCAAATTCTACTAACACCGTCATCTTCCCGTCTTTTTCGGTTAATTTTCTCACATTCTCTATTGGTGCCGGTGCCGGGATATGAAGTTTGGTCGTGAGTAGTGTCTTTACTGCTTCGTGTGAATTCATGCCTCTAAAAATAAGGTTTCTGTGCTTGACGCTTTCCTCTACCTGTTCAAGTCGACGACATTCGTCTGCTTGTTTTGATCTCAATTCCCGCAGTTCCGCTTTGAGTATTTCGTTTTCGTGAGTGAGCTTCTTAACCTTGCTATGCACTTCGGAGACATCGACCTTGATGCTTTCGATGTCTTCCTTTGAAGCGACTTTTTTAAATTTTTCATCTAGTAGGGAAGACATGACGCACATAAGCTCCGAAAGTTCCATATTTCCAACCGTATGGTTCGAGCTCGCTATCCGGTCTTCAGGAGATATATCCTGTAGAAGTCGCTTGGCACCTGTCAATGATGGGATGCTTTGACCCGACGGGGTGCTAAGTGCAGTACCTTCATCATTGTTGGATTTAAGAGGCATTTTCGGTGGAGGAGTACGTTTCATTATCTTTAGCTATAATTATTTTAACAGGGTCCACTCCAATTTCGCAGCCTACAAGTATGCACCACAAATTTACAGGGTGGGTGGAAACTCGAACTACAGGGGGCGCCTTTGTGCCGAAATATAGAAAGCTTTTTTATTCGAATTTTTATAGAAAGCCACTATTTCAGCTGACTTATGTGTGGGTGAGGGGTATTTCGCTTTCTTACTTGTTTTCTGTTTTGATTACTAGCCGCTGAGACTCCTGTGGCCGAGTTTTGAAGATTTTGTGTCTGGGTTGAAATCCGTTCTGTCCTCGATCAAGCCCGTGTATTTCCAATGCGTGTATATCACTTGCGGCAACAATTAAGCTTTTGCAGCGTCTTCAAGCTTTAATTTTCAAATTTAGTGCGCGGAGCTTCGACTTAGCTGGTCTTGTTCTCACTAGGGTTGTAAGTGTCCACAGCACAATTCAAAAAATAATTTTTGCACATTTTTACTATCAATTCTTTGGCCCAAAAAAAATTATTGAAATCTTCAAATAATTCTTTTACGGTGGTAGCCTTTTGCGACACCGACAGTTTTTTTCTGTTTTTTTCATCAAGAGGTCCCTAACAACATATTCAGGCCTGTTCCCGTTTTCGATTTCGATCAAATCATGTGGAATCGGAATTGATAGCTGTTCCCGTTTCCGAAAAACGATAAAATTATTCGGTTTTAAAAGTTGTGCCTTTGAGTGAGTGAAATGAAAAGTAATTGACAAATTTCTTGTCAACGGTTATATTTTTTATCTATCCAATGTTTTTATTTTAATAAGTCATATTTTGAGAAGATTTTAAAGTAACCATACAAATATTGGGCATTCAATTTGATTTAAAATTAATTATTTCAAAGTTGTACCCCAGAAATTGCATGTAGACGAAACCAAAAACGATCGAGTTACTTTTTACTTTTTTTACTTTTTAAATCCACTCGGAAATGGGAACAGCCCTGATAATTTTTGCAAACACATCCCAAGTGTACCTCATGGTGAAATATAATTAAACGTTAAATTAGTATTTTTCATTAATATTTTATACATATTAGGCACACTGTAAATCAGTGGTGCCCAAGCCCCCGCCACATGTGGTTGGTAAAAACTCTGCCGGCTCTCTGCTGCTACACAGACAGTGTAAACGATCGTGTGACGTCGGCAAGCGTCTTCGTGCGCGTGGTTTCGTTCGCTTCGTGGAATTCGACAACGAAGCGCAAACGAAAATCAAATCAGTTGCTGTTCAGCCGTCAACGGAGCAAGGTCTCGCTGCGCAACTTATTAAAAATACACTGACAATAAATATTAAATTTACTGAGAATAAAAATGTTTCTGGAAGAGTTTCTGTTATTTAATTATTTGTTATTTAGTAATTTCTTAAGTTTTATGCTTGAAATTATTTTCTTATTTATATAATTAGTTATTTAATAACTAATTATTTCAGCTCTAATATATTTAGCAAGAAGCAATTAATTTTATTAAGTTTGAAGTTTCCGTTTCTTTTGCGCAGTGCAAAGCATTAAAACGTCACGCGTGAAGCCAACTTCGTTTTTCTCTTACGCACACAAATGCAAGACACATGTCATTGTATTTGTGTGGGCACCACTGCTGTAAATCAACTTAAAAAGGGGAAAATGGGGAAATTTTCTGTCAATTCGGTGTGAGTAGTTACAGTGCGCTCAGTATTATAAAATATATTTGTAAAACTGTTCACATGTTTTATTGGCATTCACTATGAAGATGATTCCCGATGACCGTGCAAAAATTTTACATTTTTAAGGATTTCTTACTGAAAAAACCAGCAAAAAACTATAAGAGTTGAAATCGATTAACACCTCGAAAAAATTATTTGAAAATTTTAATAATATTTTTTGTGTTTAATAATTGGTAATAAAAATGTGCAAAAATAATTTTCTGAACTCTATGGTGGACACTTATAACATATTTTTAACGCATTTAAATCGGTTAAGCGGTTCTTAAGATAAACGACTTTTTTGTTTTACCTTTCCGCCCTCATAACTCTACTTCAATAGCGATTAAAAGACTAAAAATTTAGGAGAGTGAGTTTCTCATTGATGGTAACAACATATTTAATTTTGGTGCTGATCGGAGAGGGGGCAGTTTTTGTATGCTTATTCTGCTATGCCCTTTTCAATTGGGATTTTTCACAACCAGCCCAAAATTTAGTTGGGGATTTTTACTTCAATTAAATTTTCAATTGGGACTTTTCACAACCATTCAAAATTAAATTGAGAAATTTTTGTAAAAACAAAGCTAAATTTTAATGGAAGGGAAATAAATAAATAAATTTCAGCTGGCACTTGACTGGGTTCAAGTGCCATTAATAATTGACTTAAGGCTTGAACTTTCAACTAATTCTAAATTTTAGTGATCATATTCAATTAAAATTCAATTAAATCGAAAAAACAGTTCAGCTAAAATGTAAGCATATTTCAACAGGATTTAATGGTAATTGAAGCATACAACTAATTTAAATCAAATAGTTGATTAGTGCTTGAGTATCTAGCTATGTGAAATTATTTAATGAAACAAAATTTTAATCAGCATTCCCAGCTCTGCGTTTGATCAACACGTCTCATTTACTCATATAAGAATTGTTGCATATGGGCATTTCCGCCAAATGGTAAGCCTGGACCGAAAAATAAAATTTAATGACATTTTTATATTTAATTATTTAACATGCAAAGCATATGCTATGTTTACAAAATCTTTTCATTGCAATCAATTAAGAAGAAAAAATGCATAGAGACCAAAAAAGTTCGATTAACGGTTAATTTTTATCTTGCTTTTTCTAACCGTACGTTTGCGACCCGTACGTTCGCGACCGGTAATTAATTCAATTTTAAAAAAACCAATCGAGATATTTTTCTGTGTAAACACTCGATAGAAAGCTACATTAATCCTCTTTTATAATAAATTAATAGCTTTAGAATATTCCGTTCCATTTCGCAGAATTTTGCATTTCACTAGATTAAGCCAAAGTCGACTTCTATTCCGCGTACGTTCGCGACCTCATGTTTATTGCTATTATTATGAAATCTAAAACTCGATAAACCCTGTGTTTTGCACTAAACACAGAGCTAACAAAATGCTATCAAATCGCAAAAAGGAAAGTGGGGATAGTTTTTGTTTTCTGTCTTTTTTAGTTCATTTTTGTACATCAAAAGCGTACAAACGTACGTTCGCGACCCGCGGAAATGCCCATATTCTAATATTTTTGAACCTATCATATCGTTATGATAATCTGAACTAATTCAATTTTGCAAATTTCCGATTTTTGGAACACTACTACTATTGCAGTCTATCAAATCTTCATTCGAATTTATTTAAGTTGCTTAATTATTTTTTGCTGTTTAATTGTTTGATCTACAACTCCTGTTTACCCGTCTACATTGCCATTTCCAAACTTCGCAATAATTTGGACTGTTCAATATTTTGATTTTTTGTCTACATACGTAATAATCTTATTATTATTATTTGTTGTTGGGGAAGTGGTGCACCGCGACTAATTTTGGTCTATTGTGCCCCCCTACTGAATTTACAACTCCCCTAGCAGCCCTAAATCCTGTACAAAAGTCAGGATTTTTGTGGGTTCTAAGTTACTGATATTGCTTGGGTGTAGAATGTGTTTCCCAAATCTGTTGAGTCTGCGCCTCGCTAGGGCATCGCAGTGTACTAGTATATGCTCAGAGGACTCCTCCTTCTCTTCACAGTATCTGCAAAGCTGGGTGTTTGTTATTCCCAACTTGTACATGTGGCTCCTCAGTCTGCAGTGACCCGTGTAGAGCCCTGTCAGAATTCTGAGGGCATTCTTTCCTTGTTGGATTAACTTTTGGAACCTTTTGAGGTCGTGGTTCACTATTAATGCTTTAGCTTGTCTCATTCCCCTGGTGTTTACCCAGGAGGCTGATCTAAGCGTATTCTCTTCCTTTCTTAGGAGTTCTTTTATTGTGTGTTGGCCTATGCCGCAGTAGGGTTCTGGCCCTACCATTGCGGTGGCTGCACCCTTGCGTGCCAGTTCATCGGCCAATTCGTTTCCGGGGATGTTGTTGTGTCCCGGTATCCATCGTAGGGTCAGGTTGTTCCTGCTGCCTAGTTGGTCTAATTTGTTCTTTGTCTCTAAGACTAGCTTAGAGGTGAACTTATTGCTACTGAGTGCCTTAAGCGCTGCTTGGCTATCGGAGAGGATAGCTATTTCTCTATTATGGTAGTTCTTCCCCATATTACGGTCTGCACAACGGGAGATGGCACATACTTCAGCTTGAAATATGCTTGTGAATTCTCCCATTGGTTCAGATATTTTCGTTCCTGGCCCTGCTACCCCAAGTCCGGTTCCTTGGGGTGTAAGGGACCCGTCTGTGTACCACATAATTGTGTGTGGTTTCATTTTATGTGTCTCTTCAAGTGAGATCCATTCTCTCTTATTACTTTGGTGTACAGTGAAATTCCTGTCAAAGTGATACTCGGCCACCATTTCGTCTCTGGGTTGGAGGATTAAAGGAATTTCCTTTTCCAGCTTTTCAGAGTCTCTGAGGCTTACTATGTGGTTTCTACCCACTCCTTCTGTTGTTAATCTGAGCAATGTTGCTTTTTTCTTCAGGCCGATGGTATGGTGGAGTGGTGTTAGCTCCATCAAGACCTCGATTGCCGCTGTCGGACAGGTACGCATGGCTCCAGTCATGCATATACATGCTAGCCTTTGCAGTTTTTGCATCTGCGTCCTTACTGTGAGGAGGTTTGCTCTATCTCCCCACACGACAGCTCCATAAGTGAGCATTGGTCTCACAACCATGAGGTATAGCCATCGGAGTATGTGTGGTGCCATGCCCCACGATTTTCCGGCTATGCTCCTGCATGTGAATAGTGCTCTTGTGCATTTACTGAGTGTATACTCTAAGTGCTTGTCAAACCTCAGCCTGTTGTCGAAGACAACGCCGAGGTATTTGACTTCTTTTTCTGGTGTAATGAGGCAGCCGGATAAGCGTATTGGCCTCATTCTGCTTAACTTGTATTTCCTAGTGAATGGTACTATAATGGTTTTCGCAGGGTTTAGGTTGAGCCCAACCTCCTTGCACCAATTAGACGTGACATTCAGACCCCTCTGGACTATGTCACATAGGGTTTCCTCGTATTTTCCTCTCGCAACGATGACAATGTCATCAGCGTATCCTTGGCATGTTATGCCCAGGGAGGCGAGTTTTTCTAGGAGCTCGTCCACTAGTAGGCTCCACAACAATGGGGAGAGAACTCCCCCCTGAGGGCATCCTCTAGTTGTGGTGACTGTGATGGTTTCTTCACCCGCCACTGCAGAGGCTTCTCTGCATCGTAGTAGTGAGTCTACCCATCTGCCTACAGTAGGGTTTATTCCTCTTCTGATCAGGGCATTCTTGACAGCACTATGGGATGTGTTGTCGAATGCTCCCTCAATGTCTAGGAAGGCGCATAGAGCCACTTCCTTGTCTTCTATTGTTTTCTCGAGCATCTTCCCGAGTTGATACAATGCCGTGTCGGTCGAACGGCCTGCTCTGTACGCGTGCTGTGTTGGTTGGAGGGGTGCCTCCTTTAACAGCGTACTTCGTATGCTATTGTCCACTAGCTTTTCAATCGTTTTCAGTAAAAACGATGTCAAACTAATGGGTCTGAAGGACTTGGGGTTAGTTATATCCTTCTTCCCTGCCTTGGGGATGAAGACTACCCTTGCTCTGCGCCAGGCACTTGGGATATACCCAGTTGCCAGACTGCTGGTGATGATCTTCCTGAGGATGGGTAGGAGTATGTCCTTTCCTTCCTGCAGGAATGCTGGATAAATGTTATCCGGTCCGGGGGATTTGAAGGGCTGGAATGTTCCAATTGCCCACTCAAGTCTGCCTGCGGACACAACTTTCTTGGCTTCTGCCCAGTCGGAGCTGCGAGGCTGGTAGCAGTGCTCTTGGTCGACACATTCTTCCGCGGGGATGTTTCCCGGGAAGTGGGTGTCCAACAAGAGACGTACTCTCTCCTCGCTGCTCACTGTATAGGCATCATTAGCCTTTTTGAGCGAGATGTTGCCATCCGGGCTTTTCTTGGCCAGGACTCTATGCAATCTCGCTCCTTCTTTCGTGTCTTCTATAGACTCGCAGAATTTCCTGTAATTCTTTCTTTTGGCTTTCCTAATCTCACTATTGTATAGTGTCAGGGCTTGCTTGTACTTATGCCAGTCCCCATTCTTTTTGGCTTCATTAAAAAGAATTCGGGTCGTCTTTCTGAGTTTCTCCAAGGTAGGATTCCACCAAGGGGCATCATTTTCTTTTCTCGATTTGCTAAGAGGGCAATTCTCTTCGTAAGCATCGATTATACTTTTGTTTAGTTCGTCGACTAAGATTTCTAGTTCTAGGGGATGCTTCGGTGACCGAATCCTAGATATATTATTTCCTAGCGTGGAATGGAAGCCTCCCCAATTTGTCTTACGGGGATTCCTGCTAGGGATATTCTGCTGTATGCTAGTTTCCAATCTAAATTGGATAACTCTATGGTCCGACATAGATTCCTCTAATGAGACCTGCCAATCCTTTATAAAAGGTTTAATTGACTTGCTGGAGAAGGTGAGGTCAAGGACTTCCTCCCTTACTCGAGTTACAAATGTCGGGACAGATCCTACATTACATATTTCCAGGTCGAGCCTGGATAGAAATTCTAGTAAACACTCACCTCGATCGTTTACATCGGAGCTTCCCCATGCGACGTGGTGGGCGTTTGCGTCACATCCGACAACGAGCGGCAGGCTTTTGCTCCTGCAGTATTCTGCCAGGGCCGACACCTCTTGGGGGGGACACATTCTATCTCCAGCGAAGTAGGCAGAGGCTATGACCGTGGTCTTTCCCTGCTTTACTTCGGTGGTCGCTATCGCGACGCAGTCCCTGGAGAGAAATTCTGAAAGGATAGTATATTTAATATTCTTCCTTATCATTATACAGGCTCTGGGGAAGGCATGCCTTTGGTCCCAAATTACCGTGGATTCTCTCGTATACAGGCCCTTTATTCCCTCATTGCACCAGGGTTCCTGTATTAGAGCTAGTCCTAGGTGTTGTCGGGTGAACGTTCTAGCTAGGACGGCCGAGGCCGCCTTTGCATGGTGAACGTTCACCTGGACTAGCTTGGTGCTTTTGATGACTGAGGGGGGAGTCATCATTGCGCCGAATTATCTGCGCTATCTGGCGGAGAGCCAGGGCTGCTCTCGACGCCTCCGAACACCAATGTGGTGTCGGCTTCTTCGTCCTCATGGACTGCGAGCTCTGAGGCGAGCTCTTGTGAGGACATGGGTGCGTCTGCATCCTCCACCACCTCCATGTCCTCTACGGGGGATTCCCCGTCGAGCTCCTCGTCCTCAGCGACGTCCTCCTTATCTGTGAGGGGTTCCTCACACGGAGACTCGCTACTTTCCGCTTCGGCGGGGTGTTCTGCCTCCGTCTCTTGCTGATGGGTCTGTCCAGCCAACTTCGCGGTCTTCTTGAGACCATGTACGGGGATCTTCCCGTACCTGAAGTTTAGCTGGCGACCCATCGAGACGATGGCCTGCATCGAAACTTCGTCGATGCCAATGACCATGAGGGCTCCGCCCCCTTGGTCCTTTCGTGACATGACCCGCCACATGTCAGTCACGATGTTGTTTTGGTTCCTCAGCATTGTGAGGACCCATTCATCCGCTTTCGCGGCACTCCTTGGGAGGAAGACGGTAATGTAATGGGGCGAGGGGATATTCTCTCCCATTTTACCGAGAAGGGGTACTCCCTTCCATTCTGACAACCTTGACACGTTGCTCATCAGCCACTCCGCGGTCGTCTCATCGTTGCAGTCGATGATTAGATGACCCGGCCGGAAATGAATTCCTGCGAAGCTGATGGGCGTATCCCAACATGCCAGGAAGACTTCCTCCAGTATCGCCTCCTCAAGTGCAGATAGCTCCTCATGGTTGAGGTTGACCTGAGGGTATTCCTCAGGCACTACTGCTACCCTCACCTTTTTCGCAACGTCTGCATACGTTGCTTGGGGTGGAATGGGCACTGAGGGGGAGTTACTGCCCTTTCTTCACTGTCAGTTGCAGCAGCCTCTGCTGCAGCCCTGGACGTGCCGGGCCCGCCGTTCGCGTCTTCCTCATAGGCTACTGCCTGTGAGGGGGTGCTAGCCATGGCGTCTTTCGACGTCACTGCTGTGCACTGACGCTTCGGCGTAGCTGTAGGCGGTGTTATATCCGCGCTGCTTCTCTTTGGGGCAGGGGTGTGTGGTTGCCCCTCTGATACCCCAGTTCGAGGCTCCTTTGCCATCCGGAGGGCTTCCTCCGGTGTGTGGCCATGCTTGAGGTATCTCAGGTACCACTTGATTCTGGAGCCACAGAGGCCTCGACGATTTGGGTCATCTAGGCCTCCTGGCTGTCCTCTTGCAGGGAAGGAGTCCTGCTTGGAACGTTTGTCCCCATTGGGAGGTGGCCTTTGTCCTCCAGAGGAGGTGGGGCGTGTTCCCTTTGGGGGGAGGGGATGGTCCCTCTTTGTTCCTATACTTTTTCCTACCGCAGGAGCTCGGTAGGGGCCCCGTGGTGGGGTTCTACGCACTGGTGCGCGTTTCTCATCTCTTACGAGGCTTGGACGCTCCTGGTCCATCTGCCTCTCTTCAAACTGCCTTGCGACAGCGGTTGCAGGGAGATCCTGCTGAAATTTAACTTTATTATTACTTTTCTTCATGCTTGAAGTTCCTTGTTTTTGGGCTTCTATATGGTCGACCACCGGCCGAGGCCCACCAGTGGCAAGGCTACTTAGAACAGGCGGTCGCCACTTGCCTGAGCCCACCGTTCAAGACTGGACTATTTGTTACCCGGGCCTCCAGCCAGGCTGACTCTCGGCACGGTCCGAGTGACACCTTAGTCCGGCCCGGTGTGAGATGTGCGGGATGGGATAGGGGTAGGTAGTGTGTGGGAGTTGGGTGTGTGTGAGGCTACTTATAGAAGGCGGCAACACAAGCGCCTTGTCGGTGCACAACGGTGTGACACCCGCTGGCTGTCCGGGACTGCTTATTTGTGGGGTAAACCCACTTATTCACAGCTAACCTCCATTAGAAGGCCTTTCGCTATCCGCAACCTGGGACCCGTCCGATGGCCCAACAGCTAGGCCCCCCTAAAACCATCTCACAAGTTCTTAGGTCCTATGAACATTTTTGGAATTTTGACTATTAGTTTGACCGTTTGATCTACAACTTCTATTCGATGAATCTGACCACCAGTTAAGAACGTTTTAATGTTTTCAAATACGTTTAAGTGCGATTTTGCTAGAAAGGGCGAATGTGTTTATATTTGAAGTGCAAATGCACAAATTTACTATATTCCCTGTGTACTTTCGTGCAAAGTATAAAAACAAATCAACAGTTGCACTTTCTTTTGCTATATTGACACGGCTGTTGATGCCGATCAAGAACTTGATAAAGTTGGAAATGATTCCTTTTAGTTACATACTTTTGCACACTCTTAATATAGTTAGGTACAGCGTATAAAAAAAACCGAAACCGTACCGGTACCAAAGTTTCGGTTTCGTTCCGGTTTTATCGGTTCCAATAATAACGGTAAACGGTATTCGGTTCTCAAAAAAATATATGTATCGGTTCCGGTACTCGATTTGAAACGGTTTATTTCGGTTAACGGTTCCGGTTTCGGTTCCGGTATTGAGCCCTGCATACATCACATACAAAAATCTACTACTGGCTCTTTCAACATTTAATCTCGAATTTAAAACCAACAATGAAGAACATAGATAGAGCATAAGCCTCGAACCATGGATGACCATTGTCCACCATTTTCGCTTGTAAATTTGTATGAAAGCCGGTCAGATGTAATGCAGAAGCGTTATTAAAAAATAGTTCCAATTGTAATGAGATCCCACAGGCAAATATTGCCCAAATATTGATGACAATTTGGATAAAAAGCCCAAATCGCAGATTTTGCGGGACTCTCTTCCTATTTACAAGCAAAAATTGTGAAACTGATACGTTTTTTATGCTCTATCTATCAGGGATGCAAACCGGTTCTGAACCGAACCGGTTTTTAACCGAACCGAACCACTTTTTTCACTCGTGAACCGAACCGTAAACCGAACCGGTGTGTTTTAAAAAATACTGAACCGAACCCAAAACCGAAAAATAAAATGGTTCGGTTCGGTTCACTTCATCTACATATTAAGTAACTGGCGAATTACCTCCGAATTTTTAATCAAGATGGTTTGAAATAGAAAATGAGGATGAAATTCTATGGCTGGCAGGCATGCAAAATTAAGGTTAAAAAAAGGAGTTCCGTAATTGTCAACTGTTTGAAAACAAGAGCTCCGCCTGCATTTGAATGCAATTTTTTAGATTCCAGGAATCAAAAGGAAAAAAGGTAGCTAAATCTCATTTAATTTTAATATACAACAAAATTCAAAACGTTAATGAAAACATAACCGATAATTCTTTGAACTCGATAAGTAAAGACGAGTTGGAAATGCTTGCCAAACAACTCAATAATAGGGATTCAATTTCAAGAATCTAGATCTCATATTAATAGTTTTGTTCAGTGAAGTCTATATTAACATAATCTTTTAAAAATAGACCTGCACCAAAATCACTGTTGGGCTGTGTAATTCATGGAACTCGATAAGTAACAACGAGTTGAAAATGCTTGCCAAACAACTCAATAATTCCTTAAAAGATTATTAAATGTTGGAATATTTATCAGGAAAATCAATTTAAGCATAGCTCGAATAGTTTTTAGATGTTCCACTAACACAAGTGTCAGTAGAATGAACATTTTCCAATAATTAATATTATTATTAAGTCAACTAAAATTCCATCATATTGAAGTTAATTTAATTTTCTTAAATCTATATTATTCCTTGTTGTTTTGAATACCACATATACAAGAATAATAAAACTAATCAACTGGATATTAATTAAATGAAACAGTCTTAAAGATGTAGGATTTAAAAACGAAATGATAACGCTCATACGGAAATTGCCGTCGAAATTTTGAACATACCCGTATAACTGAAAACGTAGGTCTTTGTTAATGAATAATCAGAATACTTTTATCAAAAATATGTTTCTTTAGTTAATTAAATGAATAAAGAGCGAACCGAACCGAACCGAACCGTAACCGCGGTTCAGTAAGCCCCAAAAACCATGCAATGAACCGAACCGGCGGTTCAAAAACTTGGTGAACCACTGAACCGAACCAGTCCTTATTTCCGAGTGGTTTGCATCCCTGCTATCTATGTTCTTCATTGTTGGTCATCCATGGTTCGTGGTTCAGTATTGTCATAGACAGGGCAATGCAGTTATGTGTGATAGTTTGTGGCTTTTAAAATCAATTTCTTAAGCATTTCGCGGTTTTATTACCATGGAGACCCCTTAGCTGCATACTGGGCCTATGCATTGATCCTGACATGATTTTTCAATAACTCCAAAGTAAAGTTTGTTTGGCATTATTAGATTTTTTGATCCTCCTTGGTATTTTTCCGCGATATAATGATTTGTCAGTAACAGACAGTGATTTGAAACAGTTTTTAAGATCTTGGCTATGTTCTTTATCTTTGGTCATCCTTGGTATTAATCGCGGTTTGGTATTGTCATAGACAGGGCAATGCAGTTATGTGTGATAGTTTGTGGTCTTGAAAATCAATTTCTTAAGCATTTCGCGGTTTAATTACCATTGAGATCCCTTACGTGCGAATTGCGCCTATGCATTGATCCTGACATAATTTTTTACTTGGTAGGCAATTACGTTTTTTATAATTACTATTTTTTATCATCTTAGGTTTTTTTTCGCGATTTAATAAGTCTTCAGTCATCTTTATCCTCTTTGGTTTGTTTTCGCGATTTAATAAGTCTTCAGTCCGTGCACTTATCACCAAGTCTGTAACTAAATTCATTTAACACTCCGTGTACTCAACTAAAAACCATTTTGTACTTAATTGTACGTAACTAAAATTGTTTAGTACGTACGAGTGCTGAACGCAAAAAAGTTCGGTACTTATTTTTATCGGTCGGTGCGTTACGACGCTGTACCGTACTTGCTTTTTTCGGTCGGTGCGTTACAAAATATGTACGGTACTTGTGATTTCGTACAGTACGAAATGAACAGTGTACCGTACTTTTCTGAGTACGGTACTTGGATTTGTTCAGTACTTTTTGTGTACTAAACAAAAGTACAATACTTTGTACGGTACTTTGAGAACCCTGGTTTATAAACCAAGTGTGAAAAGTCAAATTATTAAAATTCGTTCTGTTAAATTAAAAAAAAAAACACACATTTTTTCGTTGCGGATGTTACACGCAGTGTACAGCTTTTTAGTTTAAAGTTTTAATATATATCAGATATCCTGCAAATATAATGAGTATCTTAAACTAAAGGTAGGTAGGTAAGTATTTCCGACGGGCTCCCTGTAGGGGGGCACACATAGAGCTTATGGTCCTTATTGAGGCCGGGACCATGTTTCGGGTACCATTTCCTTAAGAAATCCTGGAGGATCTTTGACGTTTTGGCAAATGCCAATAATTGTTTGGGAGAACTCTTGCCTCTTCCAGAGAGGTGATACTCGGGGAGTAGAGCTGTTTTAGTCTTGTCATGGCGATTGCTGGGCAGTTGCAGATGGGGTGTTCTAGAGTTTCTGCTACCTAACTTTTTCGCGTGAGCGGCCGCTAGTCACTGACCACTTAATTTGCCTATAAGCAGTAGTAGTATAGTAGTAAGTCTCCTCTTTGGAGTAGCACAAAATTTTTGAGATTCTGCTGCCGGTCGTGTTCTTCCACTTTTCCTCTGCTTCTTTCCCCGCTATCTCTTCCATCTTGCTGTATTGTAGGGAGATAGGTATGTTTAGTGATGCTTCTTGGCTAACTGCGACCCCGGCTTTTGCAAGACTGTCCGCCATTTCGTTTCCATCAATGTCCTGGTGGCTGGGAGTCCAGTAGATTTGCACCTTTCTGGAGGTGCTCAGGGAATCTATTGCTTCTCTGCTTGCCAGAACATTTTTGGAGTTAATGGCGTGACTCTGCATTGCTTTGATAGCCGCTTGGCTGTCGACTTATATGTTGATTTTATTGTTTAGTGAGTGTAATTCTGCCAATTCCGCTGCTTTCCTTATATCGAAGACTTCCTCAATTCTGGCTCCTTGCAGTATACGGCGGCTCCGACTCCTGAGGCTATCTTTGAGCCGTCTTTGGGTCTTCTGGTCCCAGTAATGCTGATGCGCCTGTGAAGTTAGCTTTTAGGATCATGTAGTCCGTGCTACTGTTTTCTACCCACTGCGCTGTATCCATAGCTTTGTAGCGCCATGGTGCCTGCTGCGCAAAGATATTAGTGCGAAATGGAAAAGGAAGATTTGCGCGAAACGAGAATTGGACCCTAGCTAACCTCCATTAGAAGGCCTTTCGCTATCCGCAACCTGCGACCCGTCCGATGGCCCAACAGCTAGGCCCCCCTAAAACCATCTCACAAGTTCTTAGGTCCTATGAACATTTTTGGAATTTTGACTATTAGTTTGACCGTTTGATCTACAACTTCTATTCGATGAATCTGACCACCAGTTAAGAACGTTTTAATGTTTTCAAATACGTTTAAGTGCGATTTTGCTAGAAAGGGCGAATGTGTTTATATTTGAAGTGCAAATGCACAAATTTACTATATTCCCTGTGTACTTTCGTGCAAAGTATAAAAACAAATCAACAGTTGCACTTTCTTTTGCTATATTGACACGGCTGTTGATGCCGATCAAGAACTTGATAAAGTTGGAAATGATTCCTTTTAGTTACATACTTTTGCACACTCTTAATATAGTTAGGTACAGCGTATAAAAAAAACGAAACCGTACCGGTACCAAAGTTTCGGTTTCGTTCCGGTTTTATCGGTTCCAATAATAACGGTAAACGGTATTCGGTTCTCAAAAAAATATATGTATCGGTTCCGGTACTCGATTTGAAACGGTTTATTTCGGTTAACGGTTCCGGTTTCGGTTCCGGTATTGAGCCCTGCATACATCACATACAAAAATCTACTACTGGCTCTTTCAACATTTAATCTCGAATTTAAAACCAACAATGAAGAACATAGATAGAGCATAAGCCTCGAACCATGGATGACCATTGTCCACCATTTTCGCTTGTAAATTTGTATGAAAGCCGGTCAGATGTAATGCAGAAGCGTTATTAAAAAATAGTTCCAATTGTAATGAGATCCCACAGGCAAATATTGCCCAAATATTGATGACAATTTGGATAAAAAGCCCAAATCGCAGATTTTGCGGGACTCTCTTCCTATTTACAAGCAAAAATTGTGAAACTGATACGTTTTTTATGCTCTATCTATCAGGGATGCAAACCGGTTCTGAACCGAACCGGTTTTTAACCGAACCGAACCACTTTTTTCACTCGTGAACCGAACCGTAAACCGAACCGGTGTGTTTTAAAAAATACTGAACCGAACCCAAAACCGAAAAATAAAATGGTTCGGTTCGGTTCACTTCATCTACATATTAAGTAACTGGCGAATTACCTCCGAATTTTTAATCAAGATGGTTTGAAATAGAAAATGAGGATGAAATTCTATGGCTGGCAGGCATGCAAAATTAAGGTTAAAAAAGGAGTTCCGTAATTGTCAACTGTTTGAAAACAAGAGCTCCGCCTGCATTTGAATGCAATTTTTTAGATTCCAGGAATCAAAAGGAAAAAAGGTAGCTAAATCTCATTTAATTTTAATATACAACAAAATTCAAAACGTTAATGAAAACATAACCGATAATTCTTTGAACTCGATAAGTAAAGACGAGTTGGAAATGCTTGCCAAACAACTCAATAATAGGGATTCAATTTCAAGAATCTAGATCTCATATTAATAGTTTTGTTCAGTGAAGTCTATATTAACATAATCTTTTAAAAATAGACCTGCACCAAAATCACTGTTGGGCTGTGTAATTCATGGAACTCGATAAGTAACAACGAGTTGAAAATGCTTGCCAAACAACTCAATAATTCCTTAAAAGATTATTAAATGTTGGAATATTTATCAGGAAAATCAATTTAAGCATAGCTCGAATAGTTTTTAGATGTTCCACTAACACAAGTGTCAGTAGAATGAACATTTTCCAATAATTAATATTATTATTAAGTCAACTAAAATTCCATCATATTGAAGTTAATTTAATTTTCTTAAATCTATATTATTCCTTGTTGTTTTGAATACCACATATACAAGAATAATAAAACTAATCAACTGGATATTAATTAAATGAAACAGTCTTAAAGATGTAGGATTTAAAAACGAAATGATAACGCTCATACGGAAATTGCCGTCGAAATTTTGAACATACCCGTATAACTGAAAACGTAGGTCTTTGTTAATGAATAATCAGAATACTTTTATCAAAAATATGTTTCTTTAGTTAATTAAATGAATAAAGAGCGAACCGAACCGAACCGAACCGTAACCGCGGTTCAGTAAGCCCCAAAAACCATGCAATGAACCGAACCGGCGGTTCAAAAACTTGGTGAACCACTGAACCGAACCAGTCCTTATTTCCGAGTGGTTTGCATCCCTGCTATCTATGTTCTTCATTGTTGGTCATCCATGGTTCGTGGTTCAGTATTGTCATAGACAGGGCAATGCAGTTATGTGTGATAGTTTGTGGCTTTTAAAATCAATTTCTTAAGCATTTCGCGGTTTTATTACCATGGAGACCCCTTAGCTGCATACTGGGCCTATGCATTGATCCTGACATGATTTTTCAATAACTCCAAAGTAAAGTTTGTTTGGCATTATTAGATTTTTTGATCCTCCTTGGTATTTTTCCGCGATATAATGATTTGTCAGTAACAGACAGTGATTTGAAACAGTTTTTAAGATCTTGGCTATGTTCTTTATCTTTGGTCATCCTTGGTATTAATCGCGGTTTGGTATTGTCATAGACAGGGCAATGCAGTTATGTGTGATAGTTTGTGGTCTTGAAAATCAATTTCTTAAGCATTTCGCGGTTTAATTACCATTGAGATCCCTTACGTGCGAATTGCGCCTATGCATTGATCCTGACATAATTTTTTACTTGGTAGGCAATTACGTTTTTTATAATTACTATTTTTTATCATCTTAGGTTTTTTTTCGCGATTTAATAAGTCTTCAGTCATCTTTATCCTCTTTGGTTTGTTTTCGCGATTTAATAAGTCTTCAGTCCGTGCACTTATCACCAAGTCTGTAACTAAATTCATTTAACACTCCGTGTACTCAACTAAAAACCATTTTGTACTTAATTGTACGTAACTAAAATTGTTTAGTACGTACGAGTGCTGAACGCAAAAAAGTTCGGTACTTATTTTTATCGGTCGGTGCGTTACGACGCTGTACCGTACTTGCTTTTTTCGGTCGGTGCGTTACAAAATATGTACGGTACTTGTGATTTCGTACAGTACGAAATGAACAGTGTACCGTACTTTTCTGAGTACGGTACTTGGATTTGTTCAGTACTTTTTGTGTACTAAACAAAAGTACAATACTTTGTACGGTACTTTGAGAACCCTGGTTTATAAACCAAGTGTGAAAAGTCAAATTATTAAAATTCGTTCTGTTAAATTAAAAAAAAAAACACACATTTTTTCGTTGCGGATGTTACACGCAGTGTACAGCTTTTTAGTTTAAAGTTTTAATATATATCAGATATCCTGCAAATATAATGAGTATCTTAAACTAAAGGTAGGTAGGTAAGTATTTCCGACGGGCTCCCTGTAGGGGGCACACATAGAGCTTATGGTCCTTATTGAGGCCGGGACCATGTTTCGGGTACCATTTCCTTAAGAAATCCTGGAGGATCTTTGACGTTTTGGCAAATGCCAATAATTGTTTGGGAGAACTCTTGCCTCTTCCAGAGAGGTGATACTCGGGGAGTAGAGCTGTTTTAGTCTTGTCATGGCGATTGCTGGGCAGTTGCAGATGGGGTGTTCTAGAGTTTCTGCTACCTAACTTTTTCGCGTGAGCGGCCGCTAGTCACTGACCACTTAATTTGCCTATAAGCAGTAGTAGTATAGTAGTAAGTCTCCTCTTTGGAGTAGCACAAAATTTTTGAGATTCTGCTGCCGGTCGTGTTCTTCCACTTTTCCTCTGCTTCTTTCCCCCGCTATCTCTTCCATCTTGCTGTATTGTAGGGAGATAGGTATGTTTAGTGATGCTTCTTGGCTAACTGCGACCCCGGCTTTTGCAAGACTGTCCGCCATTTCGTTTCCATCAATGTCCTGGTGGCTGGGAGTCCAGTAGATTTGCACCTTTCTGGAGGTGCTCAGGGAATCTATTGCTTCTCTGCTTGCCAGAACATTTTTGGAGTTAATGGCGTGACTCTGCATTGCTTTGATAGCCGCTTGGCTGTCGACTTATATGTTGATTTTATTGTTTAGTGAGTGTAATTCTGCCAATTCCGCTGCTTTCCTTATATCGAAGACTTCCTCAATTCTGGCTCCTTGCAGTATACGGCGGCTCCGACTCCTGAGGCTATCTTTGAGCCGTCTTTGGGTCTTCTGGTCCCAGTAATGCTGATGCGCCTGTGAAGTTAGCTTTTAGGATCATGTAGTCCGTGCTACTGTTTTCTACCCACTGCGCTGTATCCATAGCTTTGTAGCGCCATGGTGCCTGCTGCGCAAAGATATTAGTGCGAAATGGAAAAGGAAGATTTGCGCGAAACGAGAATTGGAGCCTAGCAGGTATTTAGTTGGAAGTAGTCGAATCGAGCAATATGACCTTCCAAAAGCACGCAGAGCATACTTAAGTGGCAATTAGTAGTACGTGGAATGGACTGCTAAAACGGAAACAAGTGAACATAAGTACGAAATATGTGATGTACCAGGCGACAGCGAGGGCGATCATTTACTACGCCGCTCAAGTATGGGGTTCTAATAGCTATGAAAATGTCGAACGGAGTCAACGGTATTTTATCAAAAGAGTCATCCACCTTCAGCAGAATACGCCTAATTATGCAATCTATTTGGAAACTGGTCTGCCGGCATTATTCACCCACACATTGGACATCCACTTTAAATATGTTCTAAAAACATTGAACATGCCGGACCGACGATAACCAAAAATTGTCACAAAATACCTGCTGGAGTCAAAAGCACAGTTCTTCAGCCAATTTATAAACACGCCAATCGCCGCTTCATCCGCTGCTGTCATTGTCCATGCTTCTGCGCCATATTGCAGGACTGGGATGACAAGCGACTTGTAAAGGGCTATTTTTGTTCTTCGCTTGAGGTCTCTGCTCTTGAACTCCCTACTTAGCCCGTAGTAGCATCGGTTTGCAAGAGTGATTCTTCGTCGAATTTCCAGACTGATGTTGTTGTTGCTGGTTATCGTCGTTCCGAGGTAGACGAAATCCTCCACAACATTAAAGTTGTACTCCTCCATTGTAACAGATTGTGCAAGTCGCAATGACTTTCTGTCCGCGGATACTAGGTACTTCGTCTTGTCCTCATTTACCGCTAAACCCATTAATTTAGACTCCTTCTCAATCTCTGAAAACGCCTTGCTTACTGCCCGTGTGGTTTTGCCGATAATGTCAATATCATCGGCATATGCAAGTAGCGTTAGATTTTTATAAATGAATAAACCTGTTCTGTTGGCATGTTTGCACTTGCGCAGTATATGTTCCATCAGTAGATTATAGACATCAAGCTTGACCTTATCGGTGTGTCGAAGGCTGACTTATAATCAACAAAAAGGTGGTGTGTTTGGATGCCTCTTTCATAGGTCTTCTCCAGGATTTGTCGTAGTGTGAAAATCTGGTCTGTGGTATATTTACCAGGTCTAAAGCCACACTGATAAGGTCCAATCAGTGTATCAATAAACGACTTTAGACGTTCACAAATAATGCGGGACAGAACCTTATATGCGATGGGAAGGAGACTGTTCCCGCGGTAGTTGGCGCAAACTGCAGGGTCTCCTTTTTTAAAGATTGGACAGAGAACACTTAGACTCCAATCGTCGGGCATGCTTTCGTCAACCCATATACGACACAGAAGTTGGTGCATGCACGTTACCAATTCTTCGCCTCCAGCCTTGAACAATTCAGCGGGCAGCTCATCAGCTGGCGACTTGTCGTTCTTTAGCCTTCGAATGGCTAAACAGACTTTCTGTTGGGTCGGCGAGTCTATGTTGTCGATTGGAGGCATCGCTACTTCTCCAGGGGCGGCATCATGTTCGTCATCGCCTTCCAGTAGGTTGGAGAAGTAACTTCTCCATTTGATAAGCGCCACTTGCGGATCTGTGACTAGATTCCCCTGTTCATCTTTGCATTGTGCGACTCTGGGCTTGAAACCTTCTGTTAATTGCTTAATCTTTTGGTAAAATTTTCGAGTCTCACTCATGCCGAATAACATCTCGACGTCCTCGCGCATGCGCATTTCCTGCTCATTCTTCATTCTTCTAAATAGGCGTCTCTCCTCTTTCATTTTTTTCTGGTAAACAATTTTATCAGCATCCGCTTTCGTCTGCAAGAATGTTATGTAGACCTCGTTTTTCTCTGCAGTAGCGCGTCGGCACTCCTCACCGTACCAAGACCGTACATTTGGGCGAGTTTAGCTGTGTAGGCTTAGGAGGTCCCTTGTGATTGCAGCTTCTCGATGTTTAGATTTCGACGTGTGCCAGTGCGTGAGGCATGCGCCACACTGAGCCGTGTGCGTACCTTGGCTGCGACAAGGCAATGATCCGAATCAATATTGGCTCCTCGAATCGCGCGCACATCTATTACACTTGATGAATGCCTTCCGTCGATCACAACGTGATCAATCTGGTTTCGAGTTTGTTGATCAGGGGACTTCCAGGTCGCCTTATGGATGTCTCTATGTTCAAATCTGGTACTACTTACGACCATCTTCCGGCCCGCAGCGAAGGCTAAAGCGTACGACTGTCGAACCAAAAACTCCTTCTCTCCCGATTTTTTCGTAAAAATCGCCTAGCACGACCTTTATGTCGTGATCGGGGCAGCGCTCGTATAGTTGTTCCAGGCGCTCATAGAATTCGTCTTTTATCGGGTCTTTCTTGTCTTCTGTTGGTGCGTGAGCACAGGTAAGACTAATATTAAAATATTTTGCCTTAAGTCTGAGCGTGGCAAGCCGCTCGTCAACTGGTGTAAAGCTGATGACAGAGTGGCGCAGCTTATCACTCACTGCAACGCCGCACCCAAACTCATGCTTGGAAGCATGACCGCTGTAGTAGATCTCCCAGGGGGGTAATGCTTTCTTTTCTGTCTTCTCCTTTGCTAGCGTTATTATCTTGCTTCCATATCCAATCCATCGCATTTCCTGGAGTGCGGTAACGTCCGATGAATATTTCTTGAGGACATTCACCAAGGCGATATCATCACCATCTCTGTTGAGGGTGCGGACATTCCAGGTGCATATTCTCAAATCGTGGTCCTTAAAACGTTTGCGTGGGTCGTCGTCAGAGGGGGTCCGTATCCGAGGCATTCTAGTCGCAGTTTTCATTGTTGGAGATTTTTTACGGTGGTGGGTACCAAACCCGACGCACTAACCCTATAAATTATACCCTGTAGGGAAGATTTAAAATAGTTATCCGTAATAAAATTCCGGAACTTTTACTCTTATTCCTTTGGTCCAAAAACCGTGGTAAAAGTTTTCAAAATTTAAAAAGACCACTTTCCAGTTTTGACAATACCATGGAATTTTTACAGTTGATGCGTCCTTAAACCATCTAATTATTAAAAAAAAATCAGATTTTGAAGAGTGGTGCAACAAGGTCAAATTAATAAAAGACTTAAACATTTAAATATTTTAGTATTTAATTTTGTTTTAATCTTCATCACTATCTTTGCTGGAAATGGTACATTCACCAGTTGTTTTCAATATATTTGTCAGCATCTCGGCAGGCTTAATGATCCTTGACTTGAAACTTGAATTTTTTTTTTTTTTTTTGTATTTATTGAATCTTCTCTTAATGAGACTAACAATAAGTTTTCAAATCTTAATCTAGAAACTATTATAAAACCATCCCCTATTGCAGGTAGTTTATTTTCCGCGGCCCTTTAATTCAGTCGCAGGGTTGGTAGGTCTTTCCTTCTGAAGCTTGGTATGGAGATACCCGCGAAATACCCGCGAAATGAAAAAGTCCATAAAAAAAAATGATTTCGCACGGACTTCGCAAGTTTGCTGTTTCGTGAGTTGGTATGGAGTTCACGCGCGAAATTGGCATATCGATATCACAGCGTTGCCACCCGACGTCAACGTGTCACGCGACAGTCACCCGGTAGGCAAGTGATGAGAGATGATTTCGAAGGTGAGAAATATATGGGTGATTCCATGAAAAATCGCCCACTGGGATTTTTTTTTTGATCGAAATAATTTTTTTCGTATTCCTTGTGGTAAAACAGTATATACGTATTTTCAGCATTTTGGCGAAATACACTTAATTCGCGGACAAAGTCGATTTGAAAATTTACATATTTAAAAAATTTAATTATTTTCAATTGCTTGCTATCCAAAGCCATTGGTAATAAAAATATTTAAAAAATCTGAAAATTATTATCTGAATCCAAACTTTCAAATAACGCACACTTAAAAATTTTTAAATTTTTCTTTGGTTATCAAATCGCGAAAATAAATAAACAAAAATGAATTGCCGCTAAAGGGATTTTTTTTTTGGCTTTATTTTTTCCTCAAAATTTGGTCTTGTGTCCATTAATTTACTGTATTAAGCTGTAAATGGGAAATCCAATAGTTCCAGAGCTATGGCCATTTTTCAATATCAGATTTAGTATGTTTAATTTTCAGAGGGTAATATCTTTGTGGTCGAATATAGTGAAGTCTATCATTATAAAAATTATTTTAACAGATCGGCGGAGTGGCTTTTCCATGCAACAGCCCACGGTAAAAGGCCTTGCGATGGAGCTGGATAAACACTAAAAAGAATGGCTAGAAGGCCAAGCCTTCAAATGATTACCGATAAACAGATTACCCCTGCCCTGGAACCTTATGAATGGGTCAACGAATTTTTACCAAACATCACAGTAAGATACAGAAACACAAATCACTAAAGTAAGGCCACAGAATTATTAAAATTACGATTTTCGAAAAGCAAAACTATACAAGGGACACTCTATTCAACCACAAAATAACTATCTTCTTAAAACCAAAACATTTTCACATTCCGAAACATCTGTTATTGTTAGTTCCAAAAAAAAGTGAATTTTAAAAAATGAAAAATTAGCCATAACTCTGAAACTATTTGATTTCCCATTTACAGCTTAATACAGTAAATTACTGGATACAAGACCAAATTTTGAGAAAAAAATGAAGCCAAAAAAAAAATCCCTTTAGCGGCAATTCATTTTTGTTTATTTATTTTCGCGATTTGATAACCAAAGAAAAATTTAAAAAATTTTAAGTGTGCGTTATTTGAAAGTTTGGATTCAGATAATAATTTTCAGATTTTTTAAATATTTTTATTACCAATGGCTTTGGATAGCAAGCAATTGAAAATAATTAAATTTTTTAAATATGTAAATTTTCAAATCGACTTTGTCCGCGAATTAAGTGTATTTCGCCAAAATGCTGAAAATACGTATATACTGTTTTACCACAAGGAATACGAAAAAAACTATTTCGATCCAATCACCCATATGTAAAACATATTTTTCGTACTCTACATGGCGGTAGACACTCATATACAAACAAGTACTGTGGCGCGGAGTTTTAAAATAAGTAGGACAACTATACAAAAACATCAAAAAGGCTGAACATCTTTTCATTGGAGGAAAAGGAGATAGCGGCTTGACAAATATCAGCTGTAAAAGTATAGATATTTATTGAGTGTAATAATGCTATTCACAATTGATTGTTTTTGCTAAGAGATCATTGCAACGCGGCTTGGGCTTTGTCCCTAAGCACGGGTGAAAGCGGTGGAGTATCCATCGCAACTCAAGGAGGCAGCGATGTGAAGTAGCAGTTATGTAGCTCCACTCATGTGGATTTTGTCGACACAAGGAATGTGTGCGTACGACATGCATATAAACAAATAAGTGCTGATTCTCTTTTCAAGAACCTTAGCTGCACATTCGAGAGGGCTGATAATGAGGATCTTGGCCCAGCACAAAATGATTCAATTGTGGACGACGCACTTTTTAATGGTCAGACTTTGTCGGTGCAAGTCGTGGACATCATCTATGCCGGTGCATTATAAGTACATAACATCGAGATGCCTTGGCCAAAACAGTCGATTCAGCTCTTCACCTAAAAATTTGTAAATTATAATTATTTAAAAATTACAAATAAAGGTGACGATAAACCTACAAACGATTCATTTATTTTCCATTTTTTATATCTGCCCCACTTGGAACTTCGCTGCAAGTAAGGATTAACACAACATAAAGCTATTGTAGCCACTATTGCATTATTAAAGGCCACCAACCTATTCGCTGTTAATTAGCTTAAATTTTCCCGCCGAGTTAAATTTAAAAACAAAACAACTAGAGATGAGCGACTTATTTCGCACTTGCTATCGTCGAAATAATGTGCAGAGATTTCGCACACTTTCCGCAAGTATCTCCATACCAAGCTTGAGGCGAGAGTGCGTTAATTGCAGGGCGAGAGATTGTGCAAGTTCATTAGGGTGGGCAAGAAGCTTCTCGGAATATTTGCGTTTTAGGTGATGTATTTCAGTTTCGACCAATGGGATCCTGAGGTCGTTGTGGATACACTCGTTGCGAATGTACCATGGCGCTCCAGTGAGTGTTCTGAGAATCCTTGATTGAGATCTTTGAAGAATGTCAACACTGCTCGCACAGGCATTTCCCCATAGCTGCGATCCATAAGTCCAGACAGTCTTAATGATGCTTTTGTACAGTAATACTTTATATTCCAATTTTTAGAGGGGAACGGGAGTTAATAAGCCAGTGCAGGTTGTTGGCCTTCAGCTTTATTTGAAGTTTTTTCGAATCTATGTGTTTGCGCCAAGTGAGCCGTCTGTCGAGGTGTACTCCAAGGTATACAACATCGTTTGATTGGGGTATCAATGTCGGGTTTAGAGATATTTGGGGACAGGTGTTTCCGTTGAGTGTGAACGTCTCGTGTTTGCACTTTTGCTCGTTAATCTTTATTCGCCAGTTGGCCAGCGACTCCTCCACATAAGCTAGGTGGCTTGTCAAAAGTCTTGATGCGATCATTGGACATCTTGATCTGCTTAGAATTGCCGTGTCATCCGCAAAAGTGGATATTGTTAGTCGGGGATCAGTTGGGATGTCTGCAGTGTACAATACATACAGAAAGGGACCGAGAACGCTACCCTGTGGCACTCCGGGCCCAATGGTGAACTCTTCCGTTGTGTACTCATTTTGTCGGACAGAAAATACTCTGTTGCTGACATAACATTCTAAGATTTGGTGAGTATTTGAGGGAAGCAGTGTCTTAATTTTAAATATAAGACCGTCCAACCAATCGCGGTCAAATGCTTGGGCAACATCTAGGAAAATTGCAGAGCAGTATTCGTGGTCCCCATACGCCGTCCGAATATCTGAAGTTAGTCGGTTGACTTGCTCAATGGTCCCGTGTTTTGCTCGGAACCCAAACTGATGTAAGGGAATTATATTTTGTGCATGTGAATCAATTTTGCGAAGTAAGATCTTCTCAAATACTTTCGATAAGCAAGGTAGAAGTCTTATGGGTCTGTATGATGACGCTTGAGTCTTATCCTTTCCTGGTTTCTGAATCATTATGATTGTCGATTTCTTTCACTGAGTTGGAAAGTGTCCACATCGCAGTACAGCATTGAAGATTCTTGAGATATATGTAATGGCAGGACCCGGAAGTTCCATTATCATTTTAGGCGTAACAAGATCATGTCCTGGTGCTTTTTTAGGATTAAGTTCTCTGATTACATTTTTTATTTCAAGGGAATGAGAACTTTGGTTGAGTCAGTCTGTGCAGCAGTGGACATCGATGGCAGTGAATATGCATTGGTTGGTGGGTTCGGCTGGAAAAAACATTTGCCTTTTCTTCGTCGCTGCGGGCCCATCTTCTTCTCTGGTCCCTTAAAGGCGTGTCTACCTCCATAGGGGAAATTTGGTGCTTGTAGGCGACAATTTTTCGATATAACGGCTATGGGCTAGCTGTTCTTCAGCTTCGAGTGCTCTGTGGAGTACGCGTTCTGCATGTCGCAGGCGAGCCCTTGCAGCTGGCGACCGATTGCTCTGCCATTCTCTTCTTGCACGCCGCTTTTCCGTGACCAGCCGGTCTATGGGTTCGAGTGATGAGCAGATGCAGTCATGATTGAGTTTAGGGCTTGGACTGAAGTTTCAATCTCATCTTCGCTGTTGATGGTTGGGCTCAGTTCAATGTGACTACTGATATATTTTTTGTACTTGAGCCAGTTTGTCTTGTGTGATGTCAGTCTTCGAGGATACTCTCTGAGGGCATTCTAGAAGGGTGAAAATAATCGGAGAATGGTCTGACGACAAATCTGCGAGTGCTTCTGCAGTTACCAAATTTTGTGGAACTTTTCTTGTTATGGCAAAATCTATAAAGTCGGGTATTTTCTTGGGATCTGCTGGCCAGTATGTAGGCCTACCCGGAGATACATAGTCGAATTGGTTTGATGCGCGCATGAGTACGCTATAGAGTTGCTTCCCTTTGGGATTAGTCAGTCTTGAGCCCCAGTGAGCATGTTTCGAGTTATAGTCACCCGCTGCTAAAAAGCGTTGACCAAGTGTATTGAATAAATCTAGAAATTGATTTTCTGATATTGCGAAGCGTGGCGGACAATAAACCGCCGACAAGGTGATATAGCCTCGTTTGGATTCTACACATATTGATGTGGCTTGTAGGTAGTTTTCCGAAAATCCCGATATTGGGTTATGCTTAATGCTGTTTCTGACTAGGATGCCAGTTCCGCCATGGGCTTTACCATCTGGGTGATTTGTGCCGTAAAATGCATACCCCGATAATTGAAAGTTATATCTGTCCGTCTGCAAGAACCATTCGGGGGTGCCACAGAAACCTCTTCCAACCAAATTCCAACCCAATTCCAATTCTTAGGTGCCACAGAAATTTCATTTGGTTGGTTTCAAACCTCCCGTGTGTTGTTAGGCGATTTGTGAAATCGCTTTTTAAGTGGCGCCACCTACACAATGTTATCAATGTTAAGCGCCATCTACTTGACAAACAGCGGATTAAGGGCTGCAATTTATACCTGATGTTTGGCGCGAACAAATTTTTAAATTTTGCTTCATATTAATGAAGAATAGGGATTAAATTTGAATTATATTTTAAAAATGCAACATAAAACACATTACACAATCAAAAAATTTCAGTTAAACATCAAATTAGACCATAACTAAAACAAGGGAAATTTTTTGGCGAGAGATTCAGCCCTGTTTTTAGAGATGGAACTTCAATTGGATCATCTGCTGTTCTAACTAGATTTTCTAATAGGAAAATGAAATCTCTCGAAGTTCCGTGGCACCGACGAATTTTTTGAGAGATTTACAAACCAACCGTCGGCAAAATCTCTAGAGATTTCTGTGGCACCCCCGATTATTTGGATTGTCGCGAAGCGAGCATTTGAGTGAGGATGCCTTGATTCCTCATTTATTCTTGCATGGTGTTTTGCATGTATACAATGAAATCCTTCAGTGTTTGCTGCAACGATAGAAACATGGATTCTAAGCTACTATAGTTTGATGGTTGTTCCGCTTGCTTATTAATTGTTGGTAGAGCCGGATCAGTTCGTATTTCCGGTGAAACTGTAGCAGTGGATTAGGGTCTATCCATTCCTAGTTTCAATGCACTTGCAAAAGAAACGCCTTGGGTAGTACTCGATGGGGCAAATGACGATCTTTCAGCTGTGGTAAAGAATCTCCAGGAGTCGATTGCGAGGGTGTAAACTGATTAATTTTTCCATTGGAGCGTGCAAACTCTGTGCGCGTTTTAATCCTGCTCTTCAGATCTTTGTATACGGGGCAACCTCTGTAATTTGCAGTGTGGTTACCTCCACAGTTACTACAATTTTTAACAGACTGTCCTCCTTGCTTGCAGGACATGTGGCAGTGTTGTGCAACTCTCCGCATGCTACACATACATGTCGCAGAGCGCAGTAGGCTTTAGTGTGCCCGAATTCTTGGCAATTGGTACATTGTACTGGATTTGTACGTTTGTGGGGCTCCTCTACAGTTATTCTGCTAAGCTAGTTTTCGCAAACGACTTAAATAGTCTGACTGCATTCTGTGGCTTCAGTACCGTTTCAAAATCAGAAATTGACGAATTGCTTTAGCTTTTATATTTTACAGGTATGTACGTTACGATTCGTCAAATACTTATGTACAAGCAAAAATATTTAATTATAATAAAATAATTATTTTAACTTTAAAAACTTAAAAAATATATAGGGTGTTCAACAGCCCGCGTAAAAGCGTAAAGAAAAAGCGTAAACTCCAAAAGTTTACGCCACAACAACAAAACACATGAGAAAAAAATACGCGCTTTTTGCTGCCCTGGGGTATGTTTAAAAAATCAGCGTAAAAGTGTAAAAAGAATAAAGTGTTGAAGTGTTGTAAAATTATTCAAAGTATCGACCAAAAATACTCGGTTTTGAGATTTTTTTCTTTAAAATATGCGGTCACACCTAGAATAATTAAATTTTATTTGTCAGTTTAACTGCATCTGGCCAATAAATCAATTAAGACATCTTCCTCAAAATAGCTGTCTGTAGCTACACCCAAAGAGCCGTCATCACCTACTGTAAAAATAGTTGTAGTTTTCCTTATTGATGCAGCTTCTCTAAACTACCCCAAACAGAAAAGTGCTCCCTGTAACTCAAGTTCCACTTGGGGTCGAAATGCATTCGACAACAAGCATGGGGCCGCACGGACCCATTGGTCATTGAAAAATGGTAGCACATTGGTTCGCCAGTTGACTCATTTGGGCACACAGAACAACTGCAGTAAGAACCTCCATAACTTCGTCTACCATTTCATCGACAGCATCATGGTTGTATCTCAAGACTTGTTATATAAATATTCATATTTCTTCATTTAGCTTGATTTATACACCAACAATCAATGCTTTAAAAATACGAATTAAACTTTGACACACACAAGTAACAGAAAAACTCACAGCTTGTCAAAAACAGCTGATTTACGCCGAAAATTACGAGGGTAAGCCCTTTAGGGGCGCTCAATAGCTGCGTCGCGTAAATTTACACAATTACTTTTTTACGCGGGCAGTTGAACACCCTAATAGGTCTTAACTGGGAGCAATAAAACCAACTGATGGCATCTTTACCTTCAATGAGAAATTCGACTGGTCGTACAAAGGGAGAGGCTTAAATAATATTTTTATCCAAAATGGGACTTGTCAACAACAACAAAATAATTACTTAACTATTTTAAATAACCCCGCCGCAAGTGGTTTCTCAATTTGTGAAAGAAGTAGCAACGCCTTTCAAAGTAATATATTACCAATCTTTGGGTTGAATGCAGTTACCAGCAGGGATGCAAACCGGTTCTGAACCGAACCGGTTTTGAACCGAACCGAACCGCTTTTTTCGCACGTGAACCGAACCGTAAACCGAACCGGTGTGTTTTCAAAAATGCTGAACCGAACCAAAAACCGAAAAATAAAATGGTTCGGTTCGGTTCACTTCAGCAAAATATTGAGTTACTGGCGAATAGTAAGCAAAATCAGCAATTAGCTATAAAATATTGCGAAAATACTTGGGAAAGCAGAGTTGTTGAAAAAAAGCTAAGAACATCAACCTTATTAAATTTGCTAAGGACCCAAAATTGTAATAAGCCAAGTCTTGATTGTATTATCCGTTGGGGGTCAACTTACTTAAAACTCAAACGTTAACTTTTTATCTTCAATTGATATTGGTTTGAAATAGAAAATGAGTTTGAGTATTTCTATGGCTGGCAGGCCTGAAAAATTCTTGTTGGAAAAAAGAAATTTTCAACTTTTTGAAAAAAAGAGCTCCGCCTGTTTTTGAATTCGATTTCTTAGATTCCAGGAATCAAACTTGCTATCAGAAGAAGCAAAAAGGTAGCTAAATCTCATTTAATGTTACTATACAACAAAATTCAAAACGTTAATGAAAACATAACGGATTATTCTTTGAACTCGATAAGTAAAGACGAGTTGGAAATGCTTGCCAAACAACTCAATAATAGGGATTCAATTCCATGAAAAAGGAAAATATCGATTGTTAGCGTTCACCTAAAGATTATTCAATGTTGGAATATCAACTTAAGCATAGCTCCAATAGTGTTTGCAGTTCCACCCACTCAAGTGTCAGTATAATGAACATTTTCGACATTGGAGTTTGTTTTGTCAGACGCTCTGAAGTCTTTCAACATCGATGAAAATATACTAGGACATATATTATTATTAAGTATTAACTAAAATTCCATCATATTAAAATTAATTTAAGTTTTTTAAAAACTATATTATTCCCTGTTGTTTTGAAAATCTCAAATCTCATAAGTATAATTAAACTATTTAAATGGAAATGTCTTCATGAAATGAACCATAATTAAAGATCTATCAAAGCGAATTTAAAATTTATTAAAATTATAAAATATAAAAATTTTAGTGTAATATGGTGTGTTCCACATATCGATGTCAATTTCCTAATGAACTTATGGATTTCGAGTTAAAATTGTTTAACTTTATATGTGAAGTGCCAAATATGTCAGAGATTACTTGATCAGGTCAAAAGAAAATTGTAATTATCAGGTGTGTTCCAGAAATCTCTAGAGGTTTTCGTATGAACGTTAGCATTTCATATTAAAACTATTTAAATTTATATGTTAAGGGTTCACATAATGCCCGGCTACTTTATTAGATGACAAAAGTTGAAAATTAGTCCTACATTAGTTCGAAGTGCAATCGTTTATACGAAAATCTCTAAAGATTTCTAGAACACCCCTTTATTTGACGATTTTTATCCGCTTGGCTTTCAGTAGTCGATTTCAAACCGTCAAAGTTTCTACAATGTCAAGTGACCAAAGATGTTTTCGTCACTTGATATGTAAAGTTGTAGGATTTCCAAACGAAATGATAACGTTCATACGGAAATTGCCGTCAAAATTCTGTAAAAACCCGATTAACTGAAAACCTAAGTCTTTGTTAATGAATAATCCAAATACTTGAATCAAAATGATGCATCTTTAGTTAATTAAATGAATAAAGAGCGAACCGAACCGAACCGTAACCGCGGTTCAGTAAGCCCCAAAAACCACGTAATGAACCGAACCGGCGGTTCAAAAACTGTGTGAACCACTGAACCGAACCAGTCCTTATTTCCAAGTGGTTTGCATCTCTGGTTACCAGATTAATTCTTACGGCAACTACTACAGAAGTACCAAATCGTTATGAAAAGTAGGTGACGATAAATTGGAGATCATTTGCGATCCGCCATCAAAAAATCACCAATAACATCTACCAAAAAAAATCATAATCAGGTCAAAAGAACGTTCCTTGTGCAATCCAATCACAATTTGTTTTATTATTGACATGGCAGGACCATATGCTGCCAATGTAGGCTACGGAACAATTATATAGCAGTCCACCCAGGAGATATAATTATGGTTGATTGAGGGTTCAGAGACGCTGTTGCGGTTCTCGAAGGGAAAAGGATCTTTTATAGCAGAGTTGCAGAATACAGATGATAGCATTAATATTGAGTACTTTTAATCATTCAAATCGAGGCACATTAATTGTCATATCACATTTTTACTAAGTATGCACATAATGGCAAAACTCCTGGCTGCATTATAAGACACTATTGCAGCTCCCCTAATGGTACGCAAACTGTTGAGTGTTGTTCGCATATAGCTGCAGTTACATTTTTCCTTAGTAATGCAATTTTCAAGCTAAGGATAATAAAGGCTGCCGAGATGCTGACAAATATATTTGAAACACCTGGTGAATGTACCATTATCAACGAAGATAGTGATGAAGACTAAAACAAAATTAAATACTAAAATATTTCAATTTTTATGTCTTTTATTAATTTGACCATGTTGCACCACTCTTTTTGGACCAAAGGAATAAGAGTAAATAATTCAGGAATTTTATAACGGATAAGTATTTTAAATCTTATTAATATCCAATCAACAGTTCACTTTTAGTTTTTGAGTAATTTAATTTTTTGTAAACCTTTAAAAAATGACATCTGAAGGTATACAGTACCCTTAAGAGAACGCGAGGATATAGTGCACTTCTTGGGGAAATGTCCCATTTTACAAGAGATCAGGGCAGGAACACCGTATTTGAATGTGGAGGAAGGAATCAACTTGTTGAACGGAAGCAACTGGACAAGTCTAGCAGCATATGTCAGCCACGCTCAAAAGTGCAGACAACACATAATGGAAGAAAGTTTCTAGGGAGATAAGGTCGCAATCAATGTAAATGTAGTTTTGTAAATGTCTTGTTAATATTTTAGAAAATTGGATTTAGAATTTTATAATGTCATCTAACAATCTATAATTGTCATCTAAGAGAAATTGTAAAATTGTATGTAAGATTTGTAAGAAAAAAGAGAAAGAATCGGCATTGGGCTCACAGCAAAAAAGCCATGCCTGCAATATGCCAAAATATACTTAAACTACTACCGTATAGTAGTATCAGTCGTAGATTTGATATGAAGAGCCAGTGTGTTAGTCTTGGTGATGGGCCCCAAGTGCTGCTTAGCATCTTCTGGGATGCATATAGCGCATTGAATGCCGTGTTTGTCAAGTTTGAAGCATTCTTGCGCGTCCTTTCTCTGCTCTTTCAGCGGTGGGGTGTCTGGTTCGCCTTTTGCTAACTGTGGGTTTGCATGAGGTTTTGCATGCTTCGGTTAGGTTGGATGTAAGCGTCTCCACGGACCTCTCAAAGTCGCCTACCGAGCAGATACTTGTTGGCTTTGGTAGATTTGATTCTACCGTTCTAAGGTCGTTCACCCAGTCTGTGTTTCAGGGCTTCCTATAGGCGTTACTAGTTTCGTTGCGGTTGAACTAGAGCATAAGGGCACTGTATGGCTTCAAGTGCCATATTTTAAAGGCTTACAAAGTGATATTAATGCCCATATGACACTCGCCGATATTGGTGGCCAATATTGTAAAAGAAGAGTTCAGCTATAGATACCTTATCAAAAATTGTAAGCAAAGCAAGCGATAGACGCATATGAGAAATTGGCCCCAGATGTCAGTCGCAAGCAGTGTGACTGCAAAGCAGTTCTCGTATTGGCTGCCAATATTGTTCCTGACGAAAGCAATATTGGCCGCCAACACGCCATTGTGTGTAAACTCTTCTTTTGATGCGAGTATTTAAAGAATCGTGCAGGGAAAGCTATGTGTGACGAAAACCAATACTAAATTATCTCCTTTTCTCGCTTTAGCTATTGTTGTCTCGTTTTAATTATTGACCGATACTCTCGGTCACCAATATCGGCAAGTGTCATATGAGCATTACAAGCAGGTTTTTTCATTCGATAGGTAATCGGCATAATTAAATTTAGAAATTTTTGTTGTTGTCGTTGTTCGTGCGGTTGCTTTTGTATCCCTGTTCAAAGTTAAGCAAAAATTTAAAACATAGGCACATGGTTGCAAAAATTTGTTGAGAACGGATTATCTGAAGGTTTAACTGAAAACAAGGTTTTGTTAAGAAATGATGTAGTTCTAGTGTTAACTAGGATATTTTTGCAACCATTTTGGAAAAAGTGGTTCTGAGATAATCGTATTTAAGATTTCGAGTTTGATAAAATAAAAATGATTTTTGATCGTTTTCAAATATGAATTTGATGCATTTGGGTGTTAGCTTTCACCGAAAAAAAATTGATTAAAATCGGTTTAATACTTCTCCAGAAAGTCCAAAAAAAAGTCTCAAAAAATTTTCAAGTACAATTTTTTTGGGTAATTTTTTAACATTTCAGAACATTTTTGAAGTTTTTCGACTACATAAAAGAAAAAACTTGAAATTACTATAAATACGAGTATCGATGAAATTTTTTTATTGGGTGTGTCACAAAAATCTCTAGAGGTTTTCGTATATACGTTAACATCTCGTATTAAAGCTGTTTGAATTTATATGTTAAGGGGCTCAAATATGCCCGGCTACTAGATTAGATGACAAAAGTTGAGCGATTTGAAACCACCTGCTCAAAGCCAATTAGATTTGATGAGTACGATTTTCCTTCCACATAGTCTAGTAGGCGGTCTGATTCTTGGCACTTCGCAAATAAAGCAATTTAGTTTAGTTTAGTTTGAAGTGCAATCGTTTATACGAAAATCCCTAGAGATTTCCAGGACACCCCTGTATATATGAAAGTGAAGAATAAAAATGTTTTTGTTTTATTTTCGGATCTGCTTGAAATTTTTACAGAATGTTTATAGGACCCTAATAAAGAAACTAAAAACAAATAAAAAAAAATGTTTTCTGAAGGTATACAGTACCTTTAAATTGAATGTACTTGTGGTCTGAGAAGGAGTTTCTATCGAGAACTCTCCATTCTGATGCCAAAGTACCATTCCCTTAGGTCAGAGTTAGTTCTAGGACAATGGCCGATATTGGTCCCACATATGTGGGCACATCTCCAACGTTTTATATTTTAAGGTTAGTTTGTAGGGTAGAGCTTAGAGAGGCTTACCTCTGTCGTTGATGTCCGGGTTACCCCACACGGTGTGATGTGTGTTGGCGTTCGTTGCGACGGCGAGTGGTTGACTTCGAGCTCATCCGGTGGGGACCCTCTCAAGTGTGCCATGTAGCAGGATGCCAATAGTATTGGCTCATCATCGTGACCTTCCAGGGCCACAACTGTGAGGTCATCCGTGCTGTAATTAGTAGACAGCGGATTTTGCATATTTTCAAACAGATTTTAGTCTTAGTAGGTCAAAAGAAGTACCCAAAATGACAAAGGATTTGTTTAAAAGTTTTCTCCCATATAATAATTTACTGCCTACTAGGATTGAAATCTGATTTAAAATATGCAAAATCCGCTGTCTAGTAATTAGACATAAGGTAAGCATAGATGCCTTTTTTTTACCAGAATGGCTGTCCTTGTCTTACTTACTGCGGTGGGATAAGAGTGTTGTAGTTGTGTGACCTTAGCCGTGAGACCTTGTTCCCTGCCGCAATCCAAGGTTCCTAAAGGAACCTGAAAGGTTATTATGGGCTCCGCCGAGGCGAGCTTGCTTTTATGCAAGTTGACCTGGAGGACCTTGAACAGCATGATCGTTGTCTGCGTCCCCCGGTATCATCACCATGTCAACATCATCATATTGGCGTGCCGCACACACAAGTTAAAATTCCAAATGGTTTTTTAAAATGGGAAAATGTCTTAGTTTCTTATCAAAAAGTACAAAAAAAACAATTTAAGAGTGAGACTTGCACTGGCAAACGTTTTTTATTTATTTATAACTTACTAAAAGTATAATTTTAAAGATTGATCTTATAATAACTTACAACCAAGGATGCCAAGCAGGATCCATTCGGCACAAATTATCGATATTCGTGGCTGACTGTATAAGCATAGATACTTTCTTTACTTCAATGCTGTCGAAATATGAAATCTTATTAAATCGCATCATTATTATATCGACAGCAGAATTAACCACAGTAACGGTATGCTCCATCGAGTTATCGAAACAGCGCTCTTCGGTTCCCTCTTGTAATTTACATTCTCTGAAGCCTTTCTTTTGTAAAGTTATTATCTCATCTCTTAGAATGGTTTGTAATATGGAGCTTAGTTTATAGTTGGGTTGAATAAAGCAGCGAGCTGTTGCCACAATCGCCGCAGACAATGGTCCTGAGATACCAATGTTTGTAATAAACTCCCCAATATTTGGAGTTAGCCGAAACGGAACTGGTCTATGTTGATTCAATTGGCTTTTTTCATCGTTGACATCAAATTTAAAATATGAAATGTTCATCAAACCAGAGTCCTGGTGAAGATACATCATATCAGCATTAAGACGCGTCAAATTCAGGGCGTGCTCACATAGATAGGCCAAAGCTAGTTGCAGGGTTAGCTAAAAAAAAGTAAGGTTTACATTAACATAAAAAATAGAGGCAAGCTAACTTCGGCTCGACCGAAGTTTATATACCCTTGGAGCTTGATATATGCCTGACAGTTTGTATAGCAGCTGTACTATATAGTGGTCCGATTTCGACAAATCTTGTTGAAATTATGTAAAATCATTGAAAACTTATAAATACGAGCGTTGGTAGCGATAACATTGAAAACAAAAAAGTTTTTCTCACTATGACTTTTTTCAGACCTATTTTTTGTATGGCAGCTATACTACTATATAGTAGTCCGATTTCGACAAGCTTTGGTGAAATTATGTGAAATCATTAAAAACTTAAAAATACGAGCGTTCGGAGCAATAGCACTGAAAACAAAAAAATTTTTCTCACTAAAACTAGATTTTCAACCGATCGTTCCTATGGCAGACTAAAGACTTCGTGCAAAGTTTGATTAAGATAGCTTTAACTGACGGAGGAGATAGCATAGAAACAGACGGACAGACGGACGGACAGACGGACATGGCAATATCAACTCAGCTCGTGATGCTGATCAAGAATATATATACTTTATGTGGTCGAAGATGCTTCCTTCCCTGCGTTACAAACATCCGGACAATTTTAATATACCCTCTCCAAGGGTATAAAAATGATCAAATATAAAATAGTAGGTAGAGTAGGTAGTAGGTAATAATTTAATTTACACTGGTCGGCGCAATTATTTTGACAAAATTTTTTTATAAATATCTTTTAAGTCCAAAATCTAAATACTTTTAAAATTGTATCGAATGCTAGTATAAAAGTAAGTATTCAATAAAACGTATTTAGTGGACGATCGCTGCTTTTGTTAGAAAATATGAATCAAAATGTGCTAATTTGGTTGGCATTATTATTTTGACAAGATTTCAAAATTGATTTATTCAATTGTTAAATGGACATACAAATGGGAAAAATTGTTTATTTGACCAGTTTCCAAGAACGACATGTCCTAGAAACGGATTAGCGTGAAAAACGTGTCTTGAAACATTCAATTATTAAGCATATGAGGAACTGCGCTAAGATGAAATTAATTTTGAAATCTTGTCTCTCTGCACGTTTTGATTTATATTTTCTAAAATAAGCAGCTAATAGTGTACTAGTTATGCTTTATTGAGTAATTACTTTTATACCAGCATCCGATATAAAGGGCATAGCCGGATTTGTAGGGGCCCCCAATGAAATTAATTTTTTGAGAATGCATTTTTAAAGTACATAAACCGAAAGTCATTTAGCGATTTTTTTATACTTCTAGTACCAACCCTCAATTTTTAACAGCGATTTTTATCATTTCAATCACAAGCCTTTTTCGAGCCATCTATTCATTAAAAAATTACACATTTTTTCTGGTCAAAGCTGGCATGTAACAATATTTATTTAAGACTTCTAGTTGAGGTTCCACTTTGGTTTTTTAAATTTTTAATTTCGCGGAATAGATTTGATTACTATGTTTAATTTTATTTTTAAAATAAAGCGCTCCTTCATGAGTATGGAGGAAATGAAATAGATATAAGATCAGGCTTACCATTTTTCTAAATTGCCAGAAATCCGTAGCTGCAGCGAATGTCTTCAAAGCCCAATTTTTCAAGAGTGTTTTTGGGACCATAGTGCATTGAACTTCAGAGAATATTTCTCGTAAAATTGTATGTGATGTCTGTGTCCCTCTTGCTTGAGCTTCAGAAAGGCGTTCATAATATTTGACAATTGGCATGTCATAGTCAATCTTATTTTTATGACAACATTTTTTAAATATTTTGAGCAGGGATACGCTGTTTGGATTGTCCTCTGCTAATCGCATTTGCGGGGAAATTGGCACCACTCGGGGAACAGTTATATTTAAGAATCGACGACTTGTTTCCTTTTGCTTCTCCAGGTAATAGTTCAACATGCGTTTTAATTGAAGAACCCGTTCCTCGCGACGGGCATCTCCAAGTCCAGAGTCGAGAACAACTAAATATGGATATATTTTGCCATTTGTGCCTCTAATGTAAAGCCTTCGTGCAGCAGTATTATTTTTCTGAACAATTTCAACTCGTGGCATAAATCGAGCAATACGAACATAATAATGCGACGATGAAGGAATTAGCAACTCCCCAGGAAGCTCAACTTCAGCCGTTTTTTGACTGAAGTTCGACAGAAACCTACACTTGTCTTCTATTAAGAAGGATGTTGGTAGTTTCTTAACTTTAGTTTCCAAAACCTTTATCCAGGTTTTTAATTTTGAAATCAGATTGTGCAATTTCATGGCACCTGGCTTGGAGAAATCAAAATCACTTGTAAACTGCTCTTTCATTTTCTGAAACACCGGGTCTTGAAAAGTAACTTGGGCCCGTCGTGCAAGAGACTCTGAAGCGGCGGAGTTCGATATGGATGATGTGACGGAACCTGGCACATTTTCAATACCAATTCCAAAAGTAGATCCCAGCTTCTTCACGAAGTGTAATGTATGCGGAGTTATAGTAGCATTTACAACGGTGTTCCTATTCTCAAATGCTATGGCATAGCATTTTATTAATCCTTGGCGCAACTGTCGAAGTACCTCTTCGGTCCAACTCTCTCTAAACCAAACCATTTGGTCTACAATTCCCTCCAGAGAACTCAAAATTGTGGGATGCACCTCACGCTGTAATTGCATCACTTTCGAGCATCGCCACATGGGTGGAGTTGCTTTTATTGGGTTGACCGATTGGGCAGTCATTTGGCTATTTCTTCCACAGCTCGAAGATATGTTTTCTAAATTCTGAAACAAAAAAGTTGAACAATAAAAAAGTATACTTTTAGACAAGATGGTGGTTTAAGATAGAAAGAGAAAACTGACCATACCACAAATTGTTAAAATTTGGAGAGAGATAAAAGTCACAATGAGCTAGGTCCGCATAAATCTTTATATCTATAAAAGAGAGTGTCCTGATTTACTGACTGATTGGCAATCATCGCACTGCCTAAACGGTAAGAGGTAGATGGCTTTAATTTGGACAGGAGTTTCTGCGAGTGGTGAAAGTGCGTACTAAGCGGGGTTTTTTTTTTTAAATTCCACCCGGAAAGTCGTCGGAAAAGTTTGTATGGGGAAAATGTTATTTTTCATTCGATTGACTTGAAACTTAGTTTTAAGCATGGTACGCAAAATAATTCGACACATGTTTTCCCGATTTTGGAAAATCCAGCCACGAGGAAAATGGCTGGAGAATTTTGCATGCTAAAAACTATTTTTCATCCGATTACCTTGGTTTTGTAAGGATAGTAAGTGAAATAAATTGAGATGTGATTTTACGATGTTGGAAAAATTAACCCAACGGTCACAAAAATCCTGGAAAACTCTGAATGTAAAAACAAATTTTTCCCGATTGTCTTGAAAATCGGTTTGTAACGACGGAATACGGAATAATTTGAAATGTGTTTTTTTAATGTCGGAAAAAACGCCCACAAGGAAAATGGACGGAAAATTCTGCATGCAAAAAACTATTTTTCATCCGATTGGCATTAAACTCGGTTTGTAAGGTCAAAACGAGAATTCATTTGTGTTGTGGTGGGTGGAATGTGGGTGGTAAGTGGATGGGAAGTGGGTGGGATGTAGGCGGGAAGTGGGTGGTATAAGGGTGGCAAGTGGGTAGAATGTGGGTGGTGGGTGGATGGGAAGCGGGTGGGATGTGGGGTGGATGTAGGTGGAAACTGGGTGGGATTAGCATTGGTTCTATACTGTTGAAGGAGCAGCGAGGCGCAACGGAATATTTGCCAGTATATTTATATGAGTGCACATATGTGCGATAACTTGAGTGGATGAACTAAAAGCGTAACATGAATATTTTATGTATTTACTGATAACACTTTTGTTGTAAAATATCTCAAAAATAACTCATAAATACCAAATTTTTTCTGTAGGAAATCAGAAAATTATTAAATATCAGGGATGCAAATCGAAAACCAAACCGGTGTATTTAAAAAAAACTGAACCGAATCAAAATTTGGTTTTTTTTCCAGCTAGGTATTGTGTTACTGGAGAACGGTGAGCAAAATCAAAGCAATTTTCTTAAAAAGATAGTAGTATTCAAACGTTCACTTTTTATACCCTATACCCTGAACACCGAAGTTATTCACGAAACAAATTTTGCACCTCCCTCCCCCCACGCTTTGCGTATTGCGCGCTGTTTGCTGCTTGCGTGTGAGTGTGTGAGCATGTGTGTTTGTTTGTGTATGTGTGAGTGTTTGTCAATTGTACAGGGTATTTTGAAGTCGAGCTACTCGACGGTCTTACTTGTTATTATTATACACTTGAAAAGTGTATTATATTTTTGCCCAGAAGTTTGCAACGCATAGAGGGAATCATCTCTGACCACATAAAGTATATATATTCTTGATCAGCATGACGATCTGAGTCGGTTAGCTTTGTCCGTCGACTGTCTGTTTCTACGCGAACTAGTCCCTCAGTTGTAAAGCTAATGTGTCGGAACCGACCGGATCGGATGACTACTTCTTGTAGCTGCAATACAAATGATCGGTCGGAAAATGGGTTTTAATGAGAGAAACTGTTTTTTTTCCCAATATTACCGCTCTCAATCACGGTCATGGGTATTATTAAATGTTTTTAAGCTGATCTGCGAAGTTTGGTTGAAGTCGCAAACCGTTAAGACAACGTTTTCAAGTGTATTAAAACTTCCGCACTGACTAAGTTAGCTTTGTCTTTCTCGTTTTTTATCTCTAATTAAGATTGGTTGAAATATCAAATGAGTGTGATCTATTGGCTACAGTATAAATTTAAAATTTTAATATATGCCCCTATCTGCTAGTGATTTTTTCTATGGATGGCAGACACCCATAATTAAGGTTGTAAAAAGAGAGGACGACGTAGCTTGGTATTTGTCAACGCATTGTAAAAAGAGATGCGTAACAATTTATCAAACCCGTGTATCAAACCTGCTACCAAAAATATGAAAAAAGGTAGCAAATTCTTATTAAATGTTAATATATTAAAAACAATGTTAATTTTTTAGCAAGAAAATCAATTTTAGTAAATCGCTTGAATCGTTTTTAGCATTTCGAGCTACACATGTGTAAGTAGATCGATCATTATTCACATTAAAATTTGTATCAGACTTAAAAGCCAATATCGATGAAAATATACTGGAAGATATCGCTCACTTACTTCAATACTGGCATAACTCAATATGGTCCATTTTAAGAAAAACGCGTTCAAATTTCTCAGTGGGCTTAACTCAGAAAAAATGTTTCTTTTATTTTCGAGTTAATCTAGTAAAATATTAGAATTTTTAAATGCTCCTTAAACAATTTTGAAAATATGATGCTTTAACTGAAAGCCGAAGTCCGTTTGCGCAATATCGACTGCAGGACAACTGAGATATGACGCTCTTGCAATAACATGAAAATGGACCTTTAAAATTTTATTTCGACATATTCGGGTGTGTCACAGAAATCTCTAGAGGTTTTCGTATAAACGTCAGCATTTTATATCAAAGCTGTTTAAATTTATATGTTATGGGGCTAAAATATGCCCGGCTACTAGATTAGATGTCAAAAGTTGAGAGATTTGAAACCGCCTGCTCAAAGTCAAGTAGATTTGAAGCGTACGGTTTTCCATCCACGTAATCTAGTAGGCGGTCTGATTCTTGGCACTTCGCAAATAATGTAGTCCCTGATTTGTTCGAAGTGCAATCGTTTACACGAAAATCTCTAGAGATTTCTGTGACACCCCTGATTTTGATCTCACGGGAAAAGTATAAGAGATATCAATACAAACATTTTTACACAAATTAGTACAAAACACAGCGTATATTTCTACATCAATAAGTCAAAAATCGTATTTTTTGAGTTATGCCAGTCTTGAAGTAAGTGAGCGATATATTATTATTAAGTTTTAAATTTCTTGTTATGTTATCAAAGCCAATTTTGAGTTTATTAAAAACGAAATCAGACCGTTGCAGTGACCTTTTTAATTATCAATCGTGAAACTATTTTTTTTTTTGTTTTCTAAAACAAAATGGAAAGTCTAATTTTAAGTAAATTAATAATCTTGAATACCTTGTATCAAAAATATATTTCATTGGTTTATTAAATGAATAAAGAGCGAACAGAACCGTAACCGCGGTTCATCCCTACAATAAATAATATATTATATTAAATATTCCTACAATTTAAGGTTGATTTTTGCGGGATAGGAATTCATTTTAGAATCATCAATCGTTTTTTACCAATTCTCTTTCTAACAAACATTTTTTAAATTGACGGAAAAGTTTGGAGCACCCTGTTAACCTAGCACCCTGCACGATCATTCAATTTAAAGTCCGCGACTTTATTGGATCAAAAGACTTGAGTTATGAAGTGTAAAATGACAAAATGCCCCACCGTGCGTCGAAGTGAAACTGTGCGGAAAGTTGGTGGGAATTGGGGGAAGAGTGGGGGGGATATAGACGGGAATAAGGTATGTATTGGTTCTATACTGTTGAAGGCGCAGCGAAGCGCGACGGGATATTTGCTAGTATATAATATAATTCGATTAAAGGCAGAATTAAATATGTATTCGAAAAGGCAATATTACTTGCCAATATTACAATAAATAAAAACTATATTAAAACCACTAACCGATGGCTGCATTTCTGGACTCTGTGGAACTATTGAACCTGCCAGTTGGAAAGGGATTCTTAGAAAGCTCAGCCATTACACCAGGAGGAAACTACTTATTTATTACTTATTATTTATATACTTATTTTATTATTTATATAAATTGTGGCTTGGTTTTCAACTCAAGTCTGAATGGTTCAAAAAACAGCAAAATTTGCAAAATTTTTATAAGAGTATTTTTGAAAGCGCTTTCGCGAACAAATAGATAAAAGGATTCGGATAAAACTTGGAAAACTTAATGGCAAAAAATAGAGGGAAGCTAACTTCGGCTCGACCGAAGTTTATATACCCTTGGAGCTTGATATAGGCCTGTCAGTTTGTTCTATGGCAGCTATACAAGATATTCATCAATATATTGATGACTGAAAAGTGTTAAAAAAAATAGTTTTTCTTACTAAAACTACTTTTTTGACCGATCGTTTCTATGGCAGCTATATGCTATAGTAATCCGATTTGGATCAAACTTGACAGAATTGTGAAGTAGCATATAGTATTGATCAGTAACAATTTTGGGAGAGATAGCATTAAAAACAAAAAAGTTTTTCTTACTAAGACTTTTTTCCAACCTATCTTTTGTATGAGAGCTATAATATATAGTTGTCCGATTCCGAAAAATCTTGGTGAAATTATGTGAAATCATTAAAAACTTATAAATACGAGCGTTGGGAGCGATAGCACTAAAAACAACTAAAACTAGTTTTTCAACCGATCGTTCCTATGGCAGCTATATGCTATAGTCATCCGATCCGGCCGGTTCCAACAAATGTGCAGCGTATTTGTACCAAAAGACATCGTGCAAAGTTTGGTTAAGATAGCTTTAAAACTGACGGAGGAAATTGCATAGAAACAGACGGACGGACGGACAGACGGACATGGCTATATAAACTCAGCTCGTCATGCTGATCAAGAATATATATACTTTATGTGGCCGGAGATGCTTCCTTCTGTGCGTTACAAACATCCGGACAATTTCAACATACCCTCTCCAAGGGTATAAAAATAAGCGAAATTTACAAACTTATTATAAGACTATTTATTTAAGCGCTTAATGATTAGATAACGATGCAGGAGTTGGTAAATAAAAGTTATCATAAAGACGGGTAAGCCGACGGGTGAATAGGATACGTTGATCAAAAGGGTTAAGAAAACCAAGAATTTGGCAACATTATTTGTACCTAAGAACTATAAAGATTGGATAGATGGCAATTGATGACCGAGAACCGCGAACTTTGACAAATTTTTATTTAAGTACTTCCGAAAGCGTAAGCATTAAATAAATAATAAAAATTATATTATATATATTAAAATAAAATATATAATTATAGTAAATATATAAATAAACGGCCAAATTACCAAAATTTTCATTTGAGGATTCACAAAAAATTCAACAGTCTAAAATATTGCGAAGTCTGGAAATGGCAATGAAAACGCGTAAACAGGTGGTGTAGATCAAACAATTAAGGGTACTGTATACCTTCAGGTGTCATTTTTTAAAGGTTTACAAAAAATTAGATTACTCAAAAACTATCAGGCCTGTTCCGAATTCCGAAAACGAGTGGAATTGTCCCAAATCGAGTTGATTGCTGTTCCGAATTCCACAAATCGACCAGAATTGTCGTTTTCAAAAGTTGTGCGGCAGAGTCAGCAGAATGAAATGTAATTGCTATTAAAAGCATTAAAATAAATCGCAAAAATTATACACTTATCAATTTAATAATATTGAACATTTTTAAAAACGATTAGCACCACTACCTAAAATGTTTACAGTTTAAGTGTATTTTAAAAGCATTCCATTATTAACATCTATAAAATATTGCGTGAAAAGCAAAACCGAGCGGTCGTTTTCAAACCGAGCTGTTCTGAATTCCACTTTACGTTTTAGTCGAATTCAATCGTCAATCGATAGCTGCTAGGGTTGCTTTATTTAAATTAATTTATTCGGTCAGCACTTTTTCTATTTTATTTAGCTATATTTAACCCTATTTGACATCACATATTCAAATGTAACTATTAAAAACTGTTTTAAATAAAAATAAATTGACTTAAAGTGTAAATAAGAACTTTGTAAATTAAAATTATAGCGATGATGCCAACTCTGGCAGCTGTCGATAAACACAAACACGCGCGCAGGCCAGTCAGCCAGCTGTTTATGAAAGCGACTTCGAAACCGAGTTCGAAAAGTCAAAACGTAGCCAAATCGTTCAGAATTGGGAACAGCAAATAGTAAAACGTTAGTTTTATTTGAAAATCGGTACTCTTTAAATCTTTGCAACCATTTTGGAAGAAGTGGTTCCGAGATAATCGCATTTAAAGATTCGAAATCTGTTTTCGATGAAATAAAAATTATATTTAATAAATGTATAAATCGGATTTGGTGCATTTGGGTGTTAACTTTCACCGAATAAAAAGATTATCAAAATCGGTTAAGCAGTTCTCCAGAAATTTGAGTCAAAGTGCGTCAAGACATGGTAAAAAATAAAATCTCCAAAAATTTCCAGGTATAATTTTTTTTTTTTCACAAATATTTTTTTCCATAATATCGAACATTTTATAAATATTTATAAAGTTTTTGACCAAAAAAGGGAAAAAAATACGAATTTCTAAAAATGCGAGGGTCGATATAAACTATTTTCATATAAAAGGGTCGGAAAAAATAATTGTTTTTGTTTATATCTTGAAAACTGAGTTTCGGATCAGCTTGAAAGTTTTGCAGGATGTTTATAAGATCCTAATAGAACGTTTAAGCAAATAAAAAAAATCAACAAAAAATTTTTCTGAAGGTATACAGTACCCTTAAACGACATAAGACAACAAATAAACAACTAAAATTATTGGGAAATTTTATACATTTTTTCATTCCTAAAATTATGGTGTAGACCGAACTGTCCAATAAATCGCGAAATTCACAAAATTGCAAAATGAGTTCAGATTATCATAATGAGTGGTCAATCGGTAATATAAAACTTTGGTTTTTAACGGTAGGGCTTTGAGGAAATAGAAACTAAGCAGAATGAGGCCAATACGCCTATCCGGCTGCCTCATTACACCGGAAAAAGAAGTCAAATACCTCGGCGTTGTCTTTGACAACAGGCTGAGGTTTGACAAGCACTTAGAGTATACACTCAGTAAATGCACTAGAGCACTTATTCACATGCAGAAGCATAGCCGGAAAATCTCTGCTCAGGTTAACAGCAGAAGGAGTGAGTAGAAACCACATAGTAAGCCTCAGAAACTCTGAAAAACTGGAAAAGGAAATCCCTTTAATCCTCCAACCCAGAGACGAAATGGTGGCCGAGTATTACTTTGACAGGAATTTCACTGTACACCAAAGTAATAAGAAAGAATGGATCCCACTTGAAGAGACACATAAAATGAAACCACACACAATTATGTAGTACACAGATGATGACATGAAAATGGACCTTTAAAATTTTATTTCGACATATTTTGATCTCACGGGAAACGTATAAGAGATATCAATACAAACATTTTTACACAAATTAGTACAAAACACAGCGTATATTTCTACATCAATAAGTCAAAAATCGTATTTTTTGAGTTATGCCAGTCTTGAAGTAAGTGAGCGATATATTATTATTAAGTTTTAAATTTCTTGTTATGTTATCAAAGCCAATTTTGAGTTTATAAAAAACGAAATCAGACCGTTGCAGTGACCTTTTTAATTATCAATCGTGAAACTATTTAACAGGCTAACTTTTCTAAAACAAAATGGAAAGTCTAATTTTAAGTAAATTAATAATCTTGAATACCTTGTATCAAAAATATATTTCATTGGTTTATTAAATGAATAAAGAGCGAACAGAACCGTAACCGCGGTTCATCCCTACAATAAATAATATATTATATTAAATATTCCTACAATTTAAGGTTGATTTTTGCGGGATAGGAATTCATTTTAGAATCATCAATCGGTTTTTACCAATTCTCTTTCTAACAAACATTTTTTAAATTGACGGAAAAGTTTGGAGCACCCTGTTAACCTAGCACCCTGCACGATCATTCAATTTAAAGTCCGCGACTTTATTGGATCAAAAGACTTGAGTTATGAAGTGTAAAATGACAAAATGCCCTGGGCGGAAAGTTGGTGGGAATTGGGGGAAGAGTGGGGGGGATATAGACGGGAATAAGGTATGTATTGGTTCTATACTGTTGAAGGCGCAGCGAAGCGCGACGGGAAAATCTCTGCTCAGGTTAACAGCAGAAGGAGTGAGTAGAAACCACATAGAAAGCCTCAGAAACTCTGAAAAGCTGGAAAAGGAAATCCCTTTAATCCTCCAACCCAGAGACGAAATGGTGGCCGAGTATTACTTTGACAGGAATTTCACTGTACACCAAAGTAATAAGAAAGAATGGATCCCACGTGAAGAGACACATAAAATGAAACCACACACAATTATGTGGTACACAGACGGGTCCCTTACACCCCAAGGAACCGGACTTGGGGTAGCAGGGATAGGAACGAAAATATCTGAACCAATGGGAGAATTCACAAGCATATTTCAAGCTGAAGTATGTGCCATCTCCCGTTGTGCAGACCGTAATATGGGGAAGAACTACCATAATAGAGAAATAGCTATCCTCTCCGATAGCCAAGCAGCGCTTAAAGCACTTAGTAGCAATAAGTTCACCTCTAAGCTAGTCTTAGAGACAAAAAACAAATTGGACCAACTAGCCAGCAGGAACAACCTGACCCTACGATGGATAACGGGACACAACAGCATCCCCGGAAACGAATTGGCCGACGAACTGGCACGCAAGGGTGCAGAGACCGCAATGGTAGGGCCAGAACCCTACTGCGGCATAGGCCAACACACAATAAAAGGACTTTTAAGAAATGAAGAAAATACGCTTAGAAAAGCCTCCTGGGTAAACACCAGGGGAATGAGACAAGCTAAAGCATTAATAGTGAACCACGATCTCAAAAGGTTCCAAAAGTTAATCCAACAAGGAAAGAATGCCCTCAGAATTCTGACAGGGTCACTGCAGACTGAGGAGCCACATGTACAAGTTGGGAATAGCAAACACCTAGCTTTGCAGATACTGTGAAGAGAAGGAGGAGTCCTCTGAGCATATACTAGCACACTGTGATGCTCTAGCGAGGCGCAGACTCAGCAGATTTGGGAAACACATTTTACACCCAAGCAATATCAGTAACTTAGAACCCACAAAAATCCTGGCTTTTGTACAGGAATTAGGGCTGCTAGGGGAGTTGTAAATTCAGTAGGGGGGCACAATAGACCAAAATTAGTCGCGGTGCACCACTCCCCAACAACAAATAATAAAACGGTAGGGCTTGATCGACTTTCTTACTTGTTACTTAAGGGTAATGTATATGTTGAAATAAGTACGCCAGCGCAGCTCGAGTGTAATATGGTGACTGATTTAATGAGAGCAAGTAATATGAGTACAAGAGATATTTTAAGTGATGCCAGATTGTTCATCACATTTACAACATTCCACCTTAATAACATATCTGGCAAATATAACATAATTTCATAATTTCATTCAAGTTCGATATTAAAAATTTCAATTCAGTTCATGTTTATAATAACTAGCCATTAGTTTGAATAAACTTCTATTAACAAAATTTTAACTTATACCTAACTTCTTGTTAGTTAAATTAATTTTAGAAACTGGAACTGCTTTTTTCAGCGCATCAGCTACCATTTCTCCAGTTGGTATATGCTTCAGTTTGACCACATTGTTTTCCAGCTTTTCTTGTATGAACTTTATTTTAATATCCATATGCTTTGTTCTGGGAGAGTATGTGTTGTTGCTAGCAATGCAAAGAGCGCGTTTGTTATCGCAATACAAGACCATAGTTTGTGGAGTGTTCAGAAGGAGCTCCGCTTGTAGTCCTGTAAGCCAAATAGATTCTTGTATGGCCCCAACCATAGAGATGTACTCAGCTTCTGTCGATGACAGCGCCACAGTACTTTGTCGCTGAGTAGACCAAGACACGGCCCCACCTTGCGCGATGAAGATGTACACAGATGTGGATCGACGTTGATCCATATCACCAGCCCAGTCAGCGTCACAATACCCCACCAAGCCATCTCCTTTTAAGTACCTCATGACACGTTTTACGGCTGTCCAGTGCGCCTTTCCAGGATTGCTTGAGAAGCGGCTTAACATGTTTACAGCAAAACATATATCCGGCCGAGTGTTCTGTGCTGCATAGAGGGCGACCCAATAGCCTCCATGTATGGTATATTCCTCATCTCATGCTTACTGAGGTCTTCTTGTGGACCCATTTCGAAACTCAGCCTTTGTGAAAGGTTCATTGGTGTAGAGACAGTGTTGCAGTCATCCATACCAAAACGCTTCAGTACACCTGCAATATATTCAGATTGATCAATTTTAAAATCGCCCGTTACCGGATTTCGCCGAACACGCATTCCCAAAATGGACGAGGCTTCGCCCATATCCTTCATGTTGAAATGGCCAGATAACTCGCGTTTTATTTCGTTGATCCTCCTTTCGTCGTTTCCCAATATTAAGATGTCATCTACATAGATTGCTACATACTTCATATTCTGACCGTTGACGTTATAATAGGCTTCTTTCCAAACCAAAGCCTGTGAGAACCTCGTTTAATACCTTGTTCCAAACTCGGCTTGCTTGCTTTAGGCCATAAATGGATTTCCTTAGTCGGCATACCCTGCCAGTATGGTCGTCAAACTCCTCAGGTTGCACCATATAAATTTCTTCTTCCAGCTCACCGTTCAAAAACGCAGTCACAGCATCCATTTGTTGTACTGATAATTTGTATTGTGCAGCCAGTGCAAGAAGAAGCCGAATTGACGAATATCTTACAACAGGAGCAAACGTTTCTGTGTAGTCAATTCCTTCCTTTTGCGAATACCCTCTGGCGACGACTCTGGCCTTATGCCTTATAAGCTCACCTTGCGCATTCCGTTCGGTCTTAAACACCCATTTGGACTTGATGGCAGTCTTTCCTGGTGGTAACTGAGTCAGCTCTAAAGTCTGATTCCTGAGTGATTCCATTTCCACCTTCATGACTGTTTTCCAGACTTCAGCGTTACTGGAACTAATTGCTTCAGACACACTTATTGGATCCTCCATTTCTGACATTGACGCCACACAAAATAAATAATCAGGGGTTTTAGCAGCAATTAGCTTGGACCGACGCAGTTCCTGTTCTGTCAGATCTTCTGCTGACATATCTGCCAATTTAATCGCCTTTGTCGTAGTCTGTTCACATGAGCTCTTTCCTGCTGATCTGCTTGCTGTCTCGTCACAGCTGCGTATTCATTTTCGGATTCAGCGGGACTTGGTTCTGCGACAGTTGATGATTCTAACACAGCTTCCCCCTGAGAATCAGATAATAGATATCTATTGCACATTGATTGCTATTATCTGCAATGGAAGAGCTTTAGTCTTCAAAAAATTGTACATCTTTGCTAATTAAAAATTTTTGATTTACGATAAAGCCGATAAGCTTTGCATGTGTCGCAATATCCCACGAAGACACACTCCTCCGATTTCGCACCTAATTTTGTGCGCTTTTGTTTAGGGACATGAACCATAGCTGTGCAACCAAATGTTCGGATGTACCTCAGATTAGGCTTCACTCCGCACCATACTTCCTCAGGGCTCTTGATGTTGCCTCTGCAAGGAATTCGATTTATTAAGTGTACGGCTGTGTTTGCCGCTTCTGCCTAGTAAACGCTCGGTAGCTTAGAGTCAAGCAACATACAACGCACGCGTTTCATAATATTGCGATTCATTCGTTCTGCAACTCCATTCCGTTCCGGTGAGTAGGGTGCAGAAGTCTGATGGATAATGCCATAGTTCTGCAGATACTTCATAAACTTATTATTGCAAAATTCAGTGCCATTGTCTGATCTCAGGATTTTGATCTTTCGTTAACATTGATTTTCAACAAGCTTCTTGAATAGTACAAACTTATCAAACACCTGGTCTTTGCCTTTAATTGGAAATACAAATCTTCTTCTTCTTCTTTAATGGCCATTACAACCGTTAGACGGTCTGGGCCTCTGCGATTAACGCTCTCCATTCGCTTCTGTTCTGTGCGAGCTGCCACCAGTTGGTCACACCAAGCTCGGCAATGTCTTCCCGCACCTGGTCTTCCCATCTTAGTGGTGGTCTTCCCACCTTGCCGCCTCCATAGTCAGCCGCCTTCGATTTATACGCCTTTTTTGCTGGAGCTTCTTCCTTCATCCTGGCGACATGTCCTAGCCAGCGCAGCCGCTGCTGCTTTATGCGCTTAACCAGGCTGGTGTCCCCATAGAGCTTATACAGTTCGTCGTTTCTTCGAAAGCGGAAATCATCGCCGACTTTTAAAGGTCCATAAATCCTCCGAAGAATTTTTCGTTCAAACACGCCAATCGCCGCTTCATCCGCTGCTGTCATTGTCCATGCTTCTGCGCCATATTGCAGGACTGGGATGATAAGCGACTTGTACAGGGCTATTTTTGTTCTTCGCTTGAGGTCTTTGCTCTTGAACTCCCTACTTAGCCCATAGTAGCATCGGTTCGCAAGAGTGATTCTTCGTCGGATTTCCAGACTGATGTTGTTCTTGCTGGTTATCATCGTTCCGAGGTAGACGAAATCCTCTACAACATTAAAGTTGTACCCCTCCATTGTAACAGATTGCCCAAGTCGCAATGACTTTTTGTCCGCGGTTACTAGGTACTTCGTCTTGTCCTCATTTACCGCTAAACCCATTAATCTAGACTCCTTCTCAATCTCTGAAAACGCCTTGCTTACTGCCCGTTTGGTTTTGCCGATAATGTCAATATCATCGGCATATGCAAGTAGCAAGGAAATACAAATACTTTGCGGGAATAGTCGTCTACAAACACCAGCATAAACCGTGCACCACTGAATGATTTTGCGTTTAATGGGCCCACTACGTCTGTGTGTATAATATTTAACAAGCCCTCAGCCCGCGTTCCACTTTCCCTGCTCACAGTCCGTGTTTGTTTTCCTTGCAGACATACGGCACAATAGATACTGTTGATCCCATTGAACTTAATTCCACAAGATGAGTTCTTTACTCGCTCCAAGCTCTCACAGCATATATGGCCCATCCTTCGATGCCACAGGTCAAAACTGCCGGTTGCCATCATAGCTGCTCCAGAGGCTGATGATTTACAGTTCAGTCTATATAGATCATTTTGTACGTATCCGGTCGCAATTAGAGTGCCCTTGTGGAAAATCCTGCAGTGATCGCCTTCAAACACAACTATTTTACCTTTTTTAGTCATTTGACGAACGGACAATAAATTTGCGCATAACTCTGGAACATACTCAACATCACATATGGGTATTTCCACAGTCGCGAACGCGACATTCGTACGACTTTAAAGTGCAAAAAAATATAGAAAACAAAAAAATATATTTTGTTTGTTTTTATTTTTTGGTAGAGTTTTGGTAGCAGTATATTTAGTGCAAAAGATAGGTTCAGTCGATTTGACCATTAAAATATAAATTGAAAAAGTTATGTGATTTATCACGCGACAAAAATGGAAGTCATTTTCGGCTGCATCTAATAAAATTCATAAATCTAGGAATAGTAAACAACAATTTTAAAGCAGTTAACTCCTAAATAAAGGTGAATAATGCAGCTTTTTATTCCGTGCAATTATATTCAGTTATTTACATTAGCTTTGTTTTTATAAGCTTTAATATTATGAAGAACGCGACATTTATCACGCGATATATTAAAAAAAGCTGACAATGAAATTGACTAATCTTCAGTATTCAGGCCGTTTTTTTTTTTAAATGGAATCAGAAAGGCTTTAAATGAATTATGTTATTTATTTTAATTTTTGTTTTTCATGTCATGTTAAAAAAAATAATTTTTTAAAAAACTGTTTTGTCGATTTTGGTGGACCTTTCTGTGGAAATGCCCATATGTTGTTGTTGGTTATTCGGTCTCCCACTTTTAACAGAACATTTACAGTGCCAACGCTCTGCACACTCATAGTTTCTCTGTTTGCCATCATTACGCTCTTTTGCCTTGTTTTTCTTCGCTTTTAAACATTTTTCGGTTATTTGTCATGTGTGATGTTGCGCCAGAATCTATATACCAAACGCTTTCTTCGTCGTGCCCTTTTTTGTACGAGTTCGCCAACAATGATGCACGTTCTGTAGTCGTTCGCTTTTCTTCTCTGTTATTTGGACATTCTCTGCGCAAATGCCCATGACCACCACAACTGTAACAAGTAACTGTTCTCTGCACATTTTCCTTGATGTCGATCGATCGTTTCTTTTCGCGCCCTTTCGGAGCATTATCAATTCACTCAATTCCATTATCGAATTTTGCGTCTTGCAATAACAGTTGCTTTACTTTGTCGACAGTTAATTTTGCCTTGGAATTTTCCCAGGAATGCAAACCACTCGGAAATAAGGACTGGTTCGGTTCAGTGGTTCACCAAGTTTTTGAACCGCCGGTTCGGTTCATTGCATGGTTTTTGGGGCTTACTGAACCGCGGTTACGGTTCGGTTCGGTTCGGTTCGCTCTTTATTCATTTAATTAACTAAAGAAACATATTTTTGATAAAAGTATTCTGATTATTCATTAACAAAGACCTACGTTTTCAGTTATACGGGTATGTTCAAAATTTCGACGGCAATTTCCGTATGAGCGTTATCATTTCGTTTTTAAATCCTACATCTTTAAGACTGTTTCATTTAATTAGTATCCAGTTGATTAGTTTTATTATTCTTGTATATGTGGTATTCAAAACAACAAGGAATAATATAGATTTAAGAAAATTAAATTAACTTCAATATGATGGAATTTTAGTTGACTTAATAATAATATTAATTATTGGAAAATGTTCATTCTACTGACACTTGTGTTAGTGGAACATCTAAAAACTATTCGAGCTATGCTTAAATTGATTTTCCTGATAAATATTCCAACATTTAATAATCTTTTAAGGAATTATTGAGTTGTTTGGCAAGCATTTTCAACTCGTTGTTACTTATCGAGTTCCATGAATTACACAGCCCAACAGTGATTTTGGTGCAGGTCTATTTTTAAAAGATTATGTTAATATAGACTTCACTGAACAAAACTATTAATATGAGATCTAGATTCTTGAAATTGAATCCCTATTATTGAGTTGTTTGGCAAGCATTTCCAACTCGTCTTTACTTATCGAGTTCAAAGAATTATCGGTTATGTTTTCATTAACGTTTTGAATTTTGTTGTATATTAAAATTAAATGAGATTTAGCTACCTTTTTTCCTTTTGATTCCTGGAATCTAAAAAATTGCATTCAAATGCAGGCGGAGCTCTTGTTTTCAAACAGTTGACAATTACGGAACTCCTTTTTTTAACCTTAATTTTGCATGCCTGCCAGCCATAGAATTTCATCCTCATTTTCTATTTCAAACCATCTTGATTAAAAATTCGGAGGTAGTTCGCCAGTTACTTAATATGTAGATGAAGTGAACCGAACCGAACCATTTTATTTTTCGGTTTTGGGTTCGGTTCAGTATTTTTTAAAACACACCGGTTCGGTTTACGGTTCGGTTCACGAGTGAAAAAAGTGGTTCGGTTCGGTTAAAAACCGGTTCGGTTCAGAACCGGTTTGCATCCCTGAATTTTCCACAGCCAACACAAGGGCTTGATATTCATTTGGCAAACCAGCAAGCATTAATGATGCAGTTATTTCGTCATCTATGTTTAAGCCAGCGGTACGTCCTTTGATGGACGTCATGACCATTTCGTTAACGTAGTCTTGAACTGACGAAAAATGTTCTAGCCTCAGTTGTACCAACCGCTTTAGCAACTCCACCTTCCGAGTCAAACCACTGTCATCTTACACTTTCATGAGCGCGTCCCATGCCTCCTTGGCGGTATTGGCTGTGGCGATGTGAGCAAAATTAGCGGGGTCAATCATCAGAGTGATCTCGGCCATCCCACGTTCATCAAACTCATTTTCTTTTACTGCATCAGCTGCAACACCTTTTTCTACGACATTCCAGCAGCCCTTAAGCACCAGATAAGCCTTAGCCTGGCGTTTCCAAACATCAAAGTTTTCGCGGCCGCGCAGTTTCTCGAAAGGAAAATTCATAGCAGACATTGTACTTTATTTATTTAATCAATTTTAAGTCGCGTGGCATAGGCCCATAACCTGTTGAAATAAGTACGTCAGCGCAACTCGAGTGTAATATGGTGACTGATTTAATGAGAGCAAGTAATATGAGTACAAGGGATATTTCAAGTGATGCCAGATTGTTCATTACATTTACAACAGTATACCTTCATGTGGCAGTGTTTAGTGTGCTGGACTGCTGGGCGGGAGGTTGTGGGTTCAATCCCGCCTCTAAACATCTTATAATAAAAGTTTTTTTCTTTCTCTAGAAAATAGCTTTTGCACAACCGGTCACCTACACCAGCTATTGGCGTCAACTGTGAAGTAACTAGCCATGAAAAGCAAATTCTCAAACTTTTCCGTTCGGATCCGGCGTTAAACTGTAGGTCCCTTTCTCTTGCGCGAAAAATTTAAAGCACCAAGAGATTGAGAGAAGCTTGGCTTGGCCCCGTCTGAGGAGCTGTATAGCCAATTTTACATTTTACATACCTTCAAGTGTAATCTTGTAAGGGTTTACAAAAAATTTAATTACTCAAAAACTATAAGTGATATTAAGAATCGATTTTTCATTCGATAGGTAATCGGTTAAATTAAATTAAGTAATTTTTGTTGTTGTTGTTGTACCTGCGGTTGTTGTATTTCTGTTCAAAGTTAACCAAAAATTTAAGACATAGGCCCATGGTTGCAAAAATTTTTTGAGAACGGATGATCTGAATTTAAAACTGAAGACGGGGTTTTGTTGAGAATTGATGTTATTCTGGTGTGAACTAGGATATTTTGTATCTGTCAATAAATGGCGGAATTATGGGGTTTCAAAGTCAAAATTTCGAAAATCGACTTTTTTCCCCACTGTATTGGTCCTAGCTCCGTTATTTGAAGACCGATCAAAAATATCCTAGTTCACACCAGAATGGTGGGTATTAGAAGCAGTTAAAAAAAAGAATTTGAAAATCGGTCAACAGGTACTCTCGAAATCTTTGCAACCATTTTGGAAAAAGTGGTTCCGAGATAATCACATTTAAAGTTTCGACATCTGTTTTCGATGAAATATAAAATACTTTTAGTAAATGTAAAAATTGGATTTGGTGTTCTCCAGAAATTTTGGGTCAAAGTGCGTCAAGACATGGTAAACGAGAAAGGCAAAGCTAACTTCGTCTGTGCCGAAGTTTTGATACACTTGAAAACGCTTGGCTCAATGGTTAGCGACTTCGACCAAACTTCGCAGATCAGCTTTAAAACATTTAATATTACCCATGACCGTGATTGAGAGCGGTAATATTGAGAAAAAAAAAGTTTTTTCTTACTAAAACCTATTTTTCGACCGATCATTTGTATGGCAGCTACAAGAAGTAGTCAACCGATCCGGTCGGTTCCGACATATTAGCAGCTCGCAGACAAAAGAAGACTCTGTGCAAAATTTCAGCTCGATAGCTTCAAAACTGAGGGACTAGTTCGCGTAGAAACAGACAGACGGACGGACGGACAGACGGAGGAACAAAGCCTAATCGACTCAGCTCGTCATGCTGATCAAGAATATATATACTTTATGTGGTCGGAGATGATCCCTTCTATGCGTTGCAAACTTTTTATTTTTTTTTTCAAAATATTGAACATTTTATAAAGATTTATAAAGTTTTTACCAAAAAAGTGAAAAAAACTAAGAATTTCTAAAAATACGAGGGTCAATGAAAACAATTTTCATATAAAGGGTCGGGAAAAATAATTGTTTTTGATTATATCTGTAAGTTTCGGTTCTGTTTGAAAGTTTTGAAGGATGTTTATAAGATCCTAATAGAACGTTAAGGGAAATTAAAAAACAATTTTCTGAAGGTATACATAAATGAAATTTTCGTCAATGCAAAATCTTAGTTTATTTTTACGTTTTTGATGTGTGCCGAATCTGATATAGCAGCTCTTTGCATTAACATTGGTTAAGAACTTACCGAAGTGGAAAATTTTCCAGCAAATACTGCTTGTTCCGCTGATTTGTGTTTCTCCCGTTGTTCAATTTTTAAAGTTAAATACAGAGTACGGATTGGAAAATACACCGCTTGAGGATAGAGTCGGCCAATCTAAAATAAAAAAAAAAACATTTCAGGGTTAAAAAATTTCGAAATATAACGGTCACTCAGAAAATAGATCTCGTTGAGGCAGCACCCAGGGTTAAAAGTGCTGAATATAAGGCCTGTTATCATTTCGACTTCGACGGCGAATTCTCCAAAGCGGAATTCGTTGTGAAGTCAAAGGTTCTGTTTGCTGACCTGTCTCTGAAACCGCCGAACCCAAGATTTTGGTCGAACCTAGTTTCGCTTTAACATAAAAGATAGCTATCGATTTATTAATACTTATTTTTTAAAATAAAATTCTTTAATTCAATAATCTAATATTACATTAGCTGACATTTACAATTTTTGAGAACTGCTTAGTTTAAGTTAATTAGCATTATAGCCTCTAAGAGCTGTTAATCTATACTAGCTCTTAGATTAGAAAGATAAAGTTTGAGAGGCTCGTTCAACTGATAAATGAGCAGCTGAACTTTGGTAGTTAAGGGTACTGTATACCATCATTTTTTTAAAGTCTACAAAAAATTTAATTAGTTCTTCATTCGATATATAATCGGTTGAATTAAATTAATAAAAATTTTGTTGTTGTTGTTGCTCTTGCGGTTGTTGTTGTATTCCTGTTCAAAGTTAAGCAAAAATTTAAAACATAGACTCATGGTTGCAAAAAATTTTTTTGAGAACGGATGAATTGAACGGAGAATTGATGTAATTCTGGTGTGAACTAGGATATTTCGGATGGGTCAATAAACACCGATGTTATAGGGTTCCAAAGTCAAAATTTCGAAAATTTACTATTTTCTTACTCTATTGGGTCTAGCTCCGTTATTTTTCGACCGATCAAAAATATCCTAGTTCACACCAGAATGGTGGGTATTACGAGTAATTTAAAAAAAATTGAAAATCGGTCAACAGTTACTCTTTAAAATTTTGCAACCAATTTGGAAAAAGTGGTTCAGATATATTCGCATTTTCGATATTTCAAACATAGACTTGATGTATTTGGGTGTTTGCTTTCACCGACAAAAAAAATATCAAAGTCGGTTAAACAGTTCTCAAGAAATTTGGGTCAAAGTGAGTCAAGATGTGGTAAAATATTAAATCTGCAAAAATTTCCAAATAAAATTAAAAAAAAAAAGGGGAAGCTAACTTCGGCTCGACCGAAGTATATTTACCCTTGGAGCTTGATATATGCCTGACAGTTTGTATAGCAGCTATACTATATAATGGTCCGAATTCGACAAATCTTGTTGAAACTATGTTAAATCATTGAAATCTTATAAATACGAGCGTTGGGAGCGATAACATTGAAAACAAAATAGTATTTCTCACCAAGATTTTTTTTCAGACCTAACTTTTGTATGGCAGCTATTATTATGTGAAATCAATGAAAACTTATAAATACGAGCGTTGGGAGCGATAACATTGAAAACAAAAAAAATTTCTCACTAAGACTTTTTTTCAGACCTAACATTTGTATGGCAGCTATACTATATAGTTGTCCGATTTCGAAAAGTCTTAGTGAAATTATGTGAAATCATTAAAAACTTATAAATACGAGCGTTGGGAGCGATAGCACTAAAAACAAACAAGTTTTTCTCACTAAAACTAGTTTTTTAACCGATCGTTCCTATGGCAGCTATATGCTATAGTCATCCGATCCGGCCGGTTCCGACAAAGGTGCAGCGTATTTGTACTAAAAGACTTCGGGCAAAGTTTGGTTACGATAACTTTAAAACTGACGGAGGAGATAGCATAGAAACAGACGGCATAGACCCTTGGAAAGGGTATATTGAAATTGTTCAGTTGTTTGTAACGCATAGAAGGAAGCATCTCCGACCACATAAAGTATATATATTCATGATCAGCATGGCGAGCTGAATTGATATAGCCATGTCCGTCTGTCCGTCCTTCCGTCTGTCCATCCGTCTGTTTCTAAGCTATCTCCTCCGTCAGTTTTAAAGCTATCTTAGCCAAACTTTACGCGAAGTTTTTTGGTACAAATACGCTGCACATTTGTCGGAAGTTCCGACTCGGAACCGCCCGGATCGGATGACTATAGCATATAGCTGCCGTAGGAACGATCGGTTAAATAACTTGTTTTAGTGAGAAAAACTTTTTTGTTTTTAGTGCTATCGCTCTCAACGCGTGTATTTATAAGTTTTCAATGATAGGTCTGAAAAAAAAATCTTTCATATCTCAGGCTCCAAGGGTATATAAACTTCGGTCGCGTCGAAGTTAGCTTGCCTCTATTTTTCAAAATGATATTAGACCGCCATCACAAAATGAAATAAGACCGCACGGTGTAAATTTATTTTGAAAACTGAAATAAGGCCGCGCGGTCTAATTTCATTTTGTGATGGCGGTCTAATATCATTTTGAAAATCTCTTCTCTTGAATATATCCAGCTAAAGCCCCATACGGAGTACGACGAAAAATTCGTTTTTTTACAGCATTTCATATAAATAGAAACACCTTGGCTTTGCTTTGATGTTCATGTGCTGTTAGAAAGTGTTTCTATTTATGTGAAATACTGTAAAAAAACGAATTTTTCGTCGTACTCCGTATGGGGCTTAAATCAAAACTTTTGGGAATGCAAATCGTAATTAATGCTGTAAAATACTTACTTGACTTAGGAGATTTAATATTACATCGCCATCAAATTGCTCCAAGCAACAGAGGAGTTGAGGTATCCATGGTAGCCAGTAGGATGGAGGAATCCCGGATACATATTTCTCCAACGTACTTATTAGGGTGTTGGCTGCATTATCGTAGGACAAAAACCACAAAACTTTTGCAATATATTTTCTAGTTTTGCTTTCGTTTTGATTTCGGCATGCATGTAGATAACAGATTAATGCGTTGGTCGCAAGTGGAATTTGCTTTTCCTTTAGATAAATCTGTTCCATGTAATCTCCCCACATAGCCCACGCTTTAGTAAGACCATCGTGAAGTTGTGCTGCAGCACTAAAGGATTTCCCTGCTTCCTCCGTACGACCTATTTGGGCCAGCAAGAGCCCCTTTAATGCGTAAAATTCCGCATTCATTTCACCAGTGAAATATTTTAAATTGGTTGACTCAATAACTTCTAATGCTTCATTGATTTCATTTCTTCCAGATGTGGATGGCATTTGCAAGTAGCATTTTACTTGTTGACGAATTTTCTAGGAATTGAAAATAAACAATCAAATTATTTGTTTGAATTTTTTTTAGTTTTATATAGAAGAATGGAAGCAACACACAGAGAGACAGAGAGTTCGAGCTACTGTATCAAGAAAACAATAACGCTTATCAGACTTATACTTGCCGGTATAACATACAGTATTTTAGCTTGAGAATTACAATTATTCACATTTAAGGGGATACATCCAGTTACATTTTTATTGAAAATCCATTTTTTTTTTCATACTAAATAAAATAGTTTTTCCTGACTGACTGATTGGCAATCTACGCAGAGCCCGAACGAAAAGAGACAGAACGCTGTAATTTTGACAGGAGTTTCCTAAAGTGTTGAAAGTGCGTACTAAGACGGAGTTCCGATTGACTTGAAACTTGGTTTATAAACATAGTACGCGAAATAATTCATTTAGGATAGTAAGTGAAATAATGTATTTCTTGACCGTCTGTGGCCCAGCGGTTAGTGTGCTGGACTGCTGGGCGGGAGGTCGTGGGTTTGATCCCGCCTCTGAACATCTAATAATAAAAGTTTTTTTCTTTCTTTAGAAAATAGCTTTTACACATACGGTCACCTTCACCAACTATTGGCGCCAGCTGTGAAGTAACTAGCCATGAAAAAGCAAATTCTCAAACTTTGCCGTTCGGATCCGGCGTTAAACTGTAGATCCCTTTCTCTTGTGCGAAAAATTTAAAGCACACACGCCAAGAAATTAAGAGAAGCTTGGCTTGGCCCCGTTGGAGGAGCTGTATAGCCAACTTTACATTTTTCCATGTATGGGATATTATTATTATTTTTTTTTGTATTTTTTGTAATTGTAGCATAAAAATACCAATCAATCATTTTGACAATTTTTCATTTCTTCACCCATTGTAAGAATTTTAAAAAGTTTTCTGGCGTCTTCACTTTTTCAATAAAGCTCAGAAGATTTAAATTTTTATGAAATTGAAAGCTCTTATTCGAATATGCGGGTAACTGGCACCGGTATGTACAGATTTTTCAGTTCGACCTTTTGATTTCAAACAACTTCTTCATCGGAATCGTATGTAAAGTCGACATCTCTTTGAAGCGAATAATCAATTTCAATGATATATTGTAAATTACCATAAAATGATTGTACATTCATTGCTAAAAAATGAAATTTTATTCGTACATAGACAATATCATACACTGCATGAAAATATGTAAATTTTAAATATTGCTTACCTCACAGTCAAATTATATTTCTTTATTAAACATAACTTTATTTTCTTTTGGGAAAAAATTATTCTTCAACAAAAAATATCTTAATTTTAATTCGAAATTATAATTCGAAGCTCAGCAAAATTCACTTTCGTTAACCCACTTGAGACGTTTAAACAAAAGAAATAAAAACACAAAATTACAATGCAATTTCATTTCGGTTAACAAGGCAGTCAACGGTGGTCACTTTGGCAGCCGATCCTGAATACAATAATTAACTTAAGCTTATTTTAAAGGTACTGAAATTCTCTGCCACATTTCTTTTAAAAATTTTTAAATATCTCTTTCCGTTCAAAAGTTACGATTTTTGAAACGCTAAATCAGCGAAACCGACCACTGTGCGGTGGTTGCACTGTAAAATTCAAAAATAATTGTGCGCGTCTGTGTGACAAATCCGGAAAAGTCCTAACCCAGCCAGCAATTGAGCAAACGTTATGCAAAAGAAGCTTAAAGTAAGCTTACTTTTTCATGCGTTGTCGTATGGCAGCCTTCGATTTTCAAACGTCGTTTCGGCGACCGAGAGATTTCGTACTCACTCTCTCTCGCTCTCTTGGCACTCTCTTTTGGCGCTCTCTCTCTCCCATGTGATCTTTTGGTGCTAGGCAGCTGCAGCGGGCAGGCAAAAAAAAATGTAACCTCAAGCAAAGGCAAGAAAAAAATGTGTATCATCTCATTCTTGCTTTTTTTTCTTTAAGAGCAAAGAAGTAAAAATTGTTCTTTAAAAAAGTAAGTGCGCGTTTAAATTCAATTAATGCCAGCAGCAATAGTATTAGGAAAAAATTAAGAAAGCAGATTATATACGACTGTCAACCTCAAGTGCAAGGAAGTTTGCTGCGGAGAAGACATGACATTCGCCACCGCCATTCGTGGTGAGCTGCCTAACCTCAAGCAAAGGCAAGAAAAAAACTGTGTATGTACATCATTCTTGTTTTCTTTTTTCAAGAGCGAACAAGTGAAAATTTTTCTTTAAAAATATAATATTTGAAAAAAATTAAAAAATCATTTTATATACGACTGTTCACAAGTGCAAGGAAATTTGCTGCGGACGAGACATAACATTCGCCACTGCCATTCGTGGTGAGTAACAATGCTTTCTTGCAGTTTAAAGTCAACTATTTACATTTATATTTAAATTCTATTGCAGAGACTTTCACTTTGATATTAAGGAAGGAAGAGGACTTTGTATTTCCTTTTAAAGCAGGGAAAACGCTAATTTAATATAATTCTAACTTTTGAAAAATAAAAATAACCAACCAGAACACTCACAAAATAAATGTTTAAAACGCTTTATTACTTCACTTACAATACGTGTTTTATAACCGTATTTACATAGCTTGTGGAAAGCGTATAAAAATGAATTATAAAACATGTTTTGTAAGCGTCTTTTTTAAGCTTATAAAGATGGGTTCGTTTCGATTATAAAACGCTTACTTTGATGCGTTTTATAAATGTCAAAGCAGCGTTTTATACTTGCTTATACTTGAACGCTTACAAAACGTTTATTTTTATATGAAATTGTTTGCTGGGAATAGTTGCCAACCAAGTAAAGAACTTGTATCTGTGTGAGATAAGAAATGCAAACAACGTGATATGCTTCGGAATAAACTGCAAAGAGGAGTTCGAGAAATGGCACAAGAGAAAAGGACATCTAACGTGAAAAGCCTAAAAGAACTGAAAGAAAAGAAACTAGTGCGTGGTTTATAAATCGAAGAAGCAAACGAATTTGATTGTACAATATGTCTAAAGAACAAGTGTTGCTTTAAGCCATTTACTGTGTCGGAAAGTAAAAGCAAAAACGTTCTTGTTGTACGTTTGTGGGCCGATAAACGCAAACTCACACGGTGGTTCACGTTACTTTGTAACCATGATTGATGATTAATCGCGATATGTTCATGTTTATTTCATCAAAAATAAATCAGAGTCAAAAGTTTCGAACCAAGGGTAAGGAGTCTATCTTGGTGGGATATGCAGATCAAGCGAAATATGGTAAATGAACTATGATGACGTTATAGTTCCAACTACTCCAGAAGAAGCTCTATCTCGTGAGCACGCAACTGAATGCAAAAGGCCAGCTGACTTGATTGGAAGCAGATGGGTGTTTTTACTCAAGCGAGGTGTACGATAAGTATGTATGCGCAAGCTTTCCTCCACATTGGGACTAGTACAAAAATACTGTAGATGCTCATCCCAACTATACTCCAAACTTGATCATTCGTTCCCACATGGTCTCTGGAGGGGGCGTACTGTGGCAGCAGCTCGACAACCCGCGCACCATCCCTAACGCGCCTCTTAGAGTGTCTGGTTGGCCCTCGCCGTGGCTGGCTGCGCATGGCGCTGTTCAACTCAATATCAATTGTTAGAATTTATGTTATATTCAATAAAGTTAGTTACACCTATTAAACCAAGTAGCTAAACATCTATCAATGGAGTCGCCATCTATGTTTAAGCCAGCGGACTAAGGGATGGCAAGTTATATTATTTTGCTTATTCCGTTGACCAATTTTAAGCTTTTACAATAATTTAACGAGATATCCTGGTCACTGCATATCGACTTATTCTGCATGCAAAGCTGGGGCAACAAGGTCTAGTTTATAAAAGGGAAGATGGTGATTCTAGATAGTTTTCGTTTGTAGATCACGAATCTGTGTAAGAAAATGGGTCATTACGTCTGGATTTTTTGTAATTTAAACTGGTATATCTTTGCATAAAAAATTATTGAAATTGTTTGGGATAGTTTTCAATTAACTTGAAACTACGTTTATAAGGATGGTTCGCGAAATAATTAATCATGTGATTTTCTACTCTTGGAAATGTTCCGAAATATTTACAAAAAAACTACTTTCCATCCGATTGAGTTGAAATTCCCCAATCGTGTCACAGTAGTTATTATTTTTTTGTTATTTAGTTAGATTTTTTCATTTTATAAATAAATAAAATAAATCAATTTTAAACACTTCGTTGAAACATTGAACTTGGGGTAAGAACGGTAGATATAAAGTAAAGATGATTTATAGGGGAATTTGTGATTAATAGTTACCTGAAAACAGTCGACAATGGGAACAGAAGGTATCGTGTATATTCTGGATAATGTCTCTTGACAAACTCCGGTAAGATTATGTTTTCTCGCAATTTTCCCAAAGGAAATAATAGCTTGTGCCGAAGCATGAACTCCCAACATGGTACTTCCTTGATCTGACTGCTGCTCCAAGTGTTGTGTTATAATCTGATAGTGATGTTGCCGCCAAGTGAATATGTCACTCCAATGAGAGAGATCATCTGATATGATTGGTAAGCGATTGCGCCAAGTCTTCACAATAGCTTTCATGTCATGCAGTGATGAATTTCGCGATTGCGTTAGACCTTGATGAATTTGACTTGCTTCGTGTAATTCCATAATTTGTTGTGAGGCTTGCAGATATGGCAGATGTATATGGGATACAATGCTGGGTAAACGTCGCCATTCTCTTATACATAAACTAGAAGCGATCTCAACATATTTTTCCACACTGGCTGTTTGTCTTTCCTCTTGATGAAGTATAGATAAATATCCTTTATATAGATTCAGTTTAAATCCGTAGTGTTTAGAATAGCACTGTTCTGTTTTCGCCAAAGCGGTTTTCATTAGATTCCAGTCTGGTACTCGCCAAGAACTTTCAAGTATTAAGAACATGTTCTTTTCCTTGTTAGTTTGAGCATAATCTAATAGAATATCCCACTGATTGAGTTCTTTTGCGCATCGCATCCAATGTTTTTCCCACAACAATAATTCACTATTGATATCTGTATTAACCAATCCGCTGTTTAAGTCTTGCTTAAATTTCGTCATTGCTAAATCGTATGCACCTTGCGCTTCTTCGAAAAATCCCATTTGTTCATATGAAACTGCCACGTTTGTTTCTGGGTAATGCGCAAATTTAAGCCACAGCCCTGCCCACAGATCCTCCTCGTGCAGGGCGGAGTACATTTTTGAGAGGGAGTCATAAATGTTATTTAATTGTTGCAAATCCAACTCTGGTTGATTTGTGTCCATATCGTCAATATTGCCTTCATTACGAATAGAATGCGTCAGCGCCAAGTCTTCCAACACTAAAATAGTCCTGTGCCACAGATTATGGGATTTACCCAAGTATGTTAGCAAGTTGGGCGGAATATAAATCGACGGGCTGCACTTTGTCAAACTCTCGACAAAGGTATTAAGGGTGCTCGGGCAGCAGTCTTTTTGATTAACATTGGTTCCAGATGAAAGAAAGGGAATTAACTCCTTTGTTATATTATATCTCTGATCTTCAGAAAAAACATTCCATATGCGCGGAAATATAGACAACCACACGCTTTCGGCTAACTGTGTGTCTACGTGGCATAGCTGTGAAGTTGCGACAAGCATTTGCTCAGTTCGAATATTTCGATTGGCTTCTAGGAACTCAGCTTGCTTATAAATTAGTTCAATTAAAGTATCCCGTCTGGTTGGCAGTATTTGCTGACAGTCTTCTTTCCGAACGGCGGTAAATTCCAGTTTTAAATCAATGTCAAACACATCATCTTTATCATCAACACTTTGAACATTCTCAAATGATTCAGACTGCGACGATAAAAAGGACACAAATGAGTTTTCTTGAGAGTCGGCCGAGTTAGTTGGAATTACTGAGGTTATACTGGGGATTTTAAAAGCTTCATTTGCACATTGGATTTGGGTCAAGGTATTGGCGGTTAATATGAGAAGCTCGATACATTGTTTTATCCAGTAATGAGAACCAATCGTGTCCCATGCTTGTGAGCATATGATGTACAACAGTCTGTCGTGAAGCCTGCGCCGCATAGAAGCGTCTAAAATTTCAAAGAACTTCGCTCGAATATGTGGATTTTGAAAGCGAAGACCGTTCAGAAAAGCACCTTCCAGTTTGCTAGTGAGCTCAGTCTGTTTTAATACTTCGTCCCTGTATATAAAATTGATAATTTCTAGAAACTGAACATTCAGTTCAATCTCATCAGCAAATTTTTTTTCAACATTTTGCATTAGTTTCACCAACAATGCAGACTTTTCCCTAATAGAAGGCACTTGGGTCATAATATTTGGCTCTTTGGTTTTTACCCAGTCATCAAGCATTTTTATGATGCATTTGACAATTTTCACTTCGGTGCTCTTTTCTATAAGGCTCACCAAAATTGTACCGATGAAAAGTTTTCTGATTTCCACACTCATTATGAAAATTCTGTTTTTGATTAACTCCAATGATAATACCAAGAGCTCCAAGGCTAAAGAGTTGGAGTCCGCAGGCTGGGGGTTCGCCGCAGTAATGCTACTTGTGTTAATGTGATCTTTTGTTAACCGATTTAAGACTCGAATAAACTGAACTAGTATGCGGTCGATATAGCTCGGATTATTGGTGGTGCAAGCTTTTAGGATCATTAGGGTTCCGAATAGAGACGATGCATTTGGTTGTGGACTTTTTTCGTAAAATGTTAGGTTGTCCGTTATCATTTTGCTTATAGCGCTATACAAGACATCCAAATCGTCATGTTTATGTTGCGCGTCTGGTGGAAATATTGCCATAAGTCGCGTTAAGAATATGTGCATCAATCGAACGATTCGAGTATTTTGATGAATTATGCACAATGAAAGGCCACGTTGCACAGGTCGCACAATCGTCACTAATTGTTCAGGACCTAAGATTGTCGTCAGAAAAGTCAAGAAATCAATGCCGGTGCATATATTGTTTAAATTGTGATGGGGCGTTTCCACAGTGGTGAGTACTTTGTCCAGCCAGTTGAGCTTAATGTCGAAGGGCTGAGGCCAAATCTCGGGGCGCATTGCCATCTTCAACAGCATAACACATCTAAAATATAATTAGTTAAGATTTGTTGAGTTTTCTCATTCCGAATTTAATAAAAAGAAAAATCGAATATGAAAAAATACCTTAGTTAGTTTTATATATATAGATAGTTACCTTCTCGATAATCCTTCTCCTGGGGAAATAATTCCTGGTTGAGGATCATTAACTTGACAGGCTAAGCGCACTAAAAAGTTAAGCACAGTATCGCAGTACGATTTATCTATCGATCGAAGTACGTCCTCAGACTTAGTATACGGTCCTACACCTGTGAATTTATACCCTTATTAATTCTAGCGAGATCAGGTTATATACCATGTACATCAATCAGGGATCGCAAATAAGAGTTATGGACTTTAAAAAAATCAAAGCCAAATAAGTGTCCTAGACCCTTTTGGAGACACCCCATATACGAATTTTGAGTGAGCAATCCAAAATCAGCATAAACTTTTATTTTCAATTTTTAAATAAAAATCGAAAAATAACTCTTATTTTTATTATAAAAATTTAAAATAAGTCTTATTTTTGATTTTTATTTATAAAAATTGAAAATAAGACTTATTTTTCAATTTTTATTATAAAAATTGAAAATAAAAATTGGTTTTGAATATCTTTTAAACTAAAAGGCGCATTTCAAAAGTGAACATATATCTATGATCTATGATTCAATACCTTTCCAATGATACCTCACATGTCCTTGAAGGATCAAGGATAAGGATTAAGGATACCAATTTTTTTTATTGATTCAATGCCGCTGCTTATACATTTCGCTCACTTATTTCAAGTCTGCCATAACTCAAACACGTTAGAAAGTCGGTCAAGCCCTGCAAAGTGAAATGGCACATCAGTGTTTTAGTCCCAGTTTATATAAGCACTAGAACTACTTTTTGTTCTTATGGCAGCTATATGCTATAGTCATCCGACCTGGCCGGTTCCGACATATGTGCAGCGCATTTGTACCAAAAGACTTCGTGCAAAGTTTGGTTGTGATAGTTTTAAGACTGACGGAGGAGATAGCATAGAAACAGTCGGACAGACGGACATGGCTATATCAACTCAGCTTGTCATGCTTCCTCCTGTGCGTTACAAACATCCTGACAATTTTAATATACCCTCTCCAAGGGTATAGAAATATCTCTTTGTCTTTAACTCGGAAATCATATCACCTTTTAAACCGCATATCGATTTGTTTTTTACACCCGTTACTCGTAGAGTAAAAAGGGTATACTAAAGTCGTGCAAATGTATGTAACAGGCAGAAGGAATCATTTTCGACCATATAAAGTGTATATATTCTTGTTCAGCATCAACAGCCGAGATGGTAAGAGATAGAGGTTTGACATGTATGGGACAAATGCATCTTTTTTCTGCACGCAGATCAAGTTTGTTTCAAATTTTGGCCACGCCCCCTCCTGCTCCGCAATTTAGAAAAAACGTTATATCTCCTACATTTTTAGGGATAGACGATTTGTTCCTTCTAGATATAGTTAGTAATCGATTTGCCGAAGAAATGATGAAGATCGGATGAACGGTTCTCAAGTTATGAGCAAAGAAGTGAACCAAGACCCCCCGCTACCCACCCTAAAAAAATGTTGCATACTTTTTTGATGGTTACCCTAAGGAATGCAGGAGCACTGTTAAACATGTTTTTTTCATGAGTAACGGGTATATCGAAGTCGGTTAGAGCCGACTTTAACTTATGCTCTTGTTTTTTTAGATGATCCAATGACGAGCTATGATCAACACGTTTCACTTTTGAACTGGCTTAGCCGGCTGGTTCGGCTTGCTTCATAGTACCAGCCTACACATCAAGTTTTCAGTTCAAAGCTTAAGTCATTTCTAAGAAATGACTCTTAACCAAGGCTGAAAACCTCTGAAATTCTGTAAAAGGTTCGGCTTTTAAACTTAAATTCTATAGAAACAGCCCTTTCAATAATATCAATGCCGGACTCTCTTCTTATTTACAAGCAAAAATTGTGAAACTGATACGTTTCTTATGCTCTATCTATGTTCTTCATTGTTGGTCATCCATGGTTCGGGGTTCACTATTGTCAAAACCATGGCAATTTAGTTATTTTCCTTATGATCTTGACAATGTTCTTTACCTTTGGTCATCCGTGGTATTAATCGCGGTTTGGTATTATCATAAACAGGGCAATGAAGTTATGTGTGATAGTTTGTAGTCTTGAAAAACAGTTTTTTTAAGCATTTCGCGGTTTTGTTACCATTGAGATCCCTTACTTGCGAATTGCGCCTATGCATTGATGCTGACATGATTTTTCACTTGGTTGACAATTTCGTCTTTCATAATTACTATTTTTATCCTCATTGGTTTTTTTCGCGATTTAATAAGTCTTTAGTCAGTGTAAATGGTTTAAATGCCTCAACTATCACAAAGTCTGTAAATTCGTTTTACACTCCGTGTACTCAACTAAAAACCATTTTGTACTTAACTAAAATTGTTTAGTACGCACGAGTGCTGAACACAAAAAAGTTCGGTACTTGCTTTTTTCGGTCGGTGCGTTACAAATTATTTACCGTTCTTGTGATTTCGTACAGTAAAATGTAAAATTGGCTATATAGCTCCTCCAACGGGGCCAAGCCATATTTTCATCTCACATGGACAGTATAACATATAAATATCAGTTTGAAAATTTTACACAAATCAGTGTACACAGCAAATATTTCTGCATCATTAAGTCAAAATTAGTCATTTTTGAGTTATGGCAGACTTGAAGTAATTGAGCGAAATGTATAAGCAGCGGCATTGAATCAATAAAAAAAATTGGTATCCTTAAACCTTATCCTTGATCCTTCAAGGACATGTGAGGTATCATTGGATAGGTATTGAATCATAGATCATAGATATATGCGCCTTTTGTAATGCGCCTTTTAGTTTAAAAGATATTCAAAATCAATTTTTATTTTCAATTTTTAAAATAAAAATTGAGAAATAAGTCTTATTTTCAATTTTTATAAATAAAAATCAAAAATAAGTCTTATTTTCAATTTTTATAATAAAAATAATTCTTAAAAATGATTTTTATTTTAAAAATTATAATCGTTACGATCCCTGACATCAATAATAAATTCAATTATACTTTCCTTGTGCTGAAAATTCTCTTAAGTTCTCAACTGATTTCTTTCGGCATTCTAATCCTTCTGTGCCAGATCTCTTATTCGGGTTTGACTGATTCTCCTTTACTAAATCATCTTCATTTCCATCAATTTTGGCTTCCCTCTCATCCTCCTTGATGCGATGTAGTTCCCATTTTATAATAACTTCTGCCAAGTCCACAGCCAACTTTTTATGCTCGATTGATGCAGTTGGAGGAAATCCTAGACGCTGCATGTAGTTTATTAGATGCTGGACCAGTTGATGTCTAACAGGAAAATACACCTACGATATAAAAAATCGTTATTAAGCGTATTTTATATATGTATAATAAGTAGAGACCGGATTTATATGCTAAAAAGAATAAGAGAATATTCCCAAAAAATATTATAAAAAGCATATGAGTATATTCTTTTTTTTTCTCTTATATGTGCTATTAATCCATTAAGAAAATAAAGATGCCTTGGCAGAGATGTAAGGTGTTAGAATACGAGTCTTACGTACCCAGGTTCGAGTCACAGTAAGAACCGGTCATATTTTTTATATTTTTTTTATTATACATTTTAGTTATGCATAGAAATGTGTTTTTTCTTTCGAAATACTCAAAATATGAAGGTTTACAAAAAAAATGGTTCAACGTACTGGATATAGGGGAAATTGGCTAAAAGACGTTCACTCAAGAAAATGATAAAAATTCTCAGTTGAAAAGGGTAACTCACTTAAAACTGTTTAAAAAAATATGTTTTTTTACATATAAATTCAACAATTAAAGCAGAATGGAAAAGGATCGTTCAACATCGCAAGAAGTTATGGGCGCATAAAAATATTTCTTCCGAAACTCCTTTTTTATAATAGTTTTTGCATCCGAGTTTCCAAACAGTTTTGATAATCGCACAAACTCCATGAAAAAGGTATTCTTTGCAATCACGGTATCAAGCTTCTTCCGAATAATGTTCCCAACTTCTCTAGGTGCAAGCATAAGAGACTCTTGAAGATTAAGAATTATCTGCACTGATTTTATAATACTATGTCCTTGCTTTTCTAGTAGAAAAATAGTGTTGGCGATTTCCGAACAATTGTTTTCTATATACATCTGATTCTCTTGAAGCTCCTCATCCAAAATAATTTTTTTTTTAGCTACGCGAAAGCGCACTCATATAATACTTTATTGCTAAAGAAAGGAGTCTAAGCTCGTATACTGTCGGTATGCCGACGTCGCTACCTCAGAGCGCAATACATTAGATAGCGACGCGCCGGACTCTGGTGCAGAGTTATTCTGTCCGATAAAATATTCTTATAAATACGATAGTAAATACGATATTTATTTCTTATAGTTATTTTTGCAACTGAGTTTCCAATATTAAATAGCAATCAAATTTTTTTCTTACCATTTTTTTTTTACAAAAAATTAGTATGTATAAAAAAAAAATCGAACCTGGGTATCTTAGACTCGTAGTCAAAAAGCTAACAGCTGCGCTACAGCGCTTACAATCTTAACAACGCAAAAGTTGCAGTTTTAAGAAATTAAAAGAATATAAATTATTATATTATATATAAGAATATAAAGCATATAAATCCGGTCTCTAATAATAAGCCAGTTGTCTGGCTTGAGGTCCAAAAAGTTGAATGTGTTCAGAACTGTTAAAAGCTTATGCATTGTACACCAAAAAATCTGGTTGCCTATACAGACCTTTTCAAAAAACCTGCTTCTTCTACAGTTCGATTTTTGTTAGAGACTACATATTTGCCAATTGCCACTTCTTAAGCGCCGAATACACCACATAAATTCTTGCGCCAACGCTTTTGTGAGTTAGTAGAATATGAAATATCACACGCGACAATGTTAACCATTCATCTAAACTCTGAAGCAATACTATAGCCGCACCTTGATTTTTCAGTGTGCGCATAGAAAGAGTAGAGGTAGAAAAACTTTGCGATTACCGTTTGAAAAAGCGTTAGAAATAAGAGAAAAAAATGACAAACATCAACACTCTCAGTGCAAAAATTAACCGTTATGTTCAATTTTCGTTTTGTGAGTGGTGCACTATTATAGCCGCACCATTTAATTTCTTAGTCTGTGTTTGCTGGATGGTGTTGATGGTGTTTGCACTTATTTGAGTTACTTTTTGTAATAAATTTGTAGATATGCCAAGTGGGCCAGTGCTGTCAGATGTTGAAAAGGGCCAAATTCTAGCGCTCAAAAGTGAAAATTGCTAATTTTGTGAAATTGTCGCAAAAAATTGGTAGCTCCGACAAAGTGAAAGCGAAATTTTTGTAAAAACCGAAATGAATATGGAAAATAAAACAAGGAGGACGTACGCCGAAGATAAATCAGCGTAACCAGCACCGATTAGTGAGCGCTGCAAGTAATTCATTTAAGAACGCAAATGAATTAGCAACTGAATGTGGCCTTAAAGTGTCTCGCTGAACCATTGCACGGGCTTTAAAGGAATCTGAAAACATAGTGCGACAAAAATTGAAGGTGACAGAAAGGTTGCCAGACCGCCAAAAAGAACCCCGGATGAAATTCGCCAGAATTAACATGGGAACTAACTGGACAGAAATAATAAAACTTTATAGAGCAATGAAAATATTAATTTATCTTTCTAGATCATTTTCTCGGATGAGAAAAAGTTTAATTTGGACAGTCCCCATGGGTTTTCGCACTATTGGAGGGATTTGGGGCAGGATCCCCGGTACTTTTCTAAGACAAATTTTGGAGGAGGATCATTAATGATTTGCGTTGCGTTCTGCGAGTGTGGATGCTTGGAGCTGGCATATTCAAGCACTTGAATGAACTCCAGAGAGTACATGGACATTCTGCCATTAAGTTTATTTGCGTTTCTTTGCGGTTGAAGGCGTTAAAAGTTCATTTTCCAACAGGACAACGCATCAATGCACGCAACACAAGGCAATAATATTCGGGTTTTAAAGTGGCCCGCGTGCTTCCCGGACATGAATCCGATGGAAAACCTGTGGTCGTTGCTAGTCCGAAGTATTTATGCTCAAAACCCCGAGTACCATAATACCAAGGGGCTCAAATTGTCAATTATTAAGGCATGGAAAGAACTGTCCCTTAGTGATTTAAAAACCTCGTAAACAGTATACCGAGTGGGATCTATGAGTTAATTAGTGCTAAAGGAGGTTACACTCATTATTAAAGTGAATAAAAATATATTAATTTGTTTACATTTTTCTATAAATTATTTAATTTAGTGAAGTGCGGCTATAATAGTGCACCACTCACAAAACGAAAATTGAACATAACTGTTAATTTTGGCACTGAGAGTGTTGATGTTTGTCATTTTTTTTCTTATTTTTAACGCTCTTTCAAACGGTAGTCACAAAGTTTTTCCACCTCTACTCTATCAATGTGTACACTAAAAAAACAAGGTGCGGCTACAGTATTGCTCCAGAGTTTATATTATCACTAACACACATTATCGTGCAAAATGTAATGAAACCAAAAATAGATGAGCAATATTGCAGTCACCTTCTTGATGCAATGCTTAAGCTTTGATTCTTATGTTGCTAAGTGCCGCTTTCACATCTTCCAGATAGCTGGTATATGTTGGATAAACTAAGAATTTACTCTGTAATATGTTATACTATGCTATGAAGGCGAAGTGAGCGATCTTAAAAACTGCTCTATAAATTTGAATGCAAGCATTTTAAAAGCGATTATAATGTTCTTTAAACCTTTTTTTTAAGTTTCGTTTACAGAAATAATGAAGGTATAATATAAACAAATTATTTTTTTATGTCGAACTCAGGATTAAGTTGTGAATCTAGCTTTTACGGTTGGGACCTCATTATCATCTATAAATTTAATTACTAAGTATCTTTACACATGTCATATATTTGTAAAGAAAGTGCTTGGGAAGTGGGCGGGAGGTGGGTGGTATGTGGGTGGGATATAGGGGAAAACTGGCGGAAAGTTGGTGGGAATGGGGTAGAGAGTGGGTGTGCATTGGTTCTATGCTTTTGAAGGCGCAGCGAAGCGCAACGGGTTATATGCTAGTATATATATGGGCTAATCCGAAAATTTTTAAACCAAGGGTTGAAATTTAGAGTTGTCCAAAATCCAAATGTTTGTTAATGGAATAATAGGGTACATAAGCAATCTTGTTCTACGGTGGTTTGTCTGCTCTTGGCAGAGGCATACCTACACCTTCCTCTTGCTTCTATTAATTCTTGAAAAAAAGGGTTTTTTTTATTGGTCACAAAAATGGTAAAAACAGTCGTTATAGTATTTTCCGCTTAGCAAAACATAAAGTTTGTTTCATTTCCTTTAATTTAAGGTACTCATTATATTTGTAGGATATCTAATATATATTAAAAATTTAAACTAAAAATCGGTTTGCTGTGTGTTTTTTTAATTTAGCAGAATGAATTTTGATAATTCGGTTTTTATGCCCAATATGAGGTGGAAATAGGTGTTTATAATGGTTTATTGCCTGCTGAGTCTGAATCTGGGCTCTAAATTGCTCTAGGTTGTCGAGAATCCGAAAAACATAACCTCAAAATAACAAAAAGGGTGTTTAAATAATATTAATATTAATAATTAATAAATATCGATAAAAATCGGAATTTCCAACATCGGAAAATGAAAACCTAAATGAATTCGAGTTTAATCATTACAAACTGAATTTCAAGCCAATCGGATGAAAAATAATTTTTTTGCAAGCAGAATTTAACGGAAATTTTCCTCGTGGGCGAATTTTTCAAAACCGGGAAAACACGTGTCGAACTATTTCGCATACTAAGCTTACAAACACAGTTTCAAGTCAATGGGATGAAAAAAAATGTTGGTTATACTATTTGGGTCAATGGAAAAAGTGTAACGTCCGCAACGTAACGTCCGCAACAGCACAAAAATTAAGATATTTTAATAACGGGACCACTTATCATTCTTTTGAAAGCTGGGTTGAATTGGTCATATATTCTACTATATTTTTTTTTATAAGTGGAAATGTTATTATGTGGAAATGCACATAAGACTCAAAGTCGACTTCCATTTTTTGTAACGTCCGCAACGGAACTTTAAGCAAGCATAACTTTTTTTCAAAAACAGATAACCTATTATCTTAAATTAGGTTTGAAAGTACTCCCAAAGAACTGCATTTTGCACCAAAAGTATTTCAAATATACCAAAGTGGACGCCAGCTGTGTCAATTTTAAGAAGCAAATTTGCGTACAAATGTAACGTCCGCAACGCAGGATTAGCCCATATATAGGTTCTATATGATAAAAGTTTCTCTTAAGAAAAATTTAGGCCCAGCTATTTGGTATCAGGGATGCATGACAAGTGTAAAAGCAGCTCAAATAATATTCGGATATTAGTTACCTTATAGTGGCGAATTATTAGTTGCAATATGTGAAATAATTGTTGCATTGCATGACCTTCTTCGACAATAATTTTTTTTGTCCAGTGGGTTAACATTGTGTTGCCGTCCTCCATCCGCAATGGCATTGCTGGAGTCAGCACATCCAAAGCCTGTTTTACGATAGGCCTGGCCTCCAGGGCATGTCCCTTTAGCAATGAATGAAATACTTGCAATACAATTTTCTTATGAATGGCAAGTCTGGCGATTATATGGGCAAGTAACAAATGTCCATGATACCGCGCCGTAGGATCAACGGAATTCTTACTCAATAAGCAGGGCCACGCAAACGTCATAAGACGTCTGAGCTTATTGCCTTGTCTCTTATTATTGGCATCGCCATCGTGTATATGTTGGGAGGCGCGTTCCACAAGCAAACAAGCAAGCTGCAACAGAGCAATTCTCACTGCATCGTCATACTGTTTTTCGGGGTAAAAGACCTTGTTGATGAATACGGAAACAATGTTTTTCTCATCTTCCTGGTAAGGCGTTGGTGGCGCTCCAATCAATTTGTTTCCTTCGCCCTTGTCAAAGCTTACAGTAAAACACGGAATCAGAAGAGCTGTAATAATCTTAGCCTTAAGCTCTTCAGAAATCGTATTATTGTTGAAATTTTCAACAAAATGGAAAAACGCGTTACGTTTCCAATTTACTGTAAAACTTTGCGCAACCGTGTTTTGCAGAAAGTCCCGAAGGAAATATACCTCAGGAATAAAGTGCAGACATAATGCTCTCAGTAATTGAAAGAGCAAATCAATGTCATTTGTGTTATTTGAAAAATAGAGCAACAAAATCCTGCCAATCAAATGCCATAAATCACACGTCACATTTTCAACACAAGTTGAGTACAAATTGTTTTGCCACATGAGTTTTAAAGCATCCACAATATCCTGTCGTGTTGGAATCCACTGATCATCCAATTCCATCAATGTAAAAATTATGAGGACTGCTTGATGTTGTACTTCATATTTTAGCACTTGGTTCATATCCGTTGGGCAATTGAGGTACGTCAGTAATTTGGTATATTTGTTGTTCTTTATAGCCATACGAAAAGGTTGACCACTCTCGTGCTTTAAAATAAAAATAAAGAAACGATTCCATTGGGCATCCATCATAATAGAATCTATTAAGAATAGATCAACGGTTTCCGAGGGGAATCGTTGAAGAAATTTAAGAAGCGCTTCCCGATATGGACTGGAAGCCTCGATCATTAAGTTATTTTCTGTTTGCAGTACAAGTTGGCATAACTTTTCTATGTATTTTGGTGATGCCGATATATGATAAAACATCTCGATCAGCGTAACAATTTTTTGTTCATACTCTCCTCCCTTCGATGATGCAAAGAAATTCGTGCCCTGGTTCGTACACTTATAATGACCAACAAATATTTCCGAAATTTTGGCACAATGTTCTAATATCTGCTCACTAAGCTTCTCATTAAACATTTGCGGAAATAGTTGGGTAAAATAGGACAACCGCTTTATTGCTGGAATAGACAAATTCCGGTGGTCGCCCAATTTTAGAAGCAGTGGCCTCATGGCAGATTGAATCTGAAAAATAAAACAATTGCGAATTATAGAATAAACAAATAAGTAAAATCTTTTGGTACTATTATATACAACAAGGAACAATACAATAAATGTGGTCATTGATATCATATATTTTACATTTGCCTTTTTCTGCTGACCAGCCGAAAATTGCTGTAATTTGTTTAAATTAGTATTTAGATTTTTTTTTAAACTTTTGATTTGAACTGTTATGTTTATACACTTGAAAAGTGTATTATAATAGCACATTTTTCGGAATCGGCCGGATCGGATGACTAAATCGTATAGCTGGCATAGAAACGATCGGTCGAAAAAGTAGTCAAACCTTTTATTTATTTTTCTATGCCTTCACATAATTTCACCAAGTATTATGAAAATCAGACAACTATATGGTATAGCTGCCGTACAAATGATAGTTTTGAAAAAACGTTTTAGTAGAAAAAACCTTTTTGTTTTTAATGCTATCGCTCGCAAACTTGTTACTAGTCAATATTATATGCTAACACACAATTCTGCCAAGTTTGATTCAAGTCGGACGACTATAGCACATAGCAGCCATAGCAACGAAAGACCGAAAAAGTAGTTCAAGTAAGAAAAACTTTACTGTTTTCATAATTTTCTCTAAATTGGATTAATATATCGTATAGGTGCCATATAACGAATTGGCAGGGTCCAAAAATAAGGTATAGTGCTCAGGTTGTGTGAAATGAACACTAACGAGAAGGCCAAGCTAACTTCGTCTTTGCCGAAGTTTTAATACCCTTGCAAATGTTTTAATACAACAGAGTTTACGAACGTCAGCATTAAAACAAACCATTTTTCTGATAAAACCCATTTTTCGACCGATAGTTTCTATGGCAGCTATAAGATAAAGTCATCCGATTTTACAAAAACTTCCAAATCTGTGTAAAAGCGTATAAAACTAATAATTGTCGAAGTGGAAGGCGTTTACATTAAAAACAAAAAAGTTTTCTCACAAAGACCCACTTTTCGACCGATAGTTCCTATGGCAGCTATAAGATATAGTCATCCGATTTTGACAAAAACTTCCAAATCTGTGTAAAAGCGTATAAAACTAATAATTGTCGAAGTGGAAGGCGTTTACATTAAAAACAAAAAAGTTTTCTCACAAAGACCCACTTTTCGACCGATAGTTCCTATGGCAGCTATAAGATATAGTCATCCGATTTTGACAAAAACTTCCAAATCTGTGTAAAAGCGTATAAAACTAATAATTGTCGATGTGGAGGGCCTTTACATTAAAAACAAAAAAGTTTTCTCACAAAGTCCCACTTTTCGACCGATAGTTCCTATGGCAGCTATAAGATATGGTCATCCGATCCGGTCGGTTCCGACATATTAGCAGTGTGCAGTAAAAAGAAGACTCTGTGCAAAGTTTCAGCTCGATAGCTTTAAAACTGAGAGACTAGTTTGCGTAGAAACAGACAGACGGACAGACAGACGGACAGACAGACGGACGGACAAAGCTGAATCGACTCAGCTCGTCGCCCTGATCAAGAATATATATAGTTTATAGGGTCAGAAATTGATATTTCTATGCGTTGCAAACTTCTGGCCAAAATTATAATACCCTTTGCAAGGGTATAAAAATGGGGTTATAATCAGGGCTGAAAACCGGTTCGGAGTCGAACCGCTACGGATTCGGAGACTCCGGTATTTTTGGGAGGTCCGAACCGAGCCCGAACCGGAGCAGAAATATTTTTTTTGCCCGAACCGGAGCAAAAAAAGTCTAAAATGGGTTCGGTTCAAAGACTAAAAATTTTTTCTAGATTCTTTAATTGTTAACTTTGCCATTTTCCAATATATCTAAACACACTCAGGAAAAAATATGGCATGAATTTAAACAAGTCGTCTTTTTTTAAAATTTGCCCTGATAAATTTTATAACGCACAGAAAAAGTTTTCTAAAACTCTGAAAAATATGACATAAGAAATAGTTTAAGATAAAACTTTTCTAATGCCTCGTACGTAGAACGACAGAAAATTCCTTTTCTCACAGTATGTTATAAAAATAGGAACACTTTCTAACAGCACCGGAATTTTCTTTCGTTCTCCGTACGGGGAAAAAAAGAATATGGGAGATTTTTCTGATAACACAGGATTACAAAAAAAAGGCCAACTTTTTAAACAGGAAAGATAACAAACTCTTATTTTGGTCACTGGTCAGGGTTACGATATATTTACATAATCGTGTGTTGAGCAAGGTTTGTTTACATTTGTAGGTCGGATTGTGGGGATTTTACTTCCTTTTTTTAAACTTCCAAGTATGTATGAAATGTTTAAGGTTTTTCAAATTAACAAATTTTTATTTTGAGTCAGCGAAAACAAAATTATTCCTGAACCCCGGTTCGAACCTGAACCTAGGTTCAGCGACCTTCTGAACCCGCTCCGTGAACCCGAACCCAAAGAGTTTGAAGGGTTCGAACATCGGAGTGAACCCCTTCCGATTTTTAGGAGGTTTACAGCCCTGGTTATAATCAGTGTAGGTGTCCGTCTGGTCTGCCTCTCGACAAAATTTTGTGATTTTTTTTGACAGAATGGCTATTTTTATAGTTTAGTGTAAAAAAAATAGTAAAATTTTGTTATAAATTATGATTGACCAGAACGGTGAAAATTCTGCGTCGATCTTACTTTGAATCATCAAAATCGGTTCAGTGGAACTGGAGATATCATGGCCGCGAGTTCAAAAACGTGCTTTCGAGATAAATGCGTTAAAAGTTTAAGGCCTATACTCAGAGAAGATAAATTTTTAGTTTGCTACGATATTTCACATGAATAGAAACAGTTTTAAATAGCTTTCTGAATCTTTACCTGAATGATTACTTGGCCTTTAAAGTAAATTGAAAATTGATTGTTTTATTTAAGACATTGGTCGCCAAAAAAGGCTACATCTTCTAAAGTATTTCGATGTATGTAGTATGCTCATGGAGAATACCCCCTTAAGTACAGAAAACGCCAAAATTAAAATGCAAAAGGGGAGTAAACTTATTTAACAATGTTTGCGAGTTGCATGTTTAAACTACCGGACGAAATAAAATAACGGAGTCGCTTAAAATAACGTATTTTAATTACTTTAGACTGGCAATAAAAAATGAAGGTGTTAATTTGGTTCCACACCTGTCATGCTTAAATTGCCATAGAATTTCGCAAAAGTGCGCTACCGAAGAAAAACGATTTTCATTTGATAGTCCAGTGATTTAGATGGTACAATAAGAGATCCAGAGGACGTTCGAAAAAACTGATACGGAATCTTCAGTATTTCTGGCTAGTTTTCAGGTAAAAAGGGCCAGGCAGGGCAATTATCAAAGATCCTTAATCGTCCTTGCTACGGATTAATTGAAAGACTATGCTTATTAACAGTTTTCACAATGTCTCTTACAATTCACTTTCTGAACTTGCAAAGTTTATAAGAAATCCACCTTGTGTTCGATTTGTGCATCTGAGACATTTTTATGAAAGTGCACTTAATAGTTTTTATTTTTCGATCAAGAAAAATAGAGGGAATTTAATTCCGGCTCGACCAAAGTTTATATACCCTTGGAGCATGATATATGCATGCCAGTTTCTTATGTGGCAGCTATTTATATGCTATAGTGATCCGATTCGGATAAAACTTGGCAGAATTATGTGGTAGCACGGAACATTCATCCGTAACAAGTTTGGATGCGATAGCATTGAAAACAACAAAAAATATTTACTGAGCCTTTTTTCAGACCTATCTTTTGTATGGCAGGTATACTATATAGTTGTCCGATTTCGACAAATCTTGGTGAAATTATGTGGAATCATTGAAAACTTATAATTTCGAGGGTTGGGAGCAATAGCGTTGAAAACAAAAAAGTTTTTCTCACTGAATTTAGTAGTGTTATAAATTACTTTGCAACTCTGGCCACCCCAATAATATAGCATTCGTATGGCAGTTATATGATATAGTCGTCCGATCCGCATAATGTTAACATTTTTGAAAAGCTTGATAAATATAAAGCACACGTGGCAAGTTTCTATCAAAAAGCTTTGAAACTGACTGTATGGCGAAGCTTTTTTCAAGGGCATCTTTTTATTTGTTTATAACTTCAAAAATTAATAGCTTTTAAACTATAAAAGTCTCCATCTTTTTGAAGACACCAAAATTTAAGTCAAGTTTGGATCAAATAATTTTATATCCTCAGAAGCTATAACATGGTGGTTAATATTGAGAAAAAATTATATATAATTTTTAGCAACATTTACTTAATATTATTAAATAATGTAAAAATTTATAAAATTTCTATCAAATAGCCCGTCACGCTTCGCTGCGCCTTCAACAGTATAGAACCAACGCACACCCACTTCAGGCCCACATCCCTCCCATTTCCCGCACATTTCCCGCCCACATCAAACCCACATCCCACCCAATTTCCGCCCATTTCGCACCTACATCCCACCCACATTCCACCCACATACCACATACTTTCCGCCCTCTTCCCGGCTTCCCGCCCACTTCCCATTTACATATAACCCACATCCCTCCCACATCGCACCCACATCCCTCCCACTTACCACCACATCCCACCCACTTCCCATTTCCTTCCCACACACTTCCAATTTCCATCCCACCCACTTCCCACCTACATCCCACCCACATCCCACCCACATCCCACCCACTTACCGCCACATTCCACCCACTTCCCATATACATTTACACCCACATTCCACCCACTTGCCATCCACATACCACACACTTCCCGCCCTCTTCCCGTCCACTTCCCATTAACATCCCACCCCCTCTTCCCGCCCACTTCCCATCTACATCCCACACTTCCCGCCCTCTTCTCGTCCACTTCCCGCCCACTTTCCATTAACATACCACCCACATCCCTCCCACTTCCCGCCACATTCCACCCACTTTACATCCACTTACCACCCACTTTCCACCCACTTCCAAAACAACTTTCCACCCACATCCCATTTTTTACTTCCCAGTGAGCATCCCGGCGGTATTTCCAACATCGGAAAATTTAAAACTAAATAAATTCTCATTTTGACCTTACAATCCGAGTTTCAAGTTAATCGTATGAAAAATAGTTTTTGCATGCAGAATTTTTCGGCCATTTTCCTCGTGGGCGGCTTTTCCGACATTGAAAAATCACATTTCAAATTATTTCGTATTTTGTCCTTGGAAACCGAGTTTCAAGCCAATCGGATGAAAAATAGTTTGTTTCGTGCAGAATTTTACTGGAATTTTTTGACCGTCAGGTCAAATTTTCCAAATTCGGAATATAGCACTTTGAACTATTTCGTATTCTCTACTTACAAACCGAGTTTCAAGCCAATCGTATGATAAATACTTTTTTGGATTGAGAATTTTCCGGCCATTTTTCTCGTGTGCGGATTTTCCAAAATCGGGAAAACACGTGTCAAATTATTTCGCGTACTATGCTAACAAACCAAGTTTCAAGTCAATCGGATGAAAAAACATTTTTACCATACAAACTTTTCCGACGCTTTTTCGACTTTTCCGGGTGGGATTTTCCGAAAAATTGGAACACAGTTATTGTTGAATTTTCCTATAGATCTTTGAAAATGAGTTTGAATCTGATCGGATAATAAGCAAAAAAGTTTCATACTTTGGGGATAGATTTTCCAAAATTTGATGTTTTTTATGTTTTGTTATGTGTAATTTTGAAAATGAGTTTGGCGCTAATCGCTGGCAACTAAAGTTTCGGCCATACAACCTTGACCACCCACTTTCCACCGAGCGGGGTGAATTTTCCGGAAGATTGGTAGGCAGTTGTTGTCGAATTTTCGTATACACCTTTGAAAATGAGTTTGAACTTGATCGGATGAAAAACAAAAAAGTTTCATACAACAGTTTCCGCGAATTTTCCACATTTGCCGACAGAATTTTCCAAAATCCGTTCTTAGTACTCACTTTCAGCATAAGATAAAACTACTGTGAAAATCTCATATTCCTATCTTTTTGGTTTAGGCTGTGCGACGGTCACCAGTCAGTCAGTCAGGTTGAACTCTTTTATATAATGTAGTAGGGGCATAGCTTGCCGGACTGGCTAAAAAATTTTCCCCCACCGGGTCAGAGATTTCTAGTTATTTTATTTTAAGTATAGCATATAAAATATGTATTTTTAATTAGTTTTAAATTTCACTTTTAGTTAGTATTTTTTTTTTATTTTTTTTTATTATTGTTTTCTCCTAAATTTTTTTCTCTTTAAATCTGATTTATTTTAGTTTTATTATTATTTTTTTCCTTTGCCTCTATTCTGGTTTCGTTTTTTTCCTCTTCTCTATCTCTACATCATTAAAGTTTTTTGGTAGCTCTAATAACGTCTCTGACTACAGTTGGCTGTGAATCGGGGCATAGCTGGCCGGTTATTTTGTAATTTTGTTAGTTTTACTTTGTTAGGCTTTCTTAGTCAATAAGGCTTTTTTTTATAACGTATGTGTAATTGAGTTGACAGCCTTTTTTTGTCGACTAAATAAATAAATAATATATATAGATAATTTGAGTAGATGCAGTAAAATTCTTTCCATCGATATCAACTTGAGACCTGTCCGATAAACCAAACCTGAGATATCACGTTTATAAAAAACCCTTTTTTCTGCAAAACCGCAAATTATATTTTGGTGGGCATGTCGAGATCTAATTTCAGATTTTTATACCCTTGGAGAGGGTATATTAAAATTGTCCGGATGTTTGTAACGCATAGAAGGAAGCATCTCCGACCACATAAAGTATATATATTCTTGATCAGCATGACGAGCTGAGTTGATATAGCCATGTCCGTCTGTCCGTCCGTCCGTCTGTCCGTCCGTCTGTCCGTCTGTTTCTATGCTATCTCCTCCGTCAGTTTTAAAGCTATCTTAACCAAACTTTGCACAAAGTCTTTTGGTATAAATACGCTGCACATTTGTCGGAACCGGCCGGATCGGATGACTATAGCATATAGCTGCCATAGGAACAATCGGTTGAAAAACAAGTTTTAGTAAGAAAAACTTTTTTGTTTTCAATGCTATCGCTCCCAACGCTCGTATTTATAAGTTTTTAATGATTTTACATAATTTCACCAAGGCTTGTCGAAATCGGACAACTATATAGTATAGCTGCCATACAAAAGTTAGGTCTGAAAAAAAGTCTTAGTGAGAAAATTTTTTTTGTTTTCAATGTTATCGCTTCCAACGCTCGTATTTATAAGTTTTTAACAATTTTACATAATTTCACCAAAACTTTTCGAAATCGGACAACTATATAGTATAGCTGCCATACAAAAGTTAGGTCTGAAAAAAAGTCTTAGTGAGAAAAACTTTTTTGTTTTCAATGTTATCGCTCCCAACGCTCGTATTTATAAGTTTTCAATGATTTTACATAATTTCACCAAGGCTTGTCGAAATCGGACCACAATATAGTATAGCTGCCATACAAACTGGCAGCCATATATCAAGCTCCAAGGGTATATAAACTTCGGTCGAGCCGAAGTTAGCTGGCCTCTATTTTTTTTATTAAAATGAAAAATTAAAAAAAATTGTATCCGTTCGGTTTATAAAAGAATGACCCATATGCGCTGCTGCTTCGACTTTCGCCACTGTAAAAAAAGGAGAACCAAAATCCAAATTAATCGTTTTTTCTTAATAATCGTTTTTTGCTTTTGCTTCTGCGGCGACTTTGGTTTTTTTCAAAAGCAAGACTTGATATGGATAAGTGGAAATCAGTCCAAGCTGTGAAAAGTAAACATATTGTAACTTGCTATTTTGAATGAAGCAATTAAAAGATTTATTAATAATATATAAAATAAAGGTAATTTGCGAAACGCATTTCTCACATATTACGAATTTTAATAATAAAACTCAATGATTTGCAAGCTCTGTTCGTTTGTTAGTCTATTCACGAAGAAGCCACATGTCATGATCACTTTTGGCTCACGTTACGGATCACGCGTGAGGTTTGAAAAAAATGTACACTAAAAATATAAGTAGATACTCTGGTTCAAAAGATGTTTGTATTAAACCTGCGTTAAGATGCTCTTGTTCAAATAAAATGTGAGTCATCATACACGTTAAACATTCTACCAATTTATATTTAATATCAAAATATCACATTAGTAGGTATAGCTATTTAAATATAAACAAAAATTCGTACAGATTACGTGACTCCTCTAAATATAAGAAATTGCAATCTTACCTTGTCTTTTTCCAGAGTTATGCCAGTTATAAATTGTTTCATGCACAGATATGCGGTCTCTTGCAATTCAGGTTTGTCATTTTCCATAACTTTAAAAATTATATTAATAATTTTTTCTTTGTACGCCATGTCGCTTATATAATGACAAGCTGCCAGTGCTCGCAAAGCACTAGTTCTTAGTGGTATAAGATTTGACACGTTTTTATAACAATCCAATTTAGCCAATGTAGCATCTTCAGCTTCACTTAAAGTCAGCAACTCGTGAAAAAACAGCTTGTGGTACGTGTTTGATAAATCTGGGAATATAATAACATAATTTATTAGTATGGTAAAACTTTTTTTGTAATGGATTAAGTAATGTACAGTAAAATTGAACTTCAAAGTTTTCATTAGGTATGTTCCGAGTTTCACTTTTGACGGGAAGACGGACGGACACAGCTCAATCTACTCAGCTTGTCATGTTGATCAAAAAATATATACTTTATGTGGTAGGAAAAAGATTCTTTCTATACGTTGCACACTTGGACATAATTATTATACACTTTTCAAGTGTAAAAATCAAGAAAGCAAAGCTATCTTCGTCTGTTCTGAAGCTTTAATGCACTTGAAAAAGCTCGCTCCAACGGTTAGCGATTGCGACTAAACTTCGCAGATTAGTTTAACAACATATGATTAATAATGGAGTACAAGTTAAGAACGTAAACTATCTCACGAATTTCCTCAATTCAATCACCAGCAACTGCGTCGTGCCCACGCATTCTATAACAATTTGGCTGTTATACAGCGGTGTCACAGAAATCTCTTCCAACCAAATTCCAACCCAAAACCTATTCTCGGTGTCACAGAAATCTTTTTCGGTTGGTTTTAAATCTCCCGTGTTTTGTTTGGAGATTTGGCGAAATTCACCACTAAATCAGTTTTGATAAGTAAAATTGGTATTGGAAATGTAATCAACATTATTTTTCTGAATAGGTTGCATTTTGGGGTTGCCGAATATTTTCAAAATATCGTATCGATGATATTCTCTGATTTGAAAAAATATCAAATGATATTAAATACATTACTTTAAAAACATCGATATATCGATATAATTGATATTTTAATTTTTTTCCTGTTTTTACCAAAAAGAGGAAATGCTCTTCCCCAAAATAAAAAGATATAGTCTATATTAAGCAAACATAACAATATTTTCCATGAGATGTATTATACATATTAAATACTTTTAGTTCCAATATTTGGATTTAAAAGTCTTTAAAAAGACGCGTTGCTTTGACGCATATGGCGCATTTTATAGCAGAAGCAAGTCGCTCCGAAGGCACTGGGGTAATAAGATATCTTACGGCTAGTCTGGATAGTCCCGTCATGGCCGCCTTATGCGAATTCCAGAATATTAAGGGATAATTTTCCCATGATGTTTGTGGCAACCTATAATATAACTTCAGCCCGCTATTTGGCGACTCTTGGGCTTCCATAAAGTCAACACACGGGACATTTGGTCGTGCTAACGCTTGCGATAAATACTTTTCCGCACAAATTACACTTGGCTGTGCCTTTTTTTAGGTCGCTGTAATTTGCTTTTATCAAATTTGAATCCATTTTCTGTTTCTTAAATGCGCTTGCGCTCGCTGCCCAGATCAAAGAGTTACCAACGCACAAATATCATAAAATATCCCAAAAAAAAATCGATATTTGATATTTGGTCAAAAAAAAAATCACGATATAAATATATCAGTTTTAAAAAATTTTATCGATATATTGATATTTTGATATATTTACGACAACCCTAGTTGCATTAAATGAATTAAATATTTTAATTGTTTCCAAATTAAAATTTGCGTTTCAATAATTGTTCTCAAAACCAACCGAATGTTGACAAATCAACTCCCTACTCAACGTCGACTGGAGCCCTCTACATATCGTGACGCTCTCTGACCAACAAGCGCTAAGGGTTGCAAAGTTACATTTGATAATTGGCGCAAAATTTTATTTTTGAAGAATATGACTTAAATTTGAATTATAATTTAAAAATGCATCGTAAAACATGTAACACAATCAAATAATTCCATTTAAACATCTAATTAACTCATATTTAGAAGATAGAAAATTCTTTTTGCAAGAAAGGACAACCCTGTTTATAGATTTGATTGAAAAATACTATTAGCCTTTGAACTCGATTTTCAAATAAGAAAATGAAATATCTTGAAGTTTTGGGCCACCGACGGATTTTTCGAGCGTTTTTGCAAACCATCCGAGGCCAAAATCTGTAGAGATTTTGTTGTAGAGATACAATGTTGCACACGTTAGGTGTGCAGGTTTTCCTGGCCGCCAGAGTGACATCATTACCAAAGTTCCTGGATTAACTTGGAGTTGTGAACCCTGCCGAGAAGTTGCATTTGAAATGCATACATTAATGAAGCAGACTCGTGGTGATTTCATGGAGGTCCAAGATGACTTATTTAATCTTACTGGAAAGTTTCGGAAGATGCACTCGAAGTTTCGCGGTTTGAAATTACTAGCTAATTCGCCTATGCGCAATAAAAGAAGCTATATACCATCTTCACAACCTAATCGTTCCCATTTTGCAGACGCAACACCTGTTACACCTACTACAACGAATGAGCCGTCTCTGATTTCTTTCGACGCCGATGCCGCTTGCTCTTCTGGCATGGTATCTGCTGCTGCTGACATGGAAATGCTCTCGACCACTGCTTACACCCTGGCCCTGGCTAATACGGATGATGCTGGTGACAAAACTGTTGCCCGAACTGATGTTTCTTCCGGTAAACAGGCTGCTTCCTCTTTGGTTGCTACGGATATCGCAAAACGTTCGAGTGAACCTGTGTCTGATGTCGAAGCTCCTGCAGCAGCTCCTGCATCAACTCCTGCAGTTTGTTGTAACCTAGCTGCTAAAGTTGCTGTGCCTTTAACTACAATAGTTCCCGCTGCAGATCCATTAGCTGTTTCTGCATCCGCGTCTGATGTCAATGGTGGTAATGCATTTGCTGCATCTGCTGCTCCTGCACCAGCTCCATCAGCTGCTCCTGCACCAGCACCTGCACTTTGGTCTGCTGTAGCTGCTAATGTTCCTGCTCCTGCTTCAGCTATACATGCTGCCGCTTCTACGCCTACCAATGCTCGACTTTCTTTCCGTCCTATCGAAGCAGTTGCTCCTCGGAAACATGTTTTTGTTTCCCGTCTTTGCCCTGATATCACTGAGAATGACTTGAAGAACTATTTGATCACTTCCACAGGATGCTCGAACATATCGGTATATAAATATACCTTTTCTAAGCCTCGATCAATATCCTCTTTCAAACTGTACGTTCCTGCTTCCCTTCTAAACCAAATTCTTCATCCTGATCTTTGGCCTCAATTTACTCTTGTTCGTGAATTTGAGCCTAAGTCAACTGCCACTCTTCCTAAAGCCTCAAAAAACTGATGTCATCCCTTGTCATCAAATACCAGAACGTGAGGGGAATCAGAAGTAAACTTCAATCCCTTTACCTTAACAGTTTTGCTTTCGAAGGTGACATTTTAACGATGACCGAAACTTGGCTTCAATCTCACATATTAAATAGTGAAATTCTGAGCGACTCTTATTGCATTTTTAGAGTTGACCGTCAAAATCGTAATGGTGGGGGTGTATTGATCGCTGTTAAACAAACTCTTAATGCTTCTATTTTCTATGTTCCTAACACTGACGACATTGAATTTGTGTGTGTCTCTGTGCACATCGGTGATTCTCGCATATTTTTGAGCTGTTCTTATGTGCCTCCGTCTTCTGACGAATCCACTTATCTTCAACATGCTTCTGCTATTGAGTACATTTCCAAATCCTGCCGCGACTGTGACTTTCAAGTCGTCGTGGGTGACTTTAATCTTCCCTTTGTTTCTTGGGTCTCATCCCCCGATTCGGAATTTGTTCTCCCTTCATGCCAGCATAGTTTTCTGGACAGCATGTTTGCCCTATCTCTGCTTCAAGCTAATTTCGTAACAAACTCGCATGGTCGTATATTGGATTTATTATTTACTGATAGTCCATGTGCTACTTTATCTCGTACATGTCCCATTTCTTTGCCTGAAGATAGTTATCATCCAACCGTAGAGCTTCAATTGGATCTTCCAGACATCCCCAAAGAAGTAGAGCCAACTAAAGCGCTACTTAGGCGTTGTTTTAGGAAAACAAACTTCAATCTTTTAAATAATTTGTTGCTTAACACTGACTGGTCATATCTTAATCAAGTTCATTGTGTTGAAGCTGCCACCAAATTGTTCTATTCTAAACTTTACGAACTTTTTGATATCTCCATTCCACAGGAGATTGTAAGAAGTGCTCAGAAAAATGTACCTTGGACTTGCGCAAGCCTTAGACACTTAAAAAATGTTAAGTCTCGTCTTTTCAAGACTTACAAAAGATCTGGAAAAGCAACGGGATTTCCGCTGGGGCTTCTTAATTGGATAAAATCTTATCTTCAGTCTAGAACTCAGAAAGTTGTATTTAATAGTTGTACTTCTTATCCGGTTTTTGTGACCTCTGGAGTTCCGCAAGGTAGCCATCTTGGACCTCTTCTCTTCCTGTTATTTATTAACGACCTGCCTAATGTAATTAAGCATTCTCGTGCATTGTTGTACGCAGATGACTTAAAAATATTTCTGAGCCATAACTCGCCCAACGATTCTGCTTTGCTTCAGGTTGATTTGAATTCAATATATATGTGGTGCTCTCACAATTTGTTGCATTTGAACAGGAAGAAATGTAAATCTATGACGTTTTATCGTAGAACCCCTTTACTGATTAACTATTTATTGAATTCTTATCAACTTGAACGTGTTGAATATTTCCATGATCTGGGTATTACACTCGACCATAAACTTTCTTTTGGCACTCACATTGAACTTTCCGTGAATAAAGCCATGGGCTTGCTAGGTTTTATTAAACGTTGGTCTAAGGAGTTTAATGATCCCTACACGACCAAGCTCTTGTTTATATCTCTTGTGAGGCCTATTTTGGAGTTTGGTTCGTGTATTTGGAATCCTCAGTCACTTACCCTGTGTAAACGCATCGAATCTGTCCAGAAACAGTTCCTTTTGTTTGCTCTTCGTAACCTGGGTTGGGACCCACAGTTGAGACTTCCTACTTATATTTCCAGACTTAAACTTTTAGACTTACCTACACTTGAGCATAGAAGGACTATGTTAGGTATAATGTTTCTAAATAAACTTATTAATGGTAATATAGACACTGAGTACTTACTCGGGCGTGTGAATTTCAATGTCCCTTCTAGACAAACACGAAACTATATTCCCTTGAGGCTTCCTTTTGCTTCCTCTTTATATGCTTCTAACTGTCCATTTCGCATTCTGTGTAGGGATTACAATGGTATCTCTCCTCTTCTCAGTGATTACCTTTCCGACGAAGGCTTTAGGTCTTTTATTCTCCACACTCTTGCACTTGCATAGTTTCTAGAAATCTTGTTTTTTTTTTTTTTTTTTTTTTCTTCCGATCATTAACGCTGCGAGCAGGGGCGTAGCACAATAAATTACCCCCACCGGATCGGAAGGAGTTTCTTCTATTTGTACTTAATGCTTTTTTTCCTACCCCCTTATTTTGTAACTCTTTCTATTCTATTATATTGTAGCTATGTCTTTTAGACGAAGCTGCAATTAAAATAAATAAATAAATAAATAAATAAATAAAATTTCTGTGACACCACCGATAGTGACCTTTTGATTTCACAATTTTACAAACAACACTACTCCAGACCGTTTGACAGTCACTTCATATCCTAAATCCCTTTGCTGAGTCCAAAAACGCAGTCCAAATATTTTTTGGTGGGGCCTTTTTCGAGAAATCGCTGAAAAGCTAGTTCTTTGATTAGGAAAAAAAGTAGGTACCTTTAGAAAAATGTGTATATCTTCAGTATCGGTTCATTCATCATGAAAAGGTAATGTTTTCTTGGAAGGTAATTAAATGCTTTTTCATTCATTCATACGACACTTTTTAATACGGAGCTTGATAAGGCTTTTATCGGAAACTTTGCATTAAATTTATCAATTGTTTCAAAAAAGTAAGGTTTTAAGGGCGATTTTCACCACGAAAAAATTGTGTAAGTTTTATTTTATTGCTGGTCACCAAAGATTTATCTATTAAAAATACAACGCACATAAATACAACGCACATAAATACAACGCACATGCATTTTGTACATGAATAAGTTTTTTTGTGATTGGCTTAGGTTGAAATATGAGTGCAAGGCGTCAAATTGAATGCAAAAATGATCGAAATAAATTGTGCTTTAACTGCGGGCATTACATATTTTCGACTCCGCTAACAATTTTTAAAGACAATACATATAGCTAATCGCTAATATAACAGAAATGCATTTCTAACGTCTTTATATAAAGCCGGGTATCCAGCACCGCGGAAACTAAAAATTCCTGTCAAACTTCATATAAAAAAAACTGTGGCAGGAATTTTTAGTTTGCGTTTTCCTTGCTTGTGTATCCAGCAACATGAACGTAATCCACATTTTCTTATCGATAGTTGGCCTATCGATAGCGTTTGTGGATGGCGAGAACAGCTGACACACAGCGCAGGAATATATTGTCAACAATTATTTTGGATGTCACGAGCGAAAATTTTGGGGAAATGCTTTTATATTTGTTTGTTATGAGCTGTCATCTGGCTGGGGAACCATCAGCGTGCAAGGATTGATAGGGGATGGTGCCAAGGGCACACTTATGCCAAATTGATGAGACCGCCAGAGGGACGCTTTCCATAAACAGAAAGGTCGATTAAGACGCTTTCTTAATCTGTGTGTCGCCAGATCATAGGCAAATCTATTAGAGTGGTGCACCAAGTGGTCATGATACCTGCAGGTGTGCATATTAATTTGAGCGCATAATGGCAAGGCGTCTAAACCGCGATATATATGTATGTAGTTGTATGCCTCTCATACCAGAGGCCCACATATGTAGGTGACTCTAGTTTCTTAAGGGCAGTGGATCATGCCGTACCCCATAACGGTATAGCCCAGATCCACCGCAACGAGGCTTAAGAAGCCAAGGGAGCTCTAATGCCATTAGCTGCAACCGTAGCCACTGCCCGAGTCACATGGACTTTCCTGGTCAAGCGGCGGTTCAGACACGCCAAGGTATTAAAAGGCGTTATCCGTATATGGAACTCTTGATTCTAGGAGTCGCACTCAAGCTACTTTTCCGGGTCTCATATATAGCCTTCGTGTTGACTCTTTGAACGTTTAACGGCTATGTTCCAGCGATTCGCCCATCGACCAAAGCCCAGGTTCTGATCCAGCCACTGAGTTGGCAATCTTCTATCCGACAATGAAAAACTTCATTTGATTGGCGTATAACTAAGAGGTCATATTACTTTGGAGATGATTGCATTATAAAGTAATGCAGTTAAGAACATGCTGCAGTGATGTTTTGCGCCATCCGGGGCACACTGCAAAGTGTCATGCTCAGCTATCGTCCTATCATTCCCAAGTATAAAGTATGTAGCACCGTCTCCGAGCAGCATGCTTCCTCCAAAAATACTTTTTTTTCAAATTTATTTTAATTCAAATAGTTAACGGTGCTTAACAGCTGTTTAATCAGAGTGACCTTTCACCCTTTAGGTAAATGGTCACACTGGTTTAGTTATGTTCCACACACGCAAGAAATAATTAGCAAATTCCTGACAGGAATTTTCCGCAGTGCTGGATACAGGCCTTAAAGCGGAGCGAGGCCGGTTTCAAGGTAAATAGCATAGTGTGGCGTGTTCCTTGGCCATTTAAAAATCCTTTTTAGGAAAGTGGGTACAAGTCTTTCCACGTCTTCTAGCTGTAAGTGTCCCCAAACCGGGGCTGCATAGCACATTACTGCTCTCGCTGTGGCCTCGAAGAGCTTATATTTTGTACTGCACTTTACATCCTTTTTTGCAAAAAAGGTATTCCATGTGGTATTTATCGCTATCCTGGAGTCGTGGAGTCGTTGTAATACGTGCTTTTCGAAAGTCATATTCGGCGTTAGCAGTACTCCCAGATACTTATATTCCTTAACATTTTCAATTAAGCAACCGTTTATGGACCATGTTTCACTAATCGAGGGGCGTCCTCTAGTGTCTTTAATCACCATGACCTTTGATTTCTCGGTGTTAATCCGAAGATTCCATAGTTTGCAGTAGTCTTGTACGCAGTTTATCATGTCTTGCAAAATTTTTTTGGAGAGTCCGCCAGCAGCACCATGTCATCCGCATACATAAGGGCTTTTACAACTTCTGTGCCGATAGACACGCCTCCTGGTAGATAAATGATGATGTCGTCCACAAAAATTTAAAAAAGAAAGGGGCTTAAAAGGCAACCTTGTTTGGCGCCCATACTGGAATCAAAAAAATCCGATCTTTGCTTGCCATCCCAAACTGTTGTTTTGTTATCCGTGTACATAGCCTTTATTGCGTTGAGTATTTTTGTCGAAATTCCGCAGTTGCTGAGCTTTAGAAATAGAGCTCTTCGATCAATTGTGTCAAAATCGGCCTTGAAGTCTATGAAAAAATATATACATTTTTTCCTTTCGCCGCAGGTACTCATTCGCAATGGCGGTTAACACAAAAATGCTGTCGACGGTTGAGTATCATTTACGGAAACCCGACTGATACTCGCTTAAAATGTGATTACTATTGACCCAAGTCGTTAATCTATTTAGCAGAATTGAAGCGAATACTTTTTGTGTGCTATTCAGGAATGAAATTCCTCTATAGTTACTTGCTTCGGTGGGGTCGCCTTTTTTGAAAATTGGGAAGATGATATTAGAGAGAAAGTTTGTTGGCGCTATTCCTTCATTAAGGATGGTATTGTAGGCTATAAATAGTTGCTTTATGAAGGTTTCTGATGAGTTATTTAAAAATTCCGCTAGTATTCTGTCTATCCCTGGGGCTTTGTTGTCCTTAGCGCTACGTAATGCCTCCAGAATTTCTGATCTGGTAATTTGAGCATCAAGTTCTTCATTTATTATCAATGGAAGTGCGAAGCTAATTTCCGATTCACAAGGTACTTGGAGGAGAGATTTGAAATGTGTTGCTAGCACTTGTGGGCTTGCTTTAATACCTTTCGACGCAGCGCTACCATTCAACTTTCTGGCTATTGCCCAGAAGCTCTTGCTATCATTTATTTTACATATTTCCTCTTCCAGTTGCTGATAGTAGAGCCGTTGCTTTTTCCTGCAAAGTATCTTATATTTTGAATTTGCGGTTTGGTAATTTAAGCGGCCTTGTCTAGTTTCTGAGTTTCTAATTTTTCTTAATTGTTGCATTGAGATTTTTCTTGTGCTTTGCTTTCCAGTCTGCATACATTTTGCGGCTTCTGTTATGCTCCTTGTGAGCATATCCATGGTCAGTCTCATTTCACCTTGTTGCTGTTGAGCTAAGCAACGGTCCAGCTCTGATTGATACCTGTGCTCAAACCGATTGTTCCACCTCAGTTTTGGCAATAAGCATAAATTGCATAGATCAGCCAGTTTGATTCCTTTGGCATCAGTTTTTTTTATCCCTTGTTGATCGCTGTGTCTGTGAAAATCCATTATAAACACCTATTTCCACCTCATATTATTTAAAATAATGTTTGAGTATTTTCATGCCGTTGCAGACGTTACACACTTTGCCATTAATTTTTTTCAAAAAAATGTGTAATAAGGTGTTTTTCATTATGAAAAACTCTGTTTAGAAAGCAAGTTTTTGAAGCCAAATTATTAAAATTCATTTAAGATATATTACAAATATAATGTGTATCTTAAGGCCTTCTTCTGGGCTAGAGGGCTAAATTTTACATGTTTTTTAAATATTCGTAATTAATATTTTGTAGTTCAGTTTTTTGTATTTGGTGTTACAATTCATTATAAAAAATAGAAAATTAAAAATTTTTGTATGAATGCCTTTATCGTCCGTAGCAGAATTGTGAAAATAAAATTGAATTTGAAAAAATGGAAGCTTTTTAAAAACGGAAACCCGATTTTTGACCATTTTTTTTTTCTGTCCAGTGTACAAAAAATATAGTTTTCAAAGATTACGGTAGGGACGATAGCCACGTTAATTCTGCGTCCATAAAGCCCTACATCATCAAAATCGGTTCGGTAGAGCTTGAGAAAACGTGGGCACCATTTTGAAAAACGTACTTTCGAGAAACACGCGTTCAAAGTTTGAAGGAAATTTAAAATTGCTTGTTCTATCGAAGACATTCGCCGACAAAAACGGCTATATCTTCTAAAGCATTTTGAATTTCGGAAAATCCTTATATTTTTGAATATCTAAGCTAAAAAATAAAATAAAAAAAAATTTTTGAAAAAAAAATTTTTCTACACCAGAAGAGGGCCTTAAATTAAAGAAAATAAAACAAATTTTAATTTTTTATACCCTGTTCCCATTAAAAATGGGAAAAAGGGGATCATGAAGTTGTGCAAATGTATGTAACAGGGAGAAGGAAGTTTTTCCGACCCTATAAAGAATATATATTCTTGATCAGCATCAACAGCCGAGTTGATTTATCCATGTCCGTCTGCACTCGACCGCAACACTCTTACTTGTTTTCGCATTTTTTTGAGCAATAAAAAAACGACAACTTTAAAATTTCTGCCCTTGGTTTAAAAATGTTCGCATTAGTCCATATGCAGTGACTACAGATTTAAACATTTGTAAAATTCACTGGAAATATCTCGTGTTCGCGGACTTAACTATGGACTATTTATTCTTATGTAGCAATATACAATTACTTACCGATCGTGAAAAGACGAGGTTCTAGAGTTGTGCAAAAGGTATTGCCATCCATTAAACCGATTTGGGCATTAGCGGGCTGATGCCTCAACAAATGTTTTTTGGGTGGTATAATGTCTGCTAAAACATCTTTATGTGGGTCCATCACTTCAGAGACCGATTTTGATTGAATGGTTCCAATATGTTGTAATAATATCATAGACTCCTCCCTCACAATACAGTTTGGACTTGTTATATGTCGCACCAGCTCGTGAATAACTTCAAAAGTGGCTTTTGATTGCAAATCCTTAAGTTCATCATTTTTGTAATTTACACTGATTGGGCTCAAGCAAATTTCCAGCATTGTTTTCATATAGCTTTTGGTTATATCTATAGCCCCATTGGACACATCTCCTTCCAAGTCCATTAACACAAACATAAAAGCTTTTAAAAAGTTGAAAAGATGCTGGTATAGAGCACGTAGCGACATGTGCTTACATAAAAACTGTATAGCTTGGCAACCACCAACTTTTGAGTACCAAGGGCGATCATAGCATAAGGCGGTCATTTTCTCTGCCAGATATTGGATAATGGGTAATTTACACGCTCTTTCCTTGTTGCCCATTATATTTGTGGCTGTATCAAGGATGATTCCCATACAAGCAATTCCGGGTTTGCATAGTTCTTTTTCTTCATGTCCCATACAAGCGGCTAAGGCATCAATCAGTACCATTGGATCAATTCCATTTGATGCATGGTAGCCCTTCTGGGGGAAAGGTCCTGCCTGTTGAGCTATAGCTACCATCGTGTAATGCCTAACAACAGCTGCCATTACTGGGCACACCGAGTCTCTCAGGTCTTTGGTTGCTGAAGCTACCAACATTCCAATAAGAGCTGTCTGATGGGTTCCTCGAACACTCACATCCTCAATTTTATGTTGGAATATTGACCAATTCATAATATTACTTTCAACGAAGTCGGTATGAGTAAATAGTTTCAACAAGGTGTGTTTTTCATCATCCAAACTTATAAATGCAGCTAAAAAGCATCGGATTACTTCCCAACTTTGTCGTCTATAAAACTGATCAGTCGTATTCGAGCTCAATGCCTTGAATGCAGACTCAATTGCTTCATCCACGGGGAATTCGATGGGTGTTTCATATTCTTGAAAATATGTTACAATGGATATGATGGGCTTCTCGTTTTGGTCGTAATGTAAAGTCTGAGGTTCCACCATCATTTTGCGATTTCCACCTCCAAATTTCCCAAGAACGCGAAAAGCAACCAAAGCAGCATTATCCTGATTTCTTAATGTTTTCCAAAGGGCCTGCATTAATGCTGCTCTCACCGGCTGAATGTGATCGTATAAGAAGTCAGGTTGTAGGTTATCTACACAAAGCTCCAAGGTTCTGAGTCCCTAAAATTAAAGGCATAAGAAAAGCATAAAGTAAAATACATAAATAATAGAGAAGTGGTGATTTAATAAATATGTCATTGTAAAGTAAGTGGACGTTTGTGGCCCAGCGGTTAGTGTGCTGGACTGCTGGGCGGGAGTTCGATCCCGCCTCTGAAAAACTAATAATAAAGGTTTTTTTTCTTTCTATAGAAAAAAGCTTTAACACATACGGTCACCATCACCAGCTATTGGCTCCAGCTGTGAAGTAACTAGTCATGAAAATGCAAATTCTCAAACTTTGCCGTTTGGATCCGGCGTTGAACTGTGGATCCATTTCTCTTGTGCGAAAAATTTAAAGCACACACGCGAAGAGATTGAGAGAAGCTTGGCTTGGCCCCGTTGGAGGAGCTTCTATTTCTATTTACCCGTCTTTAATTGTCAACTATTATATTCATGATAATCTGAACTAATCATAAAATGATGTGTATTTTTTTATTCTTTGGAACGCTGGATTTCGACCCGTCAATTTTCTCCTCTACTTTATAAAATTATATTACAATTTCTCGACTTTTTGGTCCGTTTAATCTAACCATATAGTACGTGTCCACAATTGCCATCTATCAAGTCTTAATGATTCCCAAAACTAAAAAACTTGTGCATATTTCGAGAAAATCTAAGCTCACATTAAAATTTTGGAATTTTCGCGATTTTTTGGCAATTTGGTCTATTTACTTACATAAATATACTTCGCGATTCTTTTAATAGTTTGATCTACACCGGCTCAATCAGTAGATTATAGTGAGTGTGGAACTCATATAGACCATTTGTAACCCATCTCATAAGATTTTAATGTCATTCTAGCGAGGTTGTTTGATATTAAGTAAATGTGAATTTGAGGAAAATTGTTTGAATCTAGTACTGTTTGAATGTTATTGACCATTTGCTGGACAATTAACGAAAGGTCTATGTTAGATCACGTAGACTTTTATATATTCTATACGCATTTTGTTGCTAAAGTGGTTTTAATTAAAATTCAAGCACGCCAAATTTCTGATACACGACGATAAAGTTTGAAAAATTTGCCATAATTTGATGAAAATTACTCTTCAATGGCTAATTTAGACGCTTTTGTGTTTGCTGATGCTGCTTTTTATAAGGCTTAGCATAGAGCTCATAAATACTGATATTTTTGATCGGTGTAAAGCCAAAAATACTGCAAAATGGATTTTCCGCGATATCTTGAAAGCAAGAGCTGATGGAGAAAACCCGAGACCAGTTTTGGAATCAGCGTCCAAAACGGGATCAGAATTTGTCATCGAGAAGGCTGGACCAAAATGGCTGTTAGCCTGTGTTATTATTATTATATTAATTAACATACACGCTTACCTGACTAATTAGAGTAGGAGAACCATTCAGTGCTGAAACTAAGGGGTCCATAAGCATCGGAAGGTACGGCAACAAGGATGACAAACGAACTGGAACCGTCAAGCAAAGTTCGACGAAAAGATCACGCATATGTTGTTTATGAAATCCACTTTGCAGACGATTTAAACCCTCCAAAAGGTTTGGTAAAAGCGGCAAGAATTCTTGATATAATAGGTCGTGACTCCCGCCTCCAATTGATCTAAATAGAGCTCTGAGTAGTAGGAAATAGTTATATGGTTCATCGGAAATTAGGGCCAGTTCCATAGAACGGATAACTATCTTGTGAAGATGCGGGCGCAACATTTGTTCATTTTCAACTGGAAAAAGACTGACACTTCCAAAGACAAGTTTGAATAATCTCAGGTACAAATTAGATCGCTCAACGTTTGATCCCATTTCTTCCATTTTTCCCAACAGGAACTCCACCAAGACTGTGGCAAAAAGCGGAGAGGTCGTTGGATTCGCTAAGAACGAATTTGCCACTACTTGCAGGGATTGATTTTTGTAGATCCTTTCCACCAGAAAGTCAATTGTCGTTGCAAATATTTCTTGAAAGTTCTGGGAATGCATCATTAGGAACTGCAAAGAAAATATTATATTATAATACTTTGTATTGCTTGTATATTAATTGTATATGCTTAATTGTGCTGATCTGATGATATAACCAACCTGATGCTCAATATCTCGGTCTTATATATTTTCCTTCAAGGCAAATCTTAGATGCAATATCACATCTACTAACATTACAGTTCCCTTCTTTAATGTTATGTTACAGATAGCACTACCTACAAGATGAGAAATCCTTCATAAGTCGTATCACACTCAAATTCACATTTGCATTAAAAAGTTTCACAATTATTTATTTCTAGCAGAACACAAAACAAAGAATTGAAGCTAACTTGACAATTGCCGCATGCACAAACTTCTTTGAGGCATATGCCTCATATCCTTCAAAATTAAAACAAACATCTCCGAGCCTTTTAATACCAAAAAAAGGTTTTATTCAAAGTGATACATTATCCGTGTGACTTCTTGATATGCACTGAGGACAACAGATCGGAACCATCTTTAATAAAGATGTAATGCTTCTCGCAAATGCCGATGTTATTAACATTATCGGCAAACCCGAACGGGCGGTAAGCATGGCGTTTTCAGAGAATGAGAGGCAGTCTGAACTGATGAGCTTGGCGGTAAACGACTCAAGACGAAGTACCTAGTATCTTCGAAACAGAAATCTACGCGTCTTGGGCAATCTGTTACAATGGGAGATTATAACTTAAAAGTTGTAGAGGTCTTTGTCTACCCCGGACCGATGATAATCGGCGACATCAACTTCAGCCTGGAAATCAGAAGAAGAATCACGCTCGCAAACCGATCAAGAGCAAAGACCTCGCTCAAAGAACGAAAATAGCAGAAGCATGGCCAATATAATCAGCGGATGAGACGGCGATTAGCATTTTTGGGCGAAAGGTTCTTCGGATGATTTATGGACCTTTGAAAGTTGGGGAGGATTTTCGCATCCAAAAGAATGACGAACTGTATGAGCTCTTTGGGAGCACTAGTCTAGTCAAGCGCATCGGCCAGTACATGTTACCCGAATGGACGAACAAGCTCCAGCAAAAATGCTCTACAAGAGGAATGCGAAAGAACTGGGACAAAGCAAGGTGGAACGACCAGGTGCGGAAAGACATTTACAAGCTTGGTATGAAAAACTGGTGCCAGCTCGCACGGAGCAGAAGTGACTCTGTCGGGCATTAGTAGCAGCTGCAAAGACCGTCAAACGGTTGTGATAGCCATTAAAAAAGATGCAAAATTCTCGGATTGTAGACATTTCGATCTTCTCCGTCTTTTAACCGGTATACATGATAATCTAAACTCATTATACAATTATTAAAATCTAAACCCTTTTGGATTTTTTGCCATTTTCGCGATTTTTTAGAACCAATTGACCGACATTTTGTCTTCAGTTATTTATTATTAAATGTTCATGGCGTCTGAACAATTTATAAAGCTTTGCCAATTTCACTCGTCAATTCACCCGACTTTTTTTACGGTTCGATCTAACAGACGCGTAGTCTACAATTGCGATCTATCAAATCTTCATGATACCCAAAACGTATGAAATTGAACAAATTTCGCGAATTTCTGTGCGTTCAGTCTATAATCAGGTATATTACTGCTATTCATCAAATCTTTATCAATATTTTTTCCTCTGTCTGTAACAAATTTGATGGCTTCGATATTATTTACACCAAACTGATTGAACAAGGTCATTAGATTTTCAATAATAGTTTCACCGGTTGATCTCTGAAAATCCATTGATTTTAGTCCCAAAATCATATCACACAGCTTTAAGTTTTTCTGGTAGTGCAATGTGACGCCTAAAAAATTCTTTGCCAAGAATTTTCTGCCATTTTGAAGTTACATTTGTAGCTTCCAAGAACAAGTGCGACATATTTTGCTTTGAACTCCGCAAGACAACTGAGCTTGACCTCCAGCATGTATGCAAATTCAACTAACACTGGTTTTCGGATACTCAGTTACGCAACCAAACAATCACAGCAAACAATTTCATATAAAAATACACATTTTGTAAATGTATTTGTTTCAAATATAAGCAAAACGCTTATAAAACGCTGCTGTGACATTTATAAAACGCATCAAAGTAAGCGTTTTATAATCGAAACGCACCCATCCTTATAAGCTTAAAAAAGACGCTTGCAAAACATGTTTTATAATTCATTTTGATATATCAATGATATATTTAAAATGTTTCCAACGTATTTAAACTGTAACAAGTGGAATGATGATTATGATGACCTGTTCGATACTCTGACTGAAAGCGAAACAACCAACATGATGGTTATCGGTGACCTTAATGCTCGAATAGGAAACCATAAATTCGCAAATGGATGTAGCCGGAGCGACCGCTATAGTACAGACACAGCGATCAACAAGGGATAAAAAAACTGATGCCAAAGGAATCAAACTGGCTGATCTATGCAATTTATTCGATTTGGAAGTACTCAAAGGGCGAACTAAGGGAGATGCAGAGGGAAATTATACCTTCATTCGTGGACAATCATGCTCTACGATCGACTACCGTGCAGATGGGGGAAAATGGAACGAGGTAATCAGCGATTTTGAAATTAAAGAAGAAATTTTTTCTGACCACATGCCGATAACACAAGTTTACAAAAAAAGGCAATTTTTTGCAACAGAGAACTTTGCAACCGTTCCTTATGTATTTTTGGCCGCTGAACTCAGATAAATTGTCCGTTTTCTTCCAGCAAATTCAAGTTCACGAGATATTTGCAAGAGAGGTATTTAATTTGTTGGTGTGGGCAATTAAGGTATTGAACAATTTTAATGTAGCTGCATGAGATAAAGAAAAACCAAACACGAAGTTTTGATTTTACTGATAAGGGACCAATTTTTGGATTTGAACATTAAAATTGTGGGGTATTTTGAAAAAATCGATTATTTTTCAAGCAAGTTTAAGAAATTTAAATGTTCTACTAATAGTAAAAACTTCTTAGAAAAAATAGCTTGTAGTCCTTGTTTCTCCTATTTCAATTATTCAGTTTCGATTCGCGTAAGAAAGTGAATGGTAGCGCTGCGTCGAAAGGTATTAAAGCAAGCCCACAAGTGCTAGCAACACATTTCAAATCTCTCCTCCAAGTACCTTGTGAATCGGAAATTAGCTTCGCACTTCCATTGATAATAAATGAAGAACTTGATGCTCAAATTACCAGATCAGAAATTCTGGAGGCATTACGTAGCGCTAAGGACAACAAAGCCCCAGGGATAGACAGAATACTAGCGGAATTTTTAAATAACTCATCAGAAACCTTCATAAAGCAACTATTTATAGCCTACAATACCATCCTTAATGAAGGAATAGCGCCAACAAACTTTCTCTCTAATATCATCTTCCCAATTTTCAAAAAAGGCGACCCCACCGAAGCAAGTAACTATAGAGGAATTTCATTCCTGAATAGCACACAAAAAGTATTCGCTTCAATTCTGCTAAATAGATTAACGACTTGGGTCAATAGTAATCACATTTTAAGCGAGTATCAGTCGGGTTTCCGTAAATGATACTCAACCGTCGACAGCATTTTTGTGTTAACCGCCATTGCGAATGAGTACCTGCGGCGAAAGGAAAAAATGTATATATTTTTTCATAGACTTCAAGGCCGATTTTGACACAATTGATCGAAGAGCTCTATTTCTAAAGCTCAGCAACTGCGGAATTTCGACAAAAATACTCAACGCAATAAAGGCTATGTACACGGATAACAAAACAACAGTTTGGGATGGCAAGCAAAGATCGGATTTTTTTGATTCCAGTATGGGCGCCAAACAAGGTTGCCTTTTAAGCCCCTTTCTTTTTTAAATTTTTGTGGACGACATCATCATTTATCTACCAGGAGGCGTGTCTATCGGCACAGAAGTTGTAAAAGCCCTTATGTATGCGGATGACATGGTGCTGCTGGCGGACTCCCCAAAAAATTTTGCAAGACATGATAAACTGCGTACAAGACTATTGCAAACTATGGAATTTTCGGATTAACACCGAGAAATCAAAGGTCATGGTGATTAAAGACACGAGAGGACGCCCCTCGAATAGTGAAACGTGGTCCATAAACGGTTGCTTAATTGAAAATGTTAAGGAATATAAGTATCTGGAAGTACTGCTAACGCCGAATATGACTTTCGAAAAGCACGTATTACAACGACTCCACTACTCCAGGGTAGCGATAAATACCACGTGGAATACCTTTTTTTGCAAAAAAGGATGTAAAGTGCAGTACAAAATATAAGCTCTTCGAGGCCACATCGAGAGTAGTAATGTGCTATGCAGCCCCGGTTTGGGGACACTTACAGCTAGAAGACGTGGAAAGACTTGTACCCACTTTCCTAAAAAGGATTTTTAAATGGCCAAGGAACACGCCACACTATGCTATTTACCTTGAAACCGGCCTCGCTCCGCTTTATATAAAGACGTTAGAAATGCATTTCTGTTATATTAGAAAAGTCATGAACCTCAGCCCTCATAGACTCCCAAAAATTGTAGCAATGCATCTCTTGCATAGTAGATCGCAATTCTTTGATAAGTGGGACAGCCTAGCGCATGAAGTCGGAGTACAATTATCTATGGATGATCCAAACTCTTGGAATGACAAGCACAAACAGATACTGGAAGGCCTGGCAGCAACAGCACGAACTAAATTTATAGATGAGGCAAGAAGGAGTGAAACCCGAGCGTCCTTCAGGAGCTTGAAATATGACATGGGAGTTAAAAACTATTTCTCTGACACTCTCGGCTCACAGGCAATATCCGTGATATTTAAAGCGAGAACAGAGGTGTTACATATCAACTATAGGCCATACATTACGGTAGTAAATACCGAGTACAGCATGTGTAACCTACACGAAAGGGAAGACACTTTCCATTTTATAGCACTATGCCCGGTGCTTAAAGAAATCAGGCAAGCACACTGGGGAACCCAATTAATAGATATGGAGAAATTTGAGAAAATACAGAACGGTGAAAATTGGGTTGTGTTAGCAAACTACCTCAGGGAAGCACTTCAATATAGGCATCGAATCATTACTGAAGATTTTTAAAATAATGAATTTAAAAAGAAAAGAAAAAACATAATCCTAAGTCTTATATTACATTACATTAGATTTAATCAATAAATTTTGTAACTGGCTGACGGCATCTCTTGCCAATCGCTAAATATGGCACAAAAATAAAACCTACTACTACTACTAATTCATTTTCATAAGCTTACAACAAGCTTTGTAAATACGGTTACAAAACACGTATTGTAAGTGAAGTAATAAAGCGTTTTAAACATTTATTTTGTGAGTGTTCTGGTTGGTTATTTTTATTATTCAAAAGTTAGAATTATATTAAATTAGCGTTTTCCCCGCTTTAAAAGGAAATACAAAGTCCTCTTTCTTCCTTAATATCAAAGTGAAAGTCTCTGCAATAGAATTTAAATATAAGTGTAAATAGTTGACTTTAAACTGCAAGAAAGCATTGTTACTCACCACGAATGGCAGTGGCGAATGTTATGTCTCGTCCGCAGCAAATTTCCTTGCACTTGATGTGAACAGTCGTATATAATATGCTTTTTTAATTTTTTCCAAATATTATTGCTGCTGGCATTAAATTAATTTAAACGCGCACTTATATTTTTAAAGAAAAATTTTCACTTGTTCGCTCTTGAAAAAAGAAAACAAGAATGATGTACATACACAGTGTTTTTCTTGCCTTTGCTTGAGGTTAGGCAGCTGCAGCTGCCTAGCACAAAGATCACAAGGGAGAGAGAGGGCGCTAAGAGAGAGTGCCAAGAGAGCGAGAGAGAGTGAGCACGAAATCTCTCGGTCGCCGAAACGACATTCGAAAATCGAAGGCTGACATACGAAAACGCATGAAAAAGTATGCTTACTTTAAGCTTCTTTTGCTTAACGTTTGCTCAATTGCTGGCCGTTTTCGTATGTCAGCCTTCGATTTTCAAATTTCGTTTCGGCGACCGAGAGATATTGTGCTCACTCTCTCTCGCTCTCTTGGCACTCTCTCTTGGCGCTTTCTCTCTCCCTTGTGATCTTTGTGCTAGGCAGCTGCAGCTGCCTAACCTCAACCAAAGGCAAGAAAAACACTGTGTATGTACATCATTTTTGTTTTCTTTTTTCAAGAGCGAACAAGTGAACATTTTTCTTTAAAAATATAAGTGCGCGTTGAAATTAATTTAATGCCAGCAGCAATAATATTTGGAAAAAATTAAAAAAGCATACGACTGTTCACATCAAGTGCAAGGAAATTTGCTGCGGACAAGACATAACATTCGCCACTGCCATTCGTCGTGAGTAACAATGCTTTTTTGCAGTTTAAAGTCAACAATTTACATTTATATTTAAATTCTATTGCAGAGACTTTCACTCTGATATGAAAGAAGGAAGAGGACTTTGTATTTAATTTGAAAGCAGGGAAAACGCTAATCTAATTTAATTTAAATTTTAGAATAATAAAAATAACCAACCAGAACACTCACAAAATAAATTTTTAAAACGCTTTATTACTTCACTTACAATACGTGTTTTGTAACCGTATTTACAAAGCTTGTTGTAAGCTTATGAAAATGAATTATAAAACATGTTTTGCAAGCGTCTTTTTTAAGCTTATAAGGATGGATGCGTTTCGTTTATAAATGTCACAGCACCGTTTTATAAGCGTTTTGCTTATATTTGAACGCTTTCAAACCGTGTATTTTTATATTAAATTGTTTGCTGGGGTGTGCTGAGGACACTAAGTATTTTGCGCATTCCTCTCCGCTCTCTTTGTGTAAAATTAGTATCGTCGCTGCGAATAGTGCGTACGAGTGCATCACGACAACGACATCAACACGAGGAGCCGATCACAGCAAAATCAACCCCTTTTACAGACGAGCATACAAGAGACTCATTTGCAAAAATAGCAATAACAGAGAGAGTGCGTATTTGACTGGACTGTAAAATTTTGAGTGCCAGTCACACCGCATACGCATTCAAAGCGAATGTTGATGCAGTCAAAAAAATAGGCACTCATGCAGATCTCTGACCCATATCCTTGTTGCGTGCTTCAAGTGCTTCCTCTGACATCATTCCAATTGGCAGGGATACTGTTTTTATAATATCTGCCCCGTGCACAAGAATTTTATGTACTGACGATGGCATATAAAACCAAGGGAACTCCTTTACAAACAGTTTCGCAGTTTCCCATGCATATTGACGAAAAGATTCTATGTCAACTTCATATCCACATGCCATTGTTCGTAGAATTACGCTGAGTCGTTTAATTAAATCAACACTTCCTCCAGTAATATCAGAAGCTAAGATTGGTTGCTGGAAGAATTTTATGGCTGTATTGCCTTTATTGGTATTTCCTGATGTTGCCGTAGGTATATACACTAAAATTCCCATTTCTTTTCGAAGATCAGTTTGAATTTTTTTTTCCTTTCAGCAACAACTTCTTTATTGGCTTCGCGGACTTGCCACTTTTTAATTGGCAATCTATAAGAAATATGCATTATACACTCAAAACACCGAATCCATTCATGAAGGGTTGATAGTCCGTATTTGTACAAATGATCTTTAGATGGACTACGAGAAAATATTTCCAGATCATTGAAATTTTTGGGACTTGCATTACAAATCCCACATACTTGTGAGGACGTTTCTGAAATAGAGTTGAATGCCTTTCCATCAATCATTGTTAAATGAAACTCGTGGTTGACTTGGAAATGATCTAACGATGTTGGAAGGATATCTTGAATTTGATTTTCTTTCTGGAATTTTATTTTTATGGGTCTACAAAAGCGAGTGAATGAGGGACGCTCGTTTTGCCAAAGAATTCTATTATTCCTGCCCAAAATCTGCAACGGTACCAAGCAAATAGAAAAAATATGGTCGTCAACTATGGCAACTTCGGTGTCTGAAAATCGCTGACGGTAAGTGGAATGTCCACTACTGCCATCACACCCCCATTTATAAATAGCTTTCAATTTAAAAAAAGGTGAAAGTTCTCCATTTCATTAACAGCTTCATTTCTTTGAATTATCCTGGAAACAGTGTGGTCAACCAAAGTTTGCAAGTTTACTTCAGCTGAAGTTTCCGATATTTGGATGCCGTTTGGATAGCACGCTTTTTTCGCAACTGTCAACATATATTAGAACGTAAACATTTTTGATCCATGTTCTTTTTCTGAGCTCTGCATCAAACGGTATGAATTTTTAGTAAAGTCTCCATCAACAAAAAGGAATAAAGCTTCCTCTTGTGTAAAATTTCTTGGATTTGCAGACTCTGTCTTATTTAGCTTTGCAGGGCTTTATGATAGTACTCGAGAACCACTCCTTTTTCCACAATTATACATGCTCACCCGAGCGGCTACCATTAATTCTTCGCACGGTGTTGCCTTCACTATATGAGATACTCTTTGAAATTGTCGATTGTTTGTGCAATCTGAGAACGATTTAGCCGGACGTCCAGGCTTATTGATTGTGCATGGTTCAATTCGCATTAATAAACCGTTTAACCATTCAGCATTTGATTTTTCAAAATATGCCAGTGATCTGTTACACTTCCTCCACTTCATTGCAAGCTTGGCAGCAAAGTTGTCTAGTTTTTTATTAACTGAAAGGCGCTCCTCTTCCGTACAATTGTTGTTCCCGATTATCTTAGTGAAAACATAGGTTTTAAGAGCTTCAACTTTTTTTGCTTGCTCTGCTTCCTTTATCATATTGCAAAAAGTGCTTTCATTGATGCAGACATTATACCTATAAAATAATCTGTACATGTGAGTGGCAAGTATTAGCAGCTCATTTTGACACTGGACGATTCACAAAAGACCATTAGTATAAACAAAAAAGAGTTCTGGGCGAATACTTGCGAATATTAAAAGTTATATACTACAAAAGTTTTAGTACGTGAAAAAGATCATTCTATAGGAAATGTTTACTTTAAAGATAGTTTTCAGCTAATACACATAAACACTGGACACACCATTATTTTTTACATCAAATTCATACCAACTATGTGGGTTTGCAACACTATTTTCACCAAAATTATTAAAACTTAAGTTTTAACAAGTTCAATCAGCTTGTCCAAAAAAGGCGGGAATAGTAGTGTTAGAGATGTGAAAAAATTTCAATTTTGCGTGCTTACAACTTCGTGAGTATCGATAGGAAAAATACATACAAATCGATTTCAATATAGTAGAGATGTTTTATATCGATTCCATACAAAAAGGGGTAAAATTTCACAATTTATTTTTTGACTTATTGTGTGCCAATTTGTATGGCATCGCCCACTGTGAAACGGTCTGAAAATTAGGGTTACCGAATATTTTTAAAATATCGTTTCGATGATATTCTCTGATTTTAAAAAATATCAAATGATATTAAATATATTGCTTTTTAAACATCGATATATCGATATAATTGATATTTTAATTCAAAAAATTAATCCAAAAAGAGGAAATACTCTGCCCCAAAATAAAAAGATATAGTCTATATTAAGCAAACATAACAATATTTTCCATGAGATTCGAGTTTTCTATGTAATAAACATATAATATTAAATACTTTTAGTTCCAATATTTGGTCTAAACTTTACATGTTTTTTAAAAATTCGTGGAAAGAAATTTGAAAGATTTTGTAATTCTGTTTTTTGTATTTAATTGTACAATTCATTATAAAAAACACAAAATTAAAAATTTGTGAATGTGAGGTCTGTTCAAAAAATTCTCGGGATCCAAAGTAGGCTCTTCCAAAAAAAATATGTGTCCGGGAGTTACAATTATCAGAAAGTAAAACGGAAGATGGGAAGTTTGTTAGTATGAAATTCATACTATGAATGCCATTATCGTCCGTAGCAGAATTGTGAAAATAAAATTGAATTTAAAAAAAGTGCGGCCTCTCTAAAACGAAAAATCGTTTTTTCACCATTTTTTTTGCAGTCCAGTGTACAAAAAAAACAGTAATAACTTTTTTTCTCAAAGATTGAGGTAGGGACGATATCCACGTTAATTTTGCACCCATAAAGCCCTACATTATCAAAATCAGTTCGGTAGAGCTTGAGAAAATGTGGGCACCCGTCCGAAAAACTTTGTTTCGAGATAAATGAGTTTAAGGGTACTGTATACCTTCAGAAAAAATTTTTTTTTATTTTTTTTTTATTTGCTTAAACGTTCTATTAGGATCTTATAAACATCCTGCAAAACTTTCAAGCTGATCCGAAACTCAGTTATAAGGATATAAACAAAAACAATTATTTTTTCCGTATTTTTAGAAATTCGTATTTTTTCCCCTTTTTTGGTCAAAAACTTTATAAATATTTATAAAATGTTCGATATTATGTAAAAAAAAAATTTTTGAAAAAAAAAAAATTTTACTTGGAAATTTTTGAAGATTTTATTTTTTTCAATGTCTTGACGCACTTTGACTCAAATTTCTGGAGAACTGCTTAACCGATTTTGATAATTTTTTTCGTTGAAAGTTAACACCCAAATGCACCAAATCCAATTTATACATTTATTTAATATAATTTTTGTTTCATCGAAAACAGATGTCGAATCTTTAAATGCGATAATCTCGAAACCACTTTTTCCAAAATGGTTGCAAAGATTTAAAAGAGTACCTGTTGTCCGATTTTCAAATTCTTTCCCTTACATTGTTCCTAATACCCACCATTCTGGTGTGAACTAGGATATTTTTGATCGGTCAAAAAAAAAGTAGCTATATAAAAAAGTCGCTATATAAAAAAGTTGCTATATAAAAAGCTATATAATCTAAGGTATTTCGCATTTTTAAAAATCCATTTGGGATAATATTTTTGAATATCTAAGCTAAAAAACAACAAGTAAGACCGTTGCAGTCGAGTTATCTCGACTTCAAAATACCCTGTACAATCAACAAATACACAAGCACACATACACACAAACGTAAATAATATCGCGCTCACACACACGCACACACACTCACGCGCAAGCCTCAAACAGAGCGCAATAAGTAAAGCGTTTGGTGGGGGGTGGGGGCAAAATTTGTATCGTGAATAACTTCGGTGTTTTTGCTTTTCAGAAAAGATACATTAAGGGCCTAAGATAATATATATTAAGCGACGATATTGTAACTTTAAAATTGTGGCTCTGACAGTTTTTTGCGGTTTAAGGGGGGAGGGCGGGAAATTTTCGAGATCTGAAACAAACTTGATCTGCGTACGGCCTATACCTATGTACATGCAAAAATTTGTATCTCTATCTCTTATAGTCTCCGAGATCGACGCGTTCATACAGACAGACGGACGGACGGACGGACGGACGGACGGACAGACGGACAGACGGACATGGCTAAATCGACTCGGCTGTTGATGCTGATCAATAATATATATACTTTATAGGGTCGGAAATGCTTCCTTCTCCCTGTTACATACATTTGCACAACTTCATGATCCCCTTTTACCCATTTTCAATGGGTACAAAGTATAAAAAAATAAAAATTTTGGAAAAAAAAATTTCTAGACCAGAAGAGGGCCTTAAAAGTCTTTAAAAAGACGCGTCGCTTTGACGCATATGGCGCATTTTATAGCAGAAGCAAGTCGCTCCGAAGGCACTGGGGTAATAAGATACCTTACGGCTAGTCTGGATAGTCCCGTCATGGCCGCCTTATGCGAATTCCAGAATGTTAAGGGATAACTTTCCCATGACGTTTGTGGCAACCTAAAGTATAACTTCAGCCCGCTATTTTGCGACTCTTGGGCTTGCATAAAGTCAACATACGGGACATTTGGTCGTGCAAACGTTAAATACTTTTCCGCACTAATTAAACTTGGCTGTGCCTTATTTTTTGTCGCTCTAATTTGCTTTTATCAAATTTGAATCCATTTTCTGTCTCTTAAATGCGCTTGCGCTCGCTACCCAGATCAAAAAGTTACCAACGCACAAATGTCAGAAAATATCCCAAAAAAAATCGATATTCGATATTTGGTCAAAAAAAAAATCACGATATAAATATATCAGTTTAAAAAAATATTATCGATATATTGATATTTTGATATATTTTCGACAACCCTACTAAAAATCCAGGAAAATTCTGCACGAAAAAAACAATTTTTCATCCGATTGGCTTGAAGCTCGGTTTGTAAGGACAGAATACGAAATAATTTGACACGTGTTTTCCCGATTTTGGAAAATCCACCCACGAGGACAATGCCCGGAAAATTCTGCATGAAAGAAAACTATTTTTCATCCGATTGGCTTGAAACTCAGTTTGTAAGAATAAAATAAGAAATAATTTGAAATGTGATTTTTCAATGTCGGAAAAAACTTAAGGGTTCCTTTATACAGGCAGCAAAGATATAATAAAACAAGACCAATTCGTTTTAATACTTACAATTCCACTGAAATGTTCCAAGACTTCTTTTTCCTCTTTGCTTCGAGATATTAGTCCCGATGTGCGTTGTTGGTTGGGGTTAACGTTTATAGTATATATATCTAATGCTTCCATTGCAAAATGAACCAAGTCAATATAAGTGCACAAAATCTCTGGATTAAACAGTTTTTCTTGTGTCTGCAAACTTGTGTCGGATATCTAAATTGAAAAACAAATAACGATTGATAGAATTAAAATTATTTGCAGTTTTAAAACTAACCTTTGAGTTAAAGAAGCCCCATGTAATAGTCTTTACTCCGCCAACTAGCGTTTTGACCAAGCTTCGAAATTCTGCAACATTTACCGAACAAACATATTGAGCTCCAGTGGTTGATGCTTTAGTTTGCTCACTACCGAGATTATCCTTAAAAAAATATAAATAAAAATAAAATTCAAAATGTTATGTTTTAAGGGGGTATTCTCCATGTCCAGGCTGTTTTTGACCTTTAAAAAAAAAAAAAGTATGTAAACGTTTTAAATATGCGCGAGCTAATTTAATACTATTTATTTGTTAAATGATATACAGTGGGTAATGTACATAGAGTGTATATATGTGAACGTGTGTGTATAGTAGTTGTGGAGTTGGCAGTGATCGCTGTGCGTAGCGATGCATGCGTGTTGACTTCTGCGAACCGACTGACTGCAGAGATTGGGTGGTCAGACAGAGAGACCGACGGCCAGCTGCATACATAACACCCATTAACACCCAGATGCGTTGTAGAATTGAGGGGGATGTCTGTTTCGCCCTGATCTGCGTGGTGTAGCCGGTGATGATATAGGTAGTGCCCGAGTATTAAGCCGCTGTTGACCAGCGATGTCCGGCTGAGTTGCTTGAGAAATCGGTGGGGTGACTGCTTCTGAGTCGATTTCTGCCGCTGTAACCTCATGTTCAGGTGATGACGGTTCGCGGCCACGAAGTTGATCCTGATGCCTTCTGACTACTCGTGCGTCGTTAAGGCGAACGTTGTAAGATATGGGTCCCGTTTGCTCTGACACCAGGCCCTCAATCCATTTTGGCCCAGTGGAGTAATTGCGAACCCAAACTGGACTATCTGTAATGAAACGTTTAGTGACTTCAGCGTCGCAGACCTTACCATAGGTTATTTCTTGTGGTTGAATTTTGTCGAAGTATGATTTAATTTCTCGATTAAGTAGAAGCTCCGCAGGTGATCGATTGGTAGTGGAGTGTGGCGTCATATGCTGACTCATTAAATATCTGCACAGAGCGAGATCAATATTTATATTCCGGTCGAACTTCTTAAGATAGTTCTTTGTACTTTGCACCATTCGTTCAGCTTGGCCGTTTGTAGCAGGATGAAACGGAGCTGATCGGATATGTCGGATTAGGTTGTTGTCCATGAACACTTTGAATTCGTCCGAGGTAAACGCTGTGCCATTGTCTGATACCAGCTCGTCTGGAAGGCCGTGAGTGGCGAAGAGTTGTCGCAAGAACTTGATAGCATGGGCTGCTGATGTGGACTTGACCACAGTGACCTCAAGCCACTTGGAGTACGAATCGACTACTAGGAAAAACGTGTTGCCTTGGAATGGGCCAGCGAAATCGATGTGGAGGCGGGACCAAGGTCGTTTGGCAGATTCCCAGTGGTGAGTTGCAGTCTGTGTTGGCTCATTACGATTTTGTTGGCAAGATGGGCAGCGTTTCACTACCAATTCGATTTCGGCATCAATGTTCGGCCACCACACGTAGCTGCGTGCTACTGCTTTCATTTTCACGATGCCCGGATGCGGCGCATGTAGCGCGCTTAGTATTGCTTGTCTAGAAGTAGTAGGAACGACGACACGGTTGCCCCAGACTAGTACTCCTCGGTTGGCAGATAGTTCATGTCTGCGAACGTAGAATGGGTACAGTTTGTCTGAGCGTTCGAATTTGTTGCTGGGCCACCCCCTTAACACCCAGTAGAGAACCTTGGAGAGGTGAGAGTCTTTTGCGGTTTGACGTGCGAGCAGTTGTGCGCTTACCACGGGTGTAGTTGCCCATTCAATCATAAGGACGTCATCTGTTGATGATGGCTCCAGTTGACCTGCAATTGGACATCGGCTTAGGAAATCTGCGTTACCCATTTTCGTTCCGGAACGGTGTTGAAGGTTGAAGTCGTAGGCATTCAAAAACACTGCTCGGCGCAGCATTTGATTCGATATGACATTTGGTACTGATTTTGTAGTAGTGAAGATTCCAAGAAGTGGGCGATGATCTGTAACCAATGTGAATTGGCGGCCGTAGACGTAGTTATGGAATTTTTTGACCCCAGCAACAAGGGCGACTGCCTCCCTGTCTATTTGGGCGTAATTTCTCTCTGCCTTAGAGAGTGTCCTCGAATAAAAGGCTATAGGTTTCTCAGTTCCATTTGGTAATTTATGACTTAGGACTGCTCCGAGTCCGTAAGGTGAGGCATCGCATGTTAATACTAAAGGCAGGCTCCCGTCGTAGTGAATTAACACGTTGTCTGATGCAACTAAACGCTTCAGCGCCGTAAATGCCTCTTGTTGCTGGCGGTTCCATTGCCAGGTAGAGTTTTTGTCCAGAAGACGATGTAGCGGCTCTGCCACAGTCGCTTTGTGACGTAGAAACGAATGGTAGAAGTTTAGAAGACCCAAAAACGCCTGTAGTTGTTTCTTATCTTCCGGTGCAGGGGCGCTGTGGATTGCTTTAACCTTATCTGTAGATGGTCTTATTTTAAATCCCAGAAATTCAATTGATGGCACCCCGAATTGGCATTTATCTTTACGAAGGCGTAGACCAGCCTTATCGAAACGTGATAGAACTTCTTGTAATCTTAATGACAATTCGTCTTCTGATTTGCCCATAATAACGATGTCATCGAAGTATGGCAAGACCCCTGGGATGTTTTGTAGAATATTTTCGATGCAGCTCTGAAATATACCTGGTGCTGATGAGATGCCGAATTGTAGTCTGGTTACCTTGAATGCCCCCTTATGAGTAGAAATTGTTTGAAGTAGTGCAGAGTGATCGTCCACCACCAATTGCTGGTAAGCTTGTGCTAAGTCGATCTTAGCGAATATGGATCCACCTTCTATGGATGCTAAGAGTGTATGGATTGCCGGAATTTGATGACAATGGGGCTTAACTGCACGGTTAAGCGTAGATTTATAATCGCCACAGATGCGAATTGAGCCATCCCTCTTAATTACCGGGACTGTTGGCGTAGCCCATTCAGAGTATTCTACAGGCTCAAGAATTCCTTGTGAGCAGAGGCGGTTTAACTCTTCTTCGTATAGGCCTTTGATGGCGAAGGGAATTGGCCGAGGAGGCAACCTTACAGGTGGCGCATCTGTATCTATTTGTAATGCCACTGGTGGCCCAGTATAGCGACCCAGCTCGGAAGAGAACAAATGCTCAAAATTATTTAGTACTGATTGGATGCTTTCTCCGTTGTTTATGGCATGTATTCCTTCGATACGAATGCCTAGTGCCTCGAACCAGTTGCACCCAAGTAAATTTGACCCACCACCCGAGACGATGATGAGTGGCAAGTTATCAATTCGTCGGCGATTGTATTGAACTGATGTATCAAGGACTCCCTTGACTGGTATCGGGTTGTGCTGGTAGTCGCTGAGGCCCAAGTCGCATTTGCCCAGATCTGGACTTCCTCGAGGCCAGATGTATCGAAAAGTGGCTTCCTTCATGATGGTTACTGGTGATCCCGAATCGACCTCGAATAGGCATGTACGCCCGTTGATGATTAAAGATGCAGACTTCTTTTGACTGACCAGTGGTAGTATTTGATGCACATTGGAATTTCCACGATATGGCTTGTGTCGAGTAGCACCTTGGCGTGCGGAATGTGAGCTGGGAGTAGGTGATGACGATCCAGATGATTTCGATGTTGACCGGTGCGCGCTTCGGCAGACACGCTGTAGGTGGCCCTTCCGGCCGCAGGAGTGGCAAACAGTATCGCGATGTGGACACTGCTTCCGTAAATGTGAACCACCGCAGCCATCGCAAGGCTGGCGGTTCCAGGGGGAACTCTGCTGTGAGCGATTTCGACCTGCTCGGATGTCGTGAATGGATTCCTTGAATTGTGGATCAGCGTGGTGAGAAGGGCTGGAATGCCTCATGGCCATGGCACTGATTGCAGCTGCTTCGCTAGACACGGCACGTTCCAAAACGCGCTGTACTGTTAGATCGGTCTCCGCCAGCAGGCTTCTTTGAAGACCTTCGTCCTTTATGCCGCACACAAAGCGGTCGCGCAACATGCGGTCGAGCGCTGCTCCAAAGTTGCAGTCCACTGCAAGTGTACGTAATGCGGCCATATAGTTGCCAACGGACTCGTCCGAGTGTTGGTCACGTTGATGGAATTGGTAGAAAGCAGCGATTTCCGATGGACGTGGAGATAAGTGGGCGGTTAATATTTGGTATATATTCTCTAATTTCAATTCACTGACCTGTGTGGGTGATGCCAATGATGTCAGAAGGTCGTAAATCGGAGCGCCTGCCAAGGTAAGAAATGCCGCCTTCTTACGCGCCTCATCCTTGACATCATTGGCCAGCAGAAATAATTCGAATCGCTCCTTATATGAAGTCCACTTGCTGGCGTTATGCAGCTCGAAAGGTTCCAGGCTACCTACTCCGGACATGGTAGCTCGATGAGTATGAAGGTTACTTGAGGGATGAATAGTTTTTAAGTTCGGTGTATTCTCAGTTGCAGAAATAGCGGCACTTCCACGTGAAGCTTTGTCGGTGTTTTCGAATTCCCCTTTAATAACTGAGTCGGTGCAAGTGTTCAATGATTGATCGCAGTCGTTTTCGTTTTCCATGTGCCCGCAGCACAGAACAGAACAACAGCAATTGTATTGTACAGCTATTCCTTAATTCCAGGCGAATAAACTGAATGTTCTGCTGCGTTACTGTTGTTCGTCGTTGGATACACACGTTCTTTTCCACTCCTCTTTGGTTTGGCACCAAAGAGTTTTCGCAACTTCTTCTTGTAGTTGGCGAATTGGCATATATGAAAACACAATTACCTCACGCAATTTAATTAATTGTTTTATTTCTAAATCCCATCCTCGTCGCCAGTTTTAAATATGCGCGAGCTAATTTAATACTATTTATTTGTTAAATGATATACAGTGGGTAATGTACATAGAGTGTATATATGTGAACGTGTGTGTATAGTAGTTGTGGAGTTGGCAGTGATCGCTGTGCGTAGCGATGCATGCGTGTTGACTTCTGCGAACCGACTGACTGCAGAGATTGGGTGGTCAGACAGAGAGACCGACGGCCAGCTGCATACATAACAACGTAATCCACAGTTTCTTATCGATAGTTGGCATATCAGGAATATATTGTCAACAATTATTTTGGATATCACGTGCAAAAATTTTGGGGAAATGCTTTTATATTTATTGTTACGACCGGTCTTTTGGCTGGGGGCCCCACATATGTATGTAGATGACTCTAGTTTCTTGAGGGCAGTGGATAACGGGATCGCCCAGATCCACCGCTACGAGGCTTAAGAAGCCAATGGAGCTCCAGTGCCATTAGCTGCAACCATAGCTACTGCCCGAGCCACACGGACTTTCCTGGTCAAGACGCGCCAAGGTATTTAGCCACCATATCCGTATATGGATCTTTTAATCCCAGGAGTCGCACTCAAGCTACTTTTCCGGGTCTCATAGCATGACTCTTTGAACGATTAACGGCTATGTTCCAGCGGTTCGCCCATCTACCAAAGCTAAGTTACTGATCCGGACACTAAGTTGACAAAATCTTGTATCCGACCATGAAAGACTTCATTCGATGGGCGACCAACCAAGAAATCATAATACTTTGGGAATAATAGCATTATAAAGTTGCGCACATAACAACATGCTGCAGTGATGTTGTGTGCCGTCCGGGACCCACTGCAAAGAGTCATGCCATCGATTTATCATCCCCAAGTATAAAGTTTTGCTACATACTCCGAGCAGCATGCTTTATTCAGAAAATATTATTTATATTTTTTAAATTCATTCAAATTCAAATAGTTAGCAGTGCCCAACTAGAAGAAGAAACAAAGAAGAAGAAGAAGAAGACCTTACACCTCTTAGGTGCATGGTCACTCTGTCTTAGTTATGTTCCACACACACAAGAAATAATTTGCAAATTCCTGACAGGAATTTTCCGCATACAGGCCTTAAAAGGTGAAAATAGGCAATCAATTATTGGCTGGAAAAACTTCTTAAGGGAAGTATACATTGATTGGTCTATTCGGAAAAGTTGTGAAAAACTTAGTGACATTTCCCATTTACTTTTGATTTCACGGACTCATACATCGCCGGCTTTAAATCGCCGAAATTTTGCGATTTGCGAATTTCGGAGCGCCTACTTTTGCGATTTAGCGACCAAATCGTAAAATTTTTGAAAAAGCGCAAATGGGAGCACATGTCCTCTCTCCTTAGTAGAGTTGTGCCGATTTTGTTGAACTAGTTCAAATGAACTAGTCTTTAAAATGAACTAATGAACTAGGTCTTGGTTTTGAACTATAGTTCATATTTTGAACTATGTATTTCTCTGTTTTTGAACTATAGTTCATTTTATGAACTATAGTTCATATTTTGAACTATAGTTCATATTTTGAACTATAGTTCATTTGAACTATAGTTCATTTTTTGAACTATAGTTCATTTTTGAACTATAGTTCAATTGAACTATAGTTCATTTTTTTTGTACCACTAAAGCAAATTTAAATTCGTTTACTCATTGTCTGATACATGAGATATGAAAATCTAGTGGGCCTGCATTTAATAATGATTTTTTATGAATTTAACAAGCTATTCACATTTGAAAAATTACAAATAGCTGGACTACGAGACTATCATTTCTCAAAGCCAAAGTTTGAGTTTTTCGAGCCAACCCAGCAACAGGTGCTAAGTGTTGCCTCCTCCTCGGCACAGATTCTTCCACATGCTGTGGCCGCTTTGTTTCGCAATGTGTCCTTTACCCAAGAGTCCTGCAAAAGTTTCATTGATCCGCAGGATAAGCTGCTCCAGAACATTTACCCTGGTGGCCATGGGCACCCACGACATTGACACATTACAGGGAACCTTCAGCTGCGAGGATTTGGCGTCAGAGGGAATCAAATTCAAACCGCATAACCAAACTCAGGAGATGACAGGTCTGCAGTTGATGGACTTATATGCCCAGCTTAAGCCACATCATTCGTGGCTCTTCCGTCTGTCCAGTGATCTATGGTGCCAATCGTGTAGTTCTCTCACTGCTGCCCATCATTAATGGTGAACAATTGAAGAACTTGCCTAAAGTGGTCCAACCAAATGGTAACACTCTCTTGTTTAGAGGTAGTCGTACGCGAGGAGAAAATTTCGGTAAAGCGTGCCAACGCTATTGGTATTAATGAGCCGGCTTCCCAACTGGCTGACATGTTAACTTGAATTTACTAAGAGGCACGGGTTAAGGGTGACTCGCTGATTGTGTAAAGATTCCTTAAGCGCGACATGTGTGATCCATGGCTGCGACATCTATGAAGATGTAGCTTTTCATTTTGCCTATTACAACATTAAGAAATTGCTGCTAACTTTTATGTAGATAGTAAAACAGTTTAATCTCAACAAACTGACCGAGCAACTACGCGAGCAAGCACCGAAGCACTGATTTTACGCGCACGCAAGCTCAACAAATCCATCGAAACCAAGCCGACTGTGTATCATGTATCAAACAGTATTAAAATTTTCCTCAGTAGTTAAAATAATGAACAATAGTTAATAAAACGAGCAATAGTTAAAAAAATGAACTATAGTTCAAAAAATTGAACTATAGTTCAAATGAACTATAGTTCAGAAAATGAACTATAGTTCAAAAAATGAACTATAGTTCAAATGAACTATAGTTCAAAAAATGAACTATAGTTCAAATGAACTATAGTTCAAAAAATGAACTATAGTTCAAAAAATGAACTATAGTTCAAAAAACGAACTATAGTTCAAATGAACTATAGTTCATGAAAAAATGAACTAATGAACTAGGTCATTAAAATGAACTAAAATTTCCAACTCTACTCCTTAGCACTGCAGCGATGTTGTTGAGGTAAAGTCATTACATTAACTTTTCGAAACAAAACAATTGTAAAATTTAGACTTAGTTTTGTTTAGCAACACGCACCAAGTGACCAGTCAAACTTTTGTATTTTTAAGTTTTTTTTCTTTTTTGTTAGCTAGATTTCGCTAATTCTTTAAAGTTATTGGTAATGGTATACATACATCTTTCAATTCTGCAACATTTATGAGCGGTAGTGGGAATGTACCAGTAAGATTAGTAGATGTTCCAGATTGTGATTGTCCTTTGCTGTTAAATAAAAGATATATTAATATATTTAATAAAACCTCGCTTTTAAGTTTAGTTTAGACTAGAAATTATTTAGGGCATCTGTTCGGAACATTACCTGGCCCCCAGGTAATGGCCTACTCTAAGCATTATGTATCATGCTCTAGTTTAAATTCAATTTACTTAATGCTTACTGTCATTTGCACTCACTTATAGCCTAGTTCCACTGCCACATATTTTTACATCAACAAATTTTTTTTTTTTCACATCACATCAACGATTGATGTACAAATATGTGCCAGTAGAACTAGGCTATTACATTATCTCTCTCAATTATCTGTTCTTTTAGATTATCTCTGCCTCTCTGTCATGCCCAGGCCTCGCCTTTGCTAATTCATGTTTATAACCGTTACTCGTAGTGTAAAACGATATACTAAAGTCGTGCAAATGTATGTAACAGGCATAAGGAATCATTTCCGACCATATAAAGTATATATATTCTTGATCAGCATCAACAGCCGAGTCGATATAGACATGTCGTCCCTCTGTCCGTCTGTCTGTATGAACACCTAGATCTCAGAGATGGTAAGAGATAGAGGTTTGACATGTATGGGACAAATGCGTCTTTTATCTGAACGCAGATCAAGTTTGTTTCAAATTTTGGCTCCGCCCCCGCAATTCGGAAAAAACGTTATATCTCCTACAGTTTTGAAGATAGACAATTCGTTATCGGCATCGGCAGAATGCAGCTGCGTGTATTAAACATATTGAAACTTTCAAACTAAAAAATTGGCAAATTAAATACCTATAATTAAAATCAAGTCTAGTTCTTGGTAGTGCGTTTCAATTTGCAAGGAACAACAAAAAACCTAAAAACATTTTGGACAAACACAAATAGCTGCCGAAAAGCTCGGTTGGCTATAAACATTGTTGACATCGGTGACCCGCACGTCGTGATATACATACATCTAGTTATTGCGAGCAAATAAAAAAGACAATTCCAATCTTCTAAAACATTGCTCAGTTAACTAAAATTAGTTAAATCGACTTCGCGAAAAAATTCCTATAGATATTTGCAAGTGCCGTTACCCATTCGGACTTTGCAGCATGTGCTTACCAAAATAAGTACATTTGGTGGCAGGAAATTTCAGGAAAATAGTCACTACATATTTTTTTTGGCATGACATTAGCCCATTTATCGTCATGAAAAACTCACACGTTTTTTTCTCAGCTATTCGTAAAACTAAAAGACGGCCTATCGTGAAACGGTTCAGTCTCTTAGTCGTGGGATTGAGCACGAAGTAGAAAAACGAAGTCAGCTCATAACGCTTGGCTAACGTTGACCAAACGAGAGAGAGAAAATCGAAAAAATTCTTAAGTCAGTGAGATTTCGGCTTATGCTGAAAAAAGACGTGTTCCCAGAGAATATTTAAAAAATTTTTTTAGTTATAAATGCGCACTATATTGTTGGTGAGTATCGAATAGTTGCATCTAAGGACTCAATAGCACTAAAGTATTATAATTATCATTAATTTATCATTATTAATAAATTTTATTATTTAATACAGGTCATTCCTGCAGAAACGATAGGCAACAACACTTTAAAAGGCCAATTTACTAACAATCATCCCGACCATTAGCAACCAAAGGCATCATTGCGAACATCAATAGTAATAATAGAAATAAACAAAAATAGTTTTTGTTTCGTATATTAAATTAAATGTCAAAAATCTTTGCAAATACTCTTGTGTAAAGTTGATTATGGGGTGACATTTTATACCAAAGGCATGCAAAATCAGGGGTTCGTAAGCTTACGGGTCAGGTCTTCCTCCGTACGATATACAAAATCAGTGCATCTGAAGTACTGAGTTCGTAAGGAGAAACGCGGAACCCGAAGGCTGCCGCGTGACGTCACCCAAACAGTTAACGGTTACAACAACAACCCCTGAGTTTCTCGGCGATTCTTAAGACAAATGAAACGGAACCTTCAGGTTTTGGCATGCCTTCTGACGTGAGAAGTTGGCACGAAATATGGACTTCTGTCATGCATCAAAGTCCGATTGGGTACTTGCTCTAAAACTGAATGGCCACACACGCGCACACGCATTTGCCGTTGGATCGTTACAGTGCAGTCCAAAAATAAACGGCCTGGTTAAAACCTCAGTTAAAGTGAGCAGTTGGTTCAGTTGAACCACAAGCCAATTCTGGGAAAATGTCTACACCTCGAGAGCAGTTGGAGGTGGCGAATCGAATTGCATATTTTAGTTTGAGGACAAAATCAGTCTTTGACAGACAAAATGGTGTGAAAAATAAATTGTCTCCTGACAAGATTTATCAGTTTGTTGAGTATGAGCTTAGAGAACTTCTTCATTTGGCTTCGGATCTTAAGACCAATTTCGGCAAGGTTCATTCCAATTTGCAGAAACTCGACTTCGAGGCTATTAACAGCGACATACGGGATGAATTCGACACATCTCTGGTGGCAGTTAAGGTGGCTCTGCAGCGCGAAACGGGTAAGCGTAACAGCATACACTGCTCCACACTGATGTCGTTGCCAACCTCTGATGGTTACCGCAGCTCACTCTTCCCACCTCTAGCGGCTCTTACGCGGAATGAAACGACGTTCACTCCCTCACTATAGTAGAAAAGGAGGCAGACTTGACACCTATCGAAAAGCTTCAGACGCGCTCTGGACACTGTTCAATCTTCAAAAATCAGCAGCGCCAATAACAAAGCTACTCTGGAGCTTCTTGGGAATAGATTTAGTAATAAGCGTCTTATATTCCAGGCACATGTCAGAGAAATTTTTGGGCTGAGCAAGGTGGGGGGTTCTGTTGGAAAGTTACGCGAGTTTACAAACAGCGTCACCCCACATATGGGTCATTCTTTTATAAACCGAACAGCAAAAAAAATTTTTATTTTTCATTTTAATAAAAAAAAATCCGAAATTAGATCCCGACATGCCCACCAAAACGTAATTTGCGGTTTTGCACAAAAATTTTTTGTTAATTTTATAAACAATTTCAAAAATCGTCAAAAACGAAAAAATGGAAAAAAAGGGTTTTTTAAAAACGTGATATCTCAGGATTGGTTTATCGGATAGGTCTCAAGTTGATATCGATGGAAAGAATTTTACTGTATCTACTCAAATTATAATTTTATAGATTTTAAAATTATTTAATAATATTAAGTAAATGTTGCTAAAAATTACATATAATTTTTACTCAGTGTTAGCCACCATGTTATAGCTTCTGGGGATATACAATTTATTGTAATAAACACAACTTAAACTGTGTTTTCAAAAAGATGGAGACTTTTATAGTTTAAAAGATATTAATTTTTGAAGTTATAAACAAATTAAAAGATACCCTTAAAGAAAGCTATGCCATGCAGTCAGTTTCAAAGCTTTTTGATTGAAACTTGACAATTGTGCTTTATATTCATCAAGCTTTCCAAAAATGTCAACATCAAGCGGATCGGATGACTATATCATATAGCTGCCATACGAATTCTATGATTAATCGCATTTTGTTGTCGATTAGGGTGGCCAGAGCTTGCAAAGTAATTTATAACACTACTAAATGCAGCGTTCGTATGGCAGCTATATGATATAGTCGTCCGATCCGCATGATGTTGACATTTTTTAAAAGCTTGATAAATATAACGCCCTCTTGCCAAGTTTCAATCAAAAAGCTTTAAAACTGACGTCAAGGCAAAGCTCTTTTCAAGGGCATCTTTTAATATATTTATAACTTCAAAAATTAATATCTTTTAAACTATAAAAGTCTCCATCTTTTTGAAAACACCAAAATTTAAGTTATGCTTAGAGCAATTAAATGTATATCCTCAGAAGCTATAACATGGTGGTTAACACTGAGAAAAAATTATATATAATTTTTAGCAACATTTACTTAATATTATTAAATAATTTAAAAGTCTATAAAATTATAATTTGAGTAGATACAGTAAAATTCTTTCCATTGATATCAACTTAAGACCTGTCGGATAAACCAAACCTAAGATATCGCGTTTTTAAAAAACCCTTTTTTTCCATTTTTTCGTTTTTGACGATTTTTGAAATTGTTTATAAAATTAACAAAAAATTTTTGTGCAAAACCGCAAATTACGTTTTGGTGGGCATGTCGAGATCTAATTTCGGATTTTTTTTTATTAAAATGAAAAATACAAAATTTTTTTGCTGTTCGGTTTATAAAAGAATGACCCATATGCCTGAATTTCAATCTTTTAGTTGCAAGGAACAAATCGCCGATTGCATTCTCATTCATCTTTTGCAGCAGGAACTTGAAAAGCCAGCACAAAGTGGAAAGAGAAGGCTGGCAGCAGTGAAATAGCATCGTGGGTAAAAATTCTCTGCGTTCTTAGAGAAACGCTGTCGGCTGCTTGAGAACATTGGCCGTTTTCTGCTGACGCCAAGCAATCAAATCGGAAGGACTTCAAGAAAAGGCTGTGAATACCAATCATTCGTAGCATCATTGGCAGCAGCGTCCTGTTGCGTGTTTTGTAACAACCCGGATCACTCCATATACCGGTGCCCACGGTTTGTCAATCTGTCTCCCAATTCTCGTCATAAAAAAAGCGAAATTTCTGGCTCAATGAATAAATCAGGGACCGTAAATAATGATTATTTTGTGTATTTTTAAACCAAAAAATCACGCACTTGGAATAGCCGTAGAAGAAAACCTTTGATACCAGAATTATTCTTTTATGATAATCTATGGAAATCCACCATGATTTTTATTTTGTAAGTTTTATTAATATTGCTCATTGGTAATGATTATTTTTGATCAAAAAAAATAAAACTCAAAAATAATGATTATTGTTGAGTTTTATTTTTTTTGCTTAAAAATAAAACTCACCAAGAAATTACGGCTGTACCATAAGGAATTTTGGAAAGTTTGAAGTATATTCTTAGTAAATGAAGCAAGACGAACATTTAAAATGCAATTTTAAGTTAAAGTAGTTTCTTATACTCTGTACCGAAGGTACATAGAGTATATTAAGTTTGTGCAAAAGGTTGTAACAGGCAAAAGGAATCATTTCCGAATATATAAAGTATATATATTCTTGATCAGCATCAACAGTCCGTCTGTCCGTCTGCCTGTATGAACACCTAGATCTCAGAGATGGTGGTAAGAGAAAGAAGTTTGACATGTATGGGACAAATGCATCTTTTATCTGCACGCAGATCAAGTTTGTTTCAAATTTTGGCCACGCCCCCTCCCGCCCCCGCAATTTGGAAAAAACGTTATATCTCCTTCACTTGTGAAGATAGTCGATTTGTATCTTTTAGAGATAGTTAGTAATTATCAAAATGAATCGATGCCGAAGAAATGATAAAGATCGGATGAACGGTTCTCAAGCAAAAAAGTCAACCAAGCCTCCGCTACCCACCCTAAAAAAATGTTGCATTCTTTTCAGATGGTCACCCTAAGGAACGCAGGAACACTGTTAAACATGTTTTTCAATGAGTAACGGTTATATTATAACTAATGGGTTTAGCGGTAAACGAGGACAAGACGAAATACCTAGTGTGCTCGAAACAGAAGTACACACAACTTGGGCAATCTGTTGCAAAGGGAGAGTACAACTTTAATGTTGTAGAGTTCTTTGTCTACCTCGGAACGATGATAACCGGCGACAACAACATCAGCCTGGAAATTCGAAGAACAATCACGCTCGCAAACCGATTCTATTACGGGCTAAGCTCAAGAGCATAACCTCAAGCGAATAACAAAAATAGTACCTATCTATATATGTAGTGTCTTTGGTACAAGCCATCTATCTACAAAACTGTGGAAGATATAACGTTTTTTCAACATTGCGGGAGCGGGCGTGGCAAAAAATAAAAAAAAAACTTGATTTGCCTGCAGGTATGAGAAGCATTTGTCCCATACATGTCAAACCTCTATCTCTTACCATCTCTGAGATCTGTTTGTTCAAACGGACGGACGGACAGACAGACAGACAGACGGACATGGCTATATCGACTTGACTGTTGATGCTGATCAAGAATACATTTACTTTATAGGGTCCGATGTGATTCCTTCTCTCTGCTACATACTTATGCACAAACTTCATATACTCTATGTACCTTCGGTACAGAGTATAAGAAACTACTTTAACTTAAAATTGCATTTTAAATGTTCGTCTTGCTTCATTTATTAAGAATATACTTCAAACTTTCCAAAATTCCTTATGGTACAGCCGTAATTTCTTGGTGAGTTTTATTTTTAAGCAAAAAAAATAAAACTCAACAATAATCATTATTTTTGAGTTTTATTTTTTTTGATCAAAAATAATCATTACGGTGTGAGCAATTGATTTAAAAATCAAAAATAATCATTATGGAGTAAGTTTTATTTTAAAACTTATAATGATTACGGTCCCTGGAATAAATTGCTTAAAACATGGCCATCAGATGCGAGATTGTTAGTCCAGCCAATGTCAATGTTGTAAAGCGAAACATCACAAGCTTTTGCATTATGACCAGTCATCGTCCATCTTAGCTTTATCCGCCGGATCAGAATCGCAACGGTATTCGGCACCTCAGCTCAGCGCGGTACCTTTACCACCTTCTGCTCTTGCCGCTAGATCTCAATCTGGCATTGTGCTTCTGGCCATTGCCATTATATTGGTCTAGAATCGGACTGGAACGCAATTGCACATTGTAACTACACGCTTTGCTAATCAGCTTAAACTTTAAAAATCTGTTTTGTCTGTGTTTGGCCTATGTTTTGGGCATTGGAAATTCTGATTTCTCCACTGATGGGTTTTCTGTCGATCTCAACAAAAAGACAAGAATCTCAAATTATTCAGTCACCGTCACAGCTGTTATAGCATAGAAAATCACCGATGCTCAGCCTAGTCTTCCACTGAACACAGCTGACTGGAACATTACATCAAACATACAGCTAGCTAATCCACAATTCCATACTCCCCGGCGAGTTGACATGCTCATCGATTCAGCATGAAACTGGGCTTCCTCTTCTGCAGAAGACTCGACTCGGCTGGATCGTATCTGGAAGAGGCCAACTGGCCACAAAATCGTCATCTCTAGCGCTCGGCTAGTCGAATTGGTACAGCGTTTTTGGGAAGTTTAACACTCATTCGAACCCATCTCAAAGCTATGAAGAAAGAACTCTGCTGCGATGGGAATATTTCGTTGGTGAACTCTTGAAATTAAGTCCGACCTCGCTGGGCGACACATACATATCTCCAGGCTCGACGCCGGTTTGAAAATTTTGAACGCAAACTGGAGCGCAACCCAAAATTAAAGGAAAAATATTCGGCAATCATCAAGGAGTACGTCAATCTTCAACATATGTCGCTTGTTCAAAACTATGCCCTAAATGATTGTAAATATTTTGTTCCTCATCATTGTGACATCAAAGAAAAGAGCACAACCACTCAATTGCGAGTAGTTTTTGATGGCTCCGCTGCGAGTGCATCTGGTCTTTCGTTGAACGACGTGTTAATGGCTGGTCCAACCATACAGCCTAAGCTTTTTAACATTTTGATTCGTTTTGGTATATTTTGTATAGCCTTTTACAGGGGACATATGTAAGACATACCGACAGTTACCTATGGGACTAAACCTGCAGGAGCCCAAATTGCGGACGATATGATTTCAGGAGGAAGCGAGAACGAGATTAAGCAACAGACTACAGATCTTCTCGCAAAGGGTCACTTTAACAAACTGTGCTGATGTACTACAGAAAATCCCTGATGCAGAAAAGGTAAGCCTCCTGAAGTTTGATTACGGCATTTCAAAGGCCCTTGGTCTCGTTTGTGAACCTGACAAGAATAATTTTCTTCTCTCTTTTAATCCTCAGACAAATCCTGAAATGCACACTAAGAGATCAATTCTGTCAATGATTTCGCGGTTCTATGACCCCCTTGGTCTCATTGATCCCACCCTGACAAGAGCAAAGATTCTCTTACAAAGAATTAGGAGAGAAAGATTCCTCTGGGACGAAAGCCTACCAGAACTTTTAGAATCCGCTTGGTGGTATATATGCGGGCTCATTTCAAAATGGCTAGATTGAGGTGCATCTGCTCTGCTCAAAGTCTCGCGTCGCACCATTAAAAGCTTTGACAGTACCAAAATTGGAACTTTGTGCTTCGGCGAGAAGCAGCAGTTGAAGAAAAGTCGGTCTGAAGTTGTGAAGTTGTATAAGAAGTCGTGGTCGGTCTTAAGTTGAAAGTGGTAGTCCGCTACGTCGTCTAAATCAATTCTCTGTTGTCAAGTTGAACATTCATATCATACCTTTATTGTGAAACTCATATGCAAACACCAATGTATTCTTTAACATTGTTAATCTCACTTGTTAATAAATTATTTATCTTACAATCTTACATGTATAAATCGACTTCATCTCCACTTTCAGACAGAGTAATGGCTTTTCTTATTTAGTTGCAAGTGAACAGAAGTGGATAAAATACTTGAATATATCTATATCTGTCTAAGAAAGTACCACATAGGAATGCATTTTTTCAAAGACACTGATCTCGCTATTTTCTATTTCACTGAACAAAAGATTTTCTACGCCAGAATCTTTTTTATTAAAAGTTTACAATTAAGCCAAATTGCGTAAAATCTTCCAAAACTAATTGCTCGCCTTGCAGTCTAGTTGTTGCACTTAGAACCAGTGGCGGATCTAGGAATTGGCTAAGGGGGGGGCTAAGGGCACTCAAAATCACTCAACATTTTTCGGATCTTATTGTGCTTCTCAGAATAGATACGTCATCTCATAAAAAAAAGTCGATATGCTCTGAAGGTAATAAGTTTCGCAAGGTAAAAATAAAGAACTTGTTTTTTGGTCATTTTTTTTAACAATTTTTGTTTTACTTTTAGAGTGCAACTGCACACTCATTCACTCTGTGTACCATTGGCACAGAATATAACAAGTTTTTGACCAATACATGTATATGCCTTGAGCGAAACCGAAATATGTTTCGGTTTCAATCCCTAGTTTGAAGGTAAAACTAGAAAAATAAAAAGCCCGCAGGCGATTTTTTTAGAAGTCGCGAGTGAAGAAGGATTTTTAAGTGAGTATCCACAAACTGCACAAACAATAAACATTGAAAAACTGCGCAGGATGTGTAGGGCATATTTTAAAAATTTAACCTTTAAGTAAAACCTATTTTAAATCAAAAAACGTCGTACACGTCACTAAGACCATGTTTGCACATCATTTTGGTTAGTTTTATAAATTTGGAAATGCTATTGCATTTAAGCTACGTGGTTAAGTTTTAACGTTCACATATTCTTAGTACAAAACCCGCAAATTTAAAAACTTCATTAAAAAGGAACCCGTGGATGACCTACTCGACTTTGTTGTATAAAAATTCTTTATAGTTCGCGGCCCATCGATGACATTTTTTTCAAAATTGTTGCATAGAACGGTGGTATACTAAATATTTAATAGTTTCTTTTTAGATGCTTCATTCTTAGTATTTGCATAAAAATATTTAACATGGGGGGTAAAAAAGCGTCGTATACTCGTGCGTAAGCTGTTGCTTATTTTGACGTCCATATAATCGAGGAATTTTCAACTCAAGTGACATTTCGTCTGCAACTTTTTTAGCTTTTTTTCAAATATCAGTAAAAACATGCAAAGAGTTCAGAAACTCCGTTTTGCCAATCGCACTCATGAGATGTGCCGCTTTTGATGATGTCTCGCTGTCTCTATCATTCTTAAACTTTTCTAATTCTCCAATAATGTAAAAAAGCAACTCGGCGAATGTGCACACGCATTCATGTTTTTCGGGCATACAACAACCATTCTCATCAAGCGACCACTGTTCGTTCAGTGACGCAAGGTGAAGAGCTGATAGGAATCGATTAGAATGAATCTTCCTGCAAACTGTTGCCACGAAAGGAACAGTGGTTAATCAAATTATTAAATATTCCACAGAATTGCCAACGATCAGTCGTAATATTTCAGCCCATATTCCAACGGTGTTTGTTTGTAGATACTTTTCACTGCTGATTAGGGTTGTCGAAATATCGATTTCCTTGGATATTAGTAATATCAACAATACTAGTAATATCCAAGAGAATGTAAAATTGGGGACACAGCTACAAAGGGGCCAACCCAAGCGTCTCTCAATTTTTTGGTGTATGTGCTTTTAAATTTTTCGCACAAGAGAAAGGAATACATGCACAGTTGAACGTCAAATCCGAACGGCAAAGTTTGAGAATTTGCTTTTTCATGGCAAGTTAGTTAGGTGGTGAAGGTGACCGGATGTGTAAAAGCTTTTTTCTAAAGAAAGTAAAAAACTTTTATTATTGGATCTTCCGGCGGGATCGAGCACACGACCTCCCACCGAGCAGTCCAGCACGCTAACCGCTGGGCGACGCACCGCCACCTAACTATCCAAGAGAATGCCTTCAGAAAACTTCCCTTTTTTTGCCGAAACTAACAAAAATACACACCAAAAATATATTCTACAAGTATTAGATATCGATATTTCGAAATCTCTACTGCTTATGCCTTTTTAAAACAATCTAAGTATTTGCATCTTTTTCTAAAATTCTTAATTACTTAATTTGCTCTTTGCTTATATTGGGTGAATTAAGATATTTGGGCTCTAAGGGGGGGGGGGCTTCAGCCCCTATAGCCCCCCCCCTGGATCCGCTACTGCTTAGAACCAAAATTGTACCGGTACAATGTTTAGGTTCTTTTCGGAATTTTCGGTTCTAAAGAGAGCGTTAGTTAAAGTCGGCTCTAACCGACTTCGATATACCCGTTACTCATGAAAAAATAGTGTTTAAAAGTGTACCTGCGTACACAATATTTTAATATATTTTATATTTTATTTATATATATTATTATCTATATATATAAATCTGTACGCCCGACTGACATATTATCAAGCCACAGCGAAAACGGCTTATCGTACAGGTCTGATTTTTGGCATAGACCTTCGTTTAGTTATGCAGGCGCCCACTAAGAAAGGAAATTGGAAAATTTTTCTCCAATCCATTGAAAAACCTAATTAAAGGATTGTATGGGCCCGTAACGGTTGTTCCGCTCAGGCAATGTTGTGTTTCGCTGAGAATGCGAGAGAGAGTGAGAGTGCGCTGAGTGCGTGCATATGTATATGTGTGATTTTTTTTTCACATAAACAAGCAATAAATCAAATTGAGAATGGCCTCATCCAATTGCATTGAATCTTATAGCACATACAAATCACATCGATAGCTTTAACCAAATGTTGATCGCGTTTCAAAATAATTTAATTAAAACTTAACAAAACTAACAGCCAAAAAATGTATGTTTGTGTATTTGCTTTCATATGTTTATATGTTAGAGGTGGTACGTGACTTCAACGATACAGGATAAGTGATGGCACACATGACGTGAGCAGTCTGCTTAACATTAATTGTCTCCTTATTTCATTTGCGAGTTTTTTTTAATAAACTAGGCTGTGAGCTGATTATCTAAGAGTTTTATTTCGATTGAAACACCTAAAAATTCATAACATAATAATTTGCAGATAAAAATCAGTGGGCAGCTGGAACTGTGACCCTTATTAACAATATATTTATTTTTTCCGATTTTAAAAAAGAAAAATTAAATTTGCTTCTAATTTTTTTTACCTTTAAGAAATGAACTTTCCCTGTTTTGGTTGCCGCATAGTAAAGACACATAGGTACACATGTTTAAATAGTTACATATCTCAAACTGCGTTTATTTACATAAATTGATCAGAAAAGAATATTCTGGAGATCTAATTAAAAACAAATATATATAGGTGCGCACTTATAAATAAAATGTCCCTTGACTGTTTAGCATTCACCAAACAGGAAGGGAATAATTTTTAATTCAGAAATTTTAACGCGACTTGAAAATTAGGTTGTGTGCGGTACGACGGGACGGGATAGAATTTAGTATGTGTACAGGTCACTGCTTCTCCCCGCCTTACTTAATCCTCTTTTCCCAGATTGTTTTATTTTAATCAACCGTAAATTCGAAATTTTCTAAACACTAAGCTAAAAAAAAAGAAATAGCTTTTTAACAAATAGATAATATACAAATACATTGTTCAGAGTGCTATACAATTTTTTCTACTTACTACGATTTTTTCAAAACTTGAACGCGGACGAAGTCGCGGCGGGTTCAGCTAGTATTGTATATATTATTTATTATATATTTTATTTTAAATATACTGCCAATCAAACCATCAATATTAAGCTGGCTCAAGGTCTCGTTATGCTTGCGCATAACTCCAAAAAGGAGGAACACATCACACCACAAGTGAAGCTAGTTGGTCATACAGCCTGTTTCAATGGTATCTCTACCATATCATCAGTGACCTTCGCTTGCTTGTACTGGCCCCATCGACTCCCACTCCATGCCAGCGCTGCCATAATCGTTTGGGAATTCCTAAACGACTTGACAGCAAAAAAACCGGCAGACATGAGAACGACGTTGGTTGCCAGTACCTTGTGTACTGTACTACCTTGAGCCAGCTTAATATTGATGGTTTGATTATCATAAAGGTCGTTAAAGCACACACATACTGCCAATATATGGGATGAGTTTCGGATAAACTCTCTAATTATAAAAAAAAATTTAAGTGATTTTTCTCTTTATATCTTTTAAGGGGAATACCATAGCAACATTTAAAATATTTTTGTTGGATATTTCGAGCGCAAACTTGGATAGAATCAAATCAAATCGGACAATTTTTAAAAAATTTTTCTAAGATGGGTTTCGGATTTAATCTGTAAAAATTTGTCATTTTTGTTTAAGTGTTAATTCTCTTTAAATACTTTTAGCGGAATATCATAGCAACTTTTTAAAAAATTTTGTTGGATAAGCTCAAAATATGACACAGTTATATTTAAAATGTTGCTATGATATTCCTCTAAAAGGATATAAAAAGAATTAACACATAAACATTTTTTTTTAATTCTTAGAGATTAAATCTGATACTCATCCCCTTTATTTCACATATATTTCAAATTTTCGAATTTGAGGACGCTGCCAAACTTTTTACTATATCTATTTGGACTAAGGTCCAGTCTAGTATACACGCATATTGAGTAAAACACTATTGTGTTGAGTTTGAACTAGTGACGGATCATAAGCCATTGAAAGCAATTTTTAAGACCGAACTTTTAGCAGTATGAAGTATTCTTTTAGGGGGAAGGGGAGGCAATACATAATCGCGGAATTCATCGATACTGTCATATAAATTAAACACAATTAATGACGACGCAGCCATGAACAATTTTTGAAATCGATTTTTGAGAACACTATCCTAAACTACACTAAAAAAATATTTCAGGTGAAATGGGACATTTATTTTTTATTTTTGTAAACTAGTGTAATTTATCGTGTAATATAAGGTGGTGTTAAAGAACTGCTTTAAAAAGGGATCTGGATGGCCAGCAAGAGGATGCAACACCAGAAGGGAACATGTCATGTCTTCCTAAAAGAATTAAAAAGAAGAAAAAAAGAGGTGTGGGAGCCCTTAGTAGGCTGTGCCAACGACGACGTCAATGAAATGGCAGTTCATAATTGTATTGAACGGGAATGGCCGTAAATTCATTGGTATTAAAAGCGGGCTGGCTATTGCATATACTTGTCATTTCTGACCAAACAAAGTAAATGTATTTTTGATCAGCATCAATAGCCGAGGATATAAGAGCTAGAGCAACCAAATTTAAAACGTAAACTCCTATAGTCTGCACGAAGATCAAGTTTGTTTTTAAATTGCCAAGTTCCCCACAGATTAAGATTTAGGGAATATCGAGTTCAAATAATAAACTTACATTTATTTCTCAAAATCTGTAATCCCTGAAATTTTCATCAAGATCGGATAATAAAAAGCAATTTTTAAAAATGTTTCTTACTTTCGAATGTCCCTATCCCAAGAACACAGGAACGCTATTAAACATTTCCTTCCATGATTAATGGGCATATCGAAGTCGTTTAGAGCCGACTTTAACCCATTTTACGCCGCTGTTCGATTAGTCGAACAGCAAAGTTGCTTTCTTTTAAAAAATTTTCTGTAGGATCTAGTAAAACCAATTGCTTACGTAATTACATACTATAGTAAATTTCATTGGCCTTCAGATAAAAATTATTGCGGAAACCCCCTACCTTGCAGGTGGGGTCCAGGTGGTGGTTGAAAAAAACCTTACAAAAAGATGCATTTTCAACAAAAAAACAAAAAAATTAAAACACGTAACCATAAATATTTTATTCCGAAAGTCATGTAAAATTTTAAGAAAAGGTCGAAAATAGTCCGTAATAATAAAACCCGTAGAAAAAGTAGTACCAGGAGACTTTAATACACCTGTGAATGTGACTTTTCGAGTAATTAAACAGATGGATGGCGAAACTATCATAGGTCGAATTTTTTTGACTTCGGATTCGTGTTTACTGGGTCCTAATTACCCAAGAAAAGTTGCTTTCACCTCTAAATAAAAAAACTTCTTATAGCGCGGCGTAAAATGGGTTAACTTACGCTGTTCTTTTTTTTTTTTAATTTTTGAGCACAGGTAACCTATACTAGACAGTTACCTAAACTGTTTACAATCCGTTTTTTTTTTGCTATACGTAATTACTTTACACTTACCATTTTTGAACGATCAATGGCAACTGAATCTTGGCAATTGTTTCAAATTTTTTTACAAATACTTTTAACAACTTTGACAATATCTGCCTTGATCGCTGTGGTTCAGATTCACTGTGATGTCGTAAACAATCCACCAAGTTTAATAAAAGCTTACACGACATCGTCTGAATTCCCACAGCCAAAGTTTCATCATGTACGTTTTTGGAAAAAAGATTCACTGCTTTAATCAAAACGTCCAAACTTAAGCTTTGGCGAACGTGGTGCGCTAGATCTGCCAGAGTGGAGTATGCCAATGGCCGGATTGAGTCTAGTGTGACACCTTTGCCAATAAGCAAGTCCTCGTCAAACAATTTTTCAATTGACGGAATGAATTCTAGAAATAAATAAATAGGAACAATAATTAAAAAATAAAGGCAAGCTAACTTCGGCTCGACCGAAGTTTATATATCCCAGGAGCATGACATATGCCTGCCGGTTTGTTTTATGGTAGCGATACAATAAATTCATCAATATTATCATAACTGAAAAGTGTAAAGTGTTAAAAAAAGTTTTTTCTCACTAGAATTACTTTTTCGGCCTTTCGTTCCTATGGCCGCTATATGATATAGTCATCCGATTTGGATCAAACTTTGAAGAATTGTTTGTCCCTTACCGACAACAACTATACACCGCACACTGGTCCAAATGCCAAAAATTTTGGCAGAAATTCAATTTTTTTTTAAGATTTATGAAAAAACAATATTTTTTTTCAATAAAATATTATCCAGGGCAGTTAAAAATCATATTAGTACAATTGAATTTGAAGCACTGCGAGTTTAGGCAGCCCTGGAAGTCAGCTGTTCGTTTACACAAACTTTGACATTTTTTGCCTTGCACATAAGAGCATATTTCAAATCAGTATATAACAAAATCTACGTCGAATATTGAAGTAAGCCAAAATGGAAAAAAAAGTTTAAGGTATGTATATTATAAGTGTTATCACGCATTCCCTGTTTTACGTGATTTGTCTTTGTTAATATGTGTTTTTGTAAAATGATGTTTCTAGCAATTCTAACTTTAAACTTGTTGTGTTCCGTGAAATAAAAGTATGTTGGATTGACGTGGATTGACGGAACTTTAAACGCTATATTATTCTTCAATGTATGTGCCCCTTTTGCGAAAAATCGACTTTGTTCAGACAACATTTATTTGAGTTAAGGCGAAGTTTTGGCTTGCAAATGGTCGCCCAACCAAACCTTAACTTTTTTTGCGGTGCAGACAAGTAGCAGGAAGCACACAAAAAACAAGGAGGAGTCGAAAAAAAAGAAAATAAACATTTTTTTGATAATGTTAATGTTTATTAAAGCAAATGCTATCAGATTTAATATGCAGTACCAAACTTGACTTGCATCTCGATTGGAAATAAATCTTTTAACCAGGTGAATTCTTTGAAAATGCAGGATGCCCACGATTATGCTATGAAGGGAGCTCTCGCTTGAAGCGTAGATTAGCTGCCACGGTTTCAGCAGATCATGGTAAAAATGAAAATCCTCTTATCCATGTAGCAACAGTGGCTGAAACAAAGGCGCATTAAAAAAAGAAGGTAAATGTGTTTAGGCGGTCAGGTGGGTGTGAAGGGGGCTGAGGTGGTTCGGGTGATTTACCAGATTGTTTATTAAAAAACATTTTATATACATTTAAGATTTATGGAAGGTATTTTAGAATTTACTGTATTCAAAGAAATTGGCATATATGGGGGGGCCGAGAGGGCGTGGTCCGATCGGCCTAAATTTTTTCTCAGACTTCAAATATGCTATAACCATAAAGTGTACCAAGTTTCAGATCTGTAACTACATTTTTCTAATTTCTGCCAAAATTTTTGACATTTGGACCAGTGTGCACCGGTGAGATATTTTTGCGATAAGAATTAGAATATACGCCTCTCTCAAACTGTTAACGTACCAGTATCGTCCCCTTGTAATGATCAGATGTTAAAAGTCTTAGTTTATCCATGGTTTCTTTTTAATCGAATTTTGAAATTTTATTTTTTTTTATTTTTACTGTTAAAGTGCTTTGAGAAATGTGAGAATTTGGTATCTATAGGAGGCCTAGTCCACGTAAGAAATTGAAAAACTTAGTTATCCTTCCTCGACTCGTTCATAATCCTCCTCTAAGTTGTTTTTGTCAAAATAAACGAAAAAATCTGTTTTTTACTAAACCGTAAGCAGAAATAAAAAAATAAAAACCCCCCACGATTTTTTTTTTAAATAATTTTCGCCTCTCTATGTTTTGTGTGTGCGGGTTGAGGGATCCACAAAGTGCTTTACAGTTTCGTGTTAAAGCCCCTCATAAAAGTCGCACTGTTTTCTTAACTTCTATCTATTCCCTTTTGTTGAAGCAGGACACATTTTTCGGCAAAAAAAAATTGTTGCCCGTTTCTGCGTTTTTGCAGTCAGCTCTACAATTTTACTATTTTTTTTCCGTAGAATACACTCGTAAGTTATAAGTTGTAACGCTTTAAATAGACGATGATTTCTATTTCCCAAAGCATATGTATGTATTTAAGTAAAAAATTAAAATTTCAAAACTCATTTAAAAGATACCATAAATGACGCCCGCGATTTTTTTTGCTTGAAAATTCTTCGAAATTCGCGGTCCATCGAAGGGAATTTTTTTTAGAATATTCTGAGGTAAGGTCCTTATACTAGACAATTACCGTATATTGTCTACGAGACTAACAGCGTGGGTAGGGTATAAAAGCACGATAAATTAAACGAGTTTCAAGCAGGATTCCGTAGATATGTAACGGTTGACAACATATTCCACATTAAGTTTGAAGAAAAATTGAAAGTGTATGCATATTTTGAAAAATTTGAATCCGCCTTTGACCGAGTACCACGCAAACGTGTAATTTACAAGTTACAAGACAATGTGCATCCACAAAAATGATGCAGTTTATTGAAAAAGTATACTCGCAAACGTATTGCGCTGTTTGGACTGGGTGCGAGCTTTCTGAGAACTTTCAAACAATTACACAGTGCTACAGTGCGAAATAACCTGGGTATTGGCATAGCGTACGCTGAAGAGCAGGTCGCGTATAGCACTTCCTCCTGGTTTTCCTCGGGGACCCCCAAAAAAATGAAGTTATAGCCCAAAAACCGTTTATTAATCATTTTGCTCACTTAAATTGAAATAACTCGCGAATGGACAATTTGATTTTATATAACTTTTCCAATTCTGAGACGAGAATCTGTTTACTAGTGGGATTCCTGAAAGTGATTTGCTTTTGATTTGCTTTCTAATTGATTTCGTTAAACAGCCCAGAAAATGCAAGGAAATTAAGGTCATACTTATTGATTTCGTAAAGTCAGCTTTGAAGCTGATTTCGATTTGCTTTCGTTTTAGTGTGACAGTTCTCTTAGAGAACTGCTTGACTTGGTCAAAGATGTTCATGGTTACTTATCTGCACAGCTCTCCTAGAAAGTTCCAAATTCTCCCACAAATTACAAATTCTCCCAAAATTTTATTCTGCCCTTCCTCTTTGGATCTGTCAAATTGTATATGTGTGTAAATTGTATGAAAGCAAATCAATTTGAAATCAGGGTCGTTCCACCAACTGCTTTGCTTTTGCTTTCACGAAAGCAAATCAAAAGCAAATCAATTTTCAGGAATCCCACTACTATTTTTTTTAACTACAAAAAAAGAGCCAAAAATCGATTTTTCACTTTTTAATGGCCGCCATTTTGACAAAAAAAAAATCACAAAATTTAGTTCAAGGATCAGACCAGAATTACATCTATAGGGCTCCCCCCCGGTTGTGGACACGCTCCGGTTGTGGACACCCCAGTCTATTTTTTGACAGGTATGTAAAACTTGTAGTTGTAGTACACATAATCAGAGCCAATACCGAAGTGTAAACAAGCATTTGGTTTCTTGCTGTGAGCAAACAGAAAAAAATCGTGAAAATTTATCCGAGTTTCTATTTTTTTCAATTTCCACATTGCGTTAAATCGAAGCAAAACATTGAAAAGAGGTATTATACTTTTTTATTTAGTGCATTAAGTGTACTTTGTGATGTCATATCAAGTTTCAGTGAAATGTTTGTGTCGTGTAAATTTGCTGAACAAAATAAAAATGGCTACCATTTCCAAGAATGGACACAGTTTTGCACCGGTTGTGGACACCTTCGTTTTTACACTCTGTACCAAAGGTACACAGAGTATATTAAGTTTGTGCAAAAGTATGTAACAGGTAGAAGGAATCATTTCCGACCCTATAAAGTATATATATTCTTGATCAGCATCAACAGCCGAGTCGATATAGCCATGTCCGTCTGTCCGTCTGTCCTTCTGTCTGTCCGTCTGTCTGTCCGTCTGTCTGTCCGTCTGTCTGTCCGTCTGTCTGTCCGTCCGTCCGTCCGTATGAACAAACAGATCTCGGAGATGGTGAGAGATAGAGGTTTGACATGTATTGTACAAATGCTTCTTATAGCTGCAGGCAGATCAAGTTTATTTTAAATTTTTGCCACGCCCCCTCCCGCCCCCGCAATTTGGAAAAAAACGTTATATCTTCTACAGTTTTTAAGATAGACGATTCGTACCTTTTAGAGACAGTTAGTATTTAGCAAAATGTATCGATTTGCCGAAGAAATTAATAGATCGGATGAGCGGTTTTCAAGTTATGACCAGTGAGTGAAAGAGAGAGGGAGAGAGAGAGAAACTTAGAGATAAGCGCAGCAGAAACGTTGCATTCAGCTCCTGCTCTTGGTCCAGAGTATGACATAGTCGGGCTTGACCGACTTTCTCACTTGTTTGTGTTTAAAGCGTGTGTTTGGTCATAAAACTGTCAAATATCGTTGTTTATGCTAGTTACAGCTAGTTTTACAGCATTTTTGTGAATTTTTGTGCATTTTTAGCCATGTCAACACCAAAAAAATCGTCCGATTCAACAAATATAAATTTTAATGGGCTGGTCGATGCCAATAAGCAATGCCTCATCGATAAGAAGGCCGTCAAAGCTACAGCCAAGGAATATGGGCTTCCTCAAACCACTTTGATCCGGTATTTGGAGAAATTCAGAGCAAATTTTGCAGATGTTTCGTCCGTTGTTGATTCGGTTTTGTTGGAATTCGTTCGAGATTGCAACCAACGAACTCCATCAAACATGGTGTGTTTTTTACCTCTCTCACATGAAGCGTAAAATACTTTTTTGGTATTGGTCCGTTTGACCCTGATGCTTCCTCCGAAGCTGACTTCATTGAGGCTGTCGAACTAAGAGCAGTAGAAGTCGCCACAGGAGCTGATCTGGATGATGACAATCAGCGTCGTAACATCGTTTCCGCCGATCCAAATATTGGGCGATAAGAAGAGGTGTTATCCTCCGCCCAGTCATCCACTTCACGAGCGTATTTGGCTATCCGCTTATCAGTGTTGGATGAAATTGGTCCGGTGCAAGGAACTTCTCCGAAAAAGCCATCGAATCGCGTTCGCAAGCCAGTGCAAACCACTAAGCTAACTTCTCCGGAAAGCGTCGAGGTTTTGCGCGAGAAGGCAAAAAAAAACAGCTGAGCGCGCAGCCAAGCGTGATTCTGTGTCGCACTAGAAGAAGACCCCCCAGAAACGTAGCCGGCCAGGAAAACGACAGGCAACACCACCAGCCAAGCCGTGGTTGCTTTGGCAGCAACCAAAGCCAATCAATGCCAAGAGGCAACCTCAACACTGCTCGAACGAACTAGCTTTCCGACCCCTAAGTACCTACTTCAACTCGAGGTAATCATCATTATCCAAATCCTTTGCTACGCAGTATAATACACCTGACCTCACAGGTCTTCCCAGATATCAGATCGTTCAACTGCTTAGTGAAAAACCCAAGTAGCGGCCTTACGGCTTTTCGAAATTATCCGACCAATTTTCGACGTTAAGAAAATGTATTAATTTGTGCCGTTGTGTTGACTAGGTTTTCTCATTGAGTAAAAATTACTGACCGGAAAGCCTATGTTCTGACGTACTGAAAACTTTTAGAACATAATGAAAATGCAAGTCTGCTGTAGTTAAATGCAGCTTAGACGAGATATAGCATCCTGGAGCAGTTTTTTGACAAGGTATCGCAGATACTGAAGTGCCTTAACACGTTATAGATCTGCTGCCTCGAAGAGTTGATACTTTGGGCTGACTAGTACATCTTTTTTAACTAGTAGTAATCTTCATTTACAACTGACAGACATTTTCGCATCTTTAAGCTTCTGTTGCCTATGAATTGTAAAATAAGCATTATGATAAATCAAAATATCCAGTAGACTGGCCCATATATTAATTTTTTGTTTCTGAATTCAAAATACCGGGCGGAAATAGTTTCGTTTTAGTCCCAATAGATATAGTAAAAAGTTTGTAAAGTAAACATTTTGGCAGCTATTTTATGTTTGTTGAAAATTAATGTGATTAAATAAATGCAGACTACTCCCTGATGAAGGCGCAAAATGTGGCCGAAATGCGTAGGAGGATAATTTAAAATAAAATGAAGTTTTATTTTGGATGAGCAATGACGGCCAACACAACCCAGACAAGCAACCATCAAAATTGACAACAAATTAACCCAACGAAAAACACACAGCTATAAGGCTTCTTTTTGTGGACGCGCGTTTTCCCTCAAAATCGAACATTTGATATATATGGGAAATAAAGGGGATGAGTTTCGGTATCCAACAAAAATACTTAAAATGTTGCTCATGATATTTCGCTAAAAGTATTTAAAGAGAATTAACACTTAAACAAAAATTAATAATGTTAAGAGATTAAATACGAAACTCATCAGAAAAAAAACGAGAAAGACAAAGCTAACTTCGTCTATGCCGAAGTTTTGATATACTTGAAAAAGCTTGTCTCAACGGTTAGCGACTTCGACCAAACTTCGCAGATCAGCTGAAAAACATTTAATATTACCCATGACCATTAGGCCGGACATTTGCACATGACTCAAAAAATTCGATATATTTTATAGAAAATTGATTAAAAATCCAAAATCAGATATTATATATTGAGGTTTTATGGCCTCGAGAAGTTCAAATTTCTCATTAATTTATATTTGAATTGTCAATGTAGACAGAGACCTTTTACAAAAGTGTCAAACAAATAAATTAAATATTTCAAGTTAATATATGGTGTTGTGATAAACACTCTGGACTAGTCCGGCGAACCGAGTTCAATTCTCGGTAGAACCTAAACTTTATTTGAATAAAAAGCCAAATTTTTAGTAAAAATACTGTTTATATAATTTACAAGTGCATAGTTCAATATGCCATTCATATTTTTTCATTACAATACATATTTGTGTAGTTTGAAGGCAATAAGGATATGCCATAATCAGCAATAACCATAAATTTGGTGCCGTCCGATGTGTTGCTGCAGAAATTGTACGACATGTTGAAATATTTTATTTTACAATTTTTTTTACAAAACAATCACTTTGTGATTTTCACAAAATTTTTGTTTGCCTACTGTAGTATTATTTCATCATTAACAAAGGTCGCTGTAAGCTCAACTTTAAACTTGCCGAAAAACTGTTGATTACCCTCTTGGGCGAAAGTTTTAAACTATAATAAAAACTGTTGCATACCCAAAAGCTTTTGTTCTTTAACGCTTTAAGCTTAAAACATAACTTAGAAAACCGTAATATCCTAGCTTAGATTAAGAGATAAGAATTACTATAAACCTTATGTGCCCACAAGAACCAATGTAAAAAAATTTTATAAATAGGGCGCTTTGCTGGACTGAATAAACAGACTTGCTTCCCACCCGCGATACAGCACACCTCAATTTGAACTCTTCGCCTTTTCACTACTATGACGTTTCTAGCAGCTCAAAAACAAAATTAAGGGGAAATTTGAACCTTTAAAGCCTTCTCGAGGCCGTTAAACCTCAATATATCTGATTTTGGATTTTTGACATATTTTCTATAAAATATACAGCATTTTTTAAACCATGTTGTGCTAAGAGCTAGACAAAAAATTACTTTTCATATAAGGCATGTACGGTCTAATGTACATATATGTGGCAGTGGAAAATGGACGCCAAAGTGTAGAGACAGATGTAGGGAAGGCCAATGTGCTGAACAAGGAAGAAAATGTAGAGACGAAATCAAAACGTTAAAGCAAAAACGTAGTAAACAAGACATCAAAGAAAAAAGTAGAGCATGCGACAGTAAATATGTATGTGTGAGTGATGCTTTTTACCATTCATTACACCACTGGGACAATTTGAGTTCCTTAGAATGCCACTTAGCTTAAAAAATGCACCTTCCACATTTCAAAGTAACACTAACAAAAATTTTCGCTGACATGGTTAAAGATGGGAAAGTAATAAATTACGATATATTGATAGCAACAGAAAATATTGCTGATCATTTTGAGATTCTGAAGAAGGTTTTCCTACGAGTTGTGGAAAATAAATGAGATCTAAGACTGGACAAATGTGAGTTTTAACGTCAATCGTGCAAACGAAACGGGTTTGGATGCAATAAATTCTTATCGTGTAACCACAAAGGTTCAAGAGGTTTAAAGTTCTATCGGGCTCTGCTCGTATTTCAGACGGTTCATAAAAGATTTTGCTATTATTGCAAAGCCGTTGTATGACATAATGGAAAGGGTAAAAAGTTCAAGTTTCAAGAAGAAGAGTTAAATGCGTTTATCACGTTAAAGAAAAAATTATTAGAGTCGCCGACTTGGTCCCATTTACTACAGAGTTACAATGTGATGCTACTGTAGCTCGTTAGGCTGAGGAGCTATATTTCTTCAAAGAAAGAAAGATGATAAATTTCAACCAGTATTTTACATTTTAAAACGAACCACATAGGTACAGTCAAAGTTTCACAAGTTTGAGCTAGAAGAGTTGGCAATAATAAATGCATTAAAAAGGTTTTGTGTTTATCTTCAAGGTATCTCTGACTTTGACACTAAACAAAAATGAAATAAATACTCGCATTGCCAGATGGGCACTCGAGTTACAGAAATGCGATTTTGATCTTGAACACAGATCTGGGAAAGGACGTAACATGTAGATGCACTCAGTCGAAACAACAATATTTTGATTATTGAGACAAACACATTTGAAGAAAACCTAATTATATTGCAAAGTCGAGACGAAGAATTACAAAATTATACGGTCCAATCCACAGCAACGACACAAAGAAGAAGCATATAATTTGGCGCCGCGAAATAAGGCCCCAATGAAATAAGACCCAAAAAAAAAAAATGAAATAAGGCCCCAAAAATTTGTATGGGAAACAAAGACAACTATTTTTCTCAATTTTCTCAAATTTGGGGTGTTATTTCATTTTTTGGGGCATTATTTCCTAAATAAAATTTCAAAATGAAATAAGTAGGGGAGAATAGGGGGTTCTGAGCCGCTGGGGGTTGTGAGCCACTCGAATATTGACCACAAAAAAAAATAAATTTAAACTTTTTGTTTATGTCAAGTGTCTCCCTTCTTATTACCTATCTTTTGGCTAGCAACCGATCAGTCAACAGGTTCTTTAAGTTTGTGAACCAGAACTCGACTTTTTTTTCAAAAAAAAAAGTTTTTTTTTCCATTTTTGGCTTATGAATATTATACAAAATTTTTTTCGTAATGCCATAAGTAAGTATGAGGGAAATATCTTTGGTCAATTGCCTTTTTAACAGAAATTTGTTTTTTTTTTTAAATAATTTTTTTTTTGTTTATGTGACGTCACCAAAAAAAAAAGTGAGATATGGGGGGTTGTGAGCCACTTTGAAAAAAGTCGGTTTTTACTTCCAAAGAGAATATTGCTTGAATATTATTGAATATTATTGGGAAAACTCTCCTAAGGAAAAAAAGACATTAACAAAGGCAAACATTGGAACAGCCACCAGCAAAAAGTGCTCGTATATAAAAAAAAACAAGCCCGATGCCGTCAATCAATTTTCACTCTTCATTGATATTTCTTAATTCAGAATATGAGAAAAATTGTTATTTTTTTCAATTATTAAACAATACTTGCTTAAAAACACGAATTTTGAACTTTTAAGAGGGTGGCTCACAACCCCCCACAAATTTTTGAAATTTCAAAAAATCACTTTTTTTTCAATATAAAATATTGATTTTTTTTTCAAATAAAATTTTAAATCTAGTGATGAGGAAAGTTTTGTGCATCTTTTACCTAAAATACAAAATTTACAGAACGAAAAAATATTGATTTTTGGCGAAGTTGTGTTCGAAAAACAAAACTATGATCACAACCCCCCACTCTCCCCTACCCAAAAGAAGAAATGAAATAAGGCCCCAAAAATAAGTTTTGCGGTCTTACTTCATTTCGCCGAAATAAGATCCCAATTTTAATATGAATTTTGTGGCGTCTTATTTTATTTCTCTTATTTTTGCTGAAATATGAAAAAAAAAAAATTACAATAACTCCAATAACGGTTAATTTTATTATCTGGCGGCGTTCTTTGACTAAGTATTTGATGCATTTTTATACAGATGTGCAATAGTACCGTTTTACAATTTTTTCAGTGAGTATGTTGATCAGTTTAGTGATTTACATTGTGTGAAGCAGACGTACAAGTGCGAGATAAAATTATGGAATGCGAAAAAATTGTTGGATTACGGCGAACTGGATATTTGTTCTACGTCAAGGAACAGAAAATGCTGTATTTTGACGAGCTAATTATATTGTCTAACTCAAAAAATGATAGCGCCGCAGCCGAAAATTTTTTACAAAAAAAATTGCGCGATTTTTATGTAAAAAATGTTTATTAATATTTAATGTTATAGATAGTTTATTTCAATAAAAGTCCAAACTAAAAAATATTTTAAAATTTTTTTTAAGGTATTTCCGATATTTTTTTTTATTGAATAAATTGAATAAAGCAATAAAATGAACAAAAAAAAAAATTGAAAAATTGGGGTGTTATTTCATTTTTCACATTGGGGTATTATTTCATATGAATTGGGGCCTTATTTCATTTTATCGTTTGGGGACTTATTTAATTGTGGACTTATTGCCTGCAGCCTATATTTTACTTGTACTTTTTCTACATCAAACGAATTTCAAAGCTTCTCAGAATCACAGAATGTAAAAAAAATGTTAAATTGGCTATACAGCTCCAAAGGGGCCAAGCCAAGCTTCTCTCAATCTCTTGGCGTGTGTGCTTTAAATTTTTCGCACAAGAGAAAGGGACCTACAGTTTAACGCCGAATCCCAACGGCAAAGTTTGAGAATTTGCTTTTTCATGGCTAGTTACTTCACAGCTGGCGCCAATAGCTGGCGACGGTGACCGTGTGTGTAAAAGCTAGATTTCTAAAGAAAGAAAAATATTTTTATTATAAGATGTTCAGAGGCGGGATCGAACCCACGACCTCCCGCCCAGCAGTCCAGCACACTAACCGCTGGGCCACCGACGGCCACAACAATTGAAAATGTTCTCAAAAATTGGCTGGATGGGCTACTGCCAATTCAGCCGAGGTGGTCATTTAACCAAACAAATTTTTCATAAATAAATGACATGAACCAACCTTTCCAATAAATGTTTAACCTTTGAAAAATATATTTTTTATGTATAGCAAAATTAAATTCCAATTTTTAAAAGGACCACGCCAGTATATAATAATATTAATAATTTTTTTTATGAATTTATAGCTTAAAACAAGTAAGACCGTTGCAGTCGAGGAGCTCGACTTGGAAATACCCTGTACAATTGACTTTGCCCCTTTAATAAAGTCTTATTTTCATCTTCTGAAAAGTAATAAATTGTTCAAACTTAACGAAGCTTAATTTGATATATACGTTGTCAAATAGCTTGATTAATCCCTTATTTAAGTATGACATTGGGCTGAAAAGCCAAATACGATTTTTATACGATTTTGTTGAAACATGATAAGTTCAAGACAAGCTTAAAATATGTAGTTTGTTTCAACGAAAAAACTTACTTTGGCGCAAATCTGTGGCAAATATATGACGTGCAGCTATAAGCAGTTCCTTTCGCAGGTGTGCAGCTTCCTTCGGGCAATTTGCCATTAAGTTGAGCATTCCAGTGGTTACAGATAAAGAGTTAGCTATAACGACATCCTACGAAAGTGGAAAATAATGGTTTGAATAGTCTGTTCATCGTGTTTAGTTTAAACGCAAATAATTACCTGAAAAATTCGCACAATGTATGCCAAAAATGACAATGTCTTAATTTGAGCCCCCATAAAGTCGACAAAAATTTCTTTTTGAGTAGAGTTCCTGCAAATAGATCAATTCAAAATGTATTGGAAAAAAATGTATACATCTATATAAAAGTGAAAGTATGTTTGTATTGTTTGGTCCTAATGGGCGGCTAAACTGCTGAACCGATTTTCACGATATTTTCACAGTCGGCGGTGCCACAGAAACCTCTTCCGGACCAAATTCCAACCGAATTCCAATTCTTAGGTGGCACAGAAATTTCATTTGGTTGGTTTCCAACCTCCCATGTTTTGTTAGGAGATTTGTCAAAACGCTTTTTTAGTGGCTCCCCATGGACAATGGCTGCGCCATCTACTTGACAGTCAGCGGATTAAGGGCTGATATTTATGTTTAGCGCCAACAAATTTTCAATTTTGCATTATATTTATGGAGAATATGAATTAAATTTTAATTTTAATTAAAAAATGCAACCTAAAACATATTACACAATCAAAAAATTTGAGTGAAACATAAAATTAAACCATAACTAAAAAAAAAGGGAAATTTTTTGGCGAGAAATTCAGCCCTGTTTTTAGAGATGGAACTTCAATTGGAGCATCTGCTGTTCTAACTTTCTTATAGGAAAATGAAATCTCTCGAAGTTCTGTAGCACCGAGAGATTTACAAAACAACCGTCGGCAAAATCTCTAGAGATTTCTGTAGCACCCCCGAGAATGTTTATTAGGGAGTCCTAAGACATGTGTTAATTCACATATGAATTAGTTTAAGAATTAAGAATTTATATTTACATGAATTATAAAAAGTAAATGAAGTTAAAGCTATGTTTAAAAACGTATGTAATTGAAATCTATATACATATAGTGATAAGACTTTTTACCTGATCATCACCCTTGAAGCTAAACCGTAATAGTTAGAAATTTCAAAATTTTACAATAACTTCCTATAGTGATCGGACATTGTACTAAGAAAGCATTTCCTCAACGCAGCTCCCATTGCTCCCCAAAACGAAAAAAACGTTTAAGTGCTGAAAATAATTACTAGAAGTGTGTTTTCTAAACATCGAAAAATAACAAAAAATTATATTTGTTTAAAAATACAATAAAAATACAATTTGAAAACAAAAAATAAACAAAAAATATCTTTGCTCGCGTCAGGCCATGATTCGAACCCACAGCTGCTGACATGGGCGGCCGATTCTTTACCCTCGCGCCACTTTGGCCTTTTTCAATTCGGTGGCAGACCACTTATAATTATGAAGCGCTCAGTCCGCAAGGCATATTTCTTTTGTAATCTATTATAAAGATAAAGATTCTCAAATAAATGCTTAATTGTTTGAATGGAATTTTAATATCCCTATTCTAGCGATACTTAGTCCTTGGTTCCTCCCAGGGGGGCGAAAACATTTCGTTATTCACACGTACACGACCCGAACGTTTGCCGAAGCTGAGACCAAAAGAGCAGAAAGCCGTCATTCGCTCGCAAGAGTTCGAAGCGACATCAATACTCTCTCACTTTTTGGCCTCGCTCTATATCTATAAAAAGAGAGTGTACTGACTGGCTGACTGACTGATTCACTGACTCAATGGCAATTTTCGCACAGCCTAAACGGTAAGAGATAAAAGGCTGTAATTTGGAGAGGAGTTCTGTTAGTGGAGAAAGTGCGTACAGACGGAGCCCACGAGGAAAATGGATGGAAAATTCTGCACTCAAAAAACTATTTTTCTTCCGATTGGCTTCAGCCTCGGTTTGTAAGGATGGAATACGAAATAGTTTGAATTGTGATTTTCTGATTTTGGAAAATTTGGCCCAAAGGTCGGAAAATTCTGCATAATAAAGTATTTTCCATCCGATTGGCTTGAAACTCGGTTTGTAAGGACAGAATACGAAATGATTTAAAATGTGATTTTTCAATGTCGGAATATCCGCCCCAGGTTGTCTTAAAACTCGGTTTGTAGAGATATAATACGAATTAATTTAAAAAGCGACTTTCCAAAGTCGGAAAATTTGTCCCGACTGCCGGAAAATTTCCGGAAAAATTCGAGAAGAAAACTTTTTATCATCCGATTGGCTTGAAGCTCGGTTTCAATTTATGAAATAGAAAAATGTGATTTTCCAATGTCGGAAAATCTGATCCCGGCGAGTGAAAATGCGCAGAAAATACTGCATGCAAGAAAACTTTTATTCATCCGATTGGCTTAAACGATAGAATACGAATTAATTTGAAGCATGATTTTCCAATGACGGAAATTCGGCCCCCAGGTGTGAAAATTCCAGGAATATTCTACCTGGAAAATAACTATTTTTCATCCCTCGGTTTGTAGGGATAAAATGCAAAATAATTTGAAGTGTGATTGAATGTGATTTCCAATTCGAACCCGGAAGTAAAAACAACCGGAAAATGTAATATGCAAAATAACTATTTTTTATCTGATGGACTTGAAACTCGGGACAGGGAAGAGGTTGCGAAGTGGATGGGTTGTGGGTGGGACCTGGGTGGGACGTGAGTGGGCTTGCGATGGGATGCGGGTGGCACGTTGTTCTGGAAGTGGGAGGTAATGGGAATGGGTAAATGGGAAGTTGGTGGGATGTGTGCGGGAAGTGGGAGGGATGAGGGCGGTAAGTGGGTGGGATTTGGTTGTTATGGGGGTGGTATGTGGGCTGATATTGGTTCTATACTGTTAAAAGCGCAGCGAAGCACTCATTGCTAGCAAAAAATAAATCTCTTCTTGTTCATAAACACAATCCGTCCCAAAGAACTTGTGAGATGGTTTTAGGGGGACCTAGCTGTTGGGCCATCGGACGGGTCGCAGGTTGCGGATAGCGAAAGGCCTTCTTATGGAGGTTAGCTGCGAATAAGTGGGTTTACCCCACAAATAAGCAGTCCCGGACAGCCAGCGGGTGTCACACCGTTGTGCACCGACAAGGCGCTTGTGTTGCCGCCTTCTATAAGTAGCCTCACACACACCCAACTCCCACACACTACCTACCCCTCTCCCATCCCGCACATCTCACACCGGGCCGGACTAAGGTGTCACTCGGACCGTGCCGAGAGTCAGCCTGACTGGAGGCCCGGGTAACAAATAGTCCAGTCTTGAACGGTGGGCTCAGGCAAGTGGCGACCGCCTGTTCTAAGTAGCCTTGCCACTGGTGGGCCTCGGCCGGTGGTCGAACATATATAAGCCCAATAACAAGAAACTTCAAGCATGAAGAAACATAAGAATCAAGTTCAATTTCAGAAGGATCTCCCTGCAACCGCTGTCGCAAGGCAGTTTGAAGAGAGGCAGATGGACGAGAAACGCGCACCAGTGCGTAGAACCCCACCACGGGGCCCCTACCGAGCTCCTGCGGTAGGAAAGAGTATAGGAACAAAGAGGGACCATCCCCTCCCCCCAAAGGGAACACGCCCCGCCTCCTCTGGAGGACAAAGGCCAACTCCCAATGGGGACAAACGTTCCAAGCAGGACTCCTTCCCTGCAAGAGGACAGCCAGGAGGCCTAGATGACCCAAATCGTCGAGGCCTCTGTGGCTCCAGAATCAAGTGGTACCTGAGATACCTCAAGCATGGCCACACACCGGAGGAAGCCCTCCGGATGGCAAAGGAGCCTCGAACTGGGGCATCAGAGGGGCAACCACACACCCCTGCCCCAAAGAGAAGCAGCGCGGATATAACACCGCCTACAGCTACGCCGAAGCGTCAGTGCACAGCAGTGACGTCGAAAGACGCCATGGCTAGCACCCCCTCACAGGCAGTAGCCTATGAGGAAGACGCGAACGGCGGGCCCGGCACGTCCAGGGCTGCAGCAGAGGCTGCTGCAACTGACAGTGAAGAAAGGGCAGTAACTCCCCCTCAGTGCCCATTCCACCCCAAGCAACGTATGCAGACGTTGCGAAAAAGGTGAGGGTAGCAGTAGTGCCTGAGGAATACCCTCAGGTCAACCTCAACCATGAGGAGCTATCTGCACTTGAGGAGGCGATACTGGAGGAAGTCTTCCTGGCATGTTGGGATACGCCCATCAGCTTCGCAGGAATTCATTTCCGGCCGGGTCATCTAATCATCGACTGCAACGATGAGACGACCGCGGAGTGGCTGATGAGCAACGTGTCAAGGTTGTCAGAATGGAAGGGAGTTCCCCTTCTCGGTAAAATGGGAGAGAATATCCCCTCGCCCCATTACATTACCGTCTTCCTCCCAAGGAGTGCCGCGAAAGCGGATGAATGGGTCCTCACAATGCTGAGGAACCAAAACAACATCGTGACTGACATGTGGCGGGTCATGTCACGAAAGGACCAAGGGGCGGAGCCCTCATGGTCATTGGCATCGACGAAGTTTCGATGCAGGCCATCGTCTCGATGGGTCGCCAGCTAAACTTCAGGTACGGGAAGATCCCCGTACATGGTCTCAAGAAGACCGCGAAGCTGGCTGGACAGACCCATCAGCAAGAGACGGAGGCAGAACACCCCGCCGAAGCGGAAAGTAGCGAGTCTCCGTGTGAGGAACCCCTCACAGATAAGGAGGACGTCCCTGAGGACGAGGAGCTCGACGGGGAATCCCCCGTAGAGGACATGGAGGTGGTGGAGGATGCAGACGCACCCTTGTCCTCACAAGAGCTCGCCTCAGAGCTCGCAGTCCATGAGGACGAAGAAGCCGACACCACATTGGTGTTCGGAGGCGTCGAGAGCAGCCCTGGCTCTCCGCCAGATAGCGCAGATAATTCGGCGCAATGATGACTCCCCCCTCAGTCATCAAAAGCACCAAGCTAGTCCAGGTGAACGTTCACCATGCGAAGGCGGCCTCGGCCGTCCTAGCTAGAACGTTCACCCGACAACACCTAGGACTAGCTCTAATACAGGAACCCTGGTGCAATGAGGGAATAAAGGGCCTGTATACGAGAGAATCCACGGTAATTTGGGACCAAAGGCATGCCTTCCCCAGAGCCTGTATAATGATAAGGAAGAATATTAAATATACTATCCTTTCAGAATTTCTCTCCAGGGACTGCGTCGCGATAGCGACCACCGAAGTAAAGCAGGGAAAGACCACGGTCATAGCCTCTGCCTACTTCGCTGGAGATAGAATGTGTCCCCCCCCCAAGAGGTGTCGGCCCTGGCAGAATACTGCAGGAGCAAAAGCCTGCCGCTCGTTGTCGGATGTGACGCAAACGCCCACCACGTCGCATGGGGAAGCTCCGATGTAAACGATCGAGGTGAGTGTTTACTAGAATTTCTATCCAGGCTCGACCTGGAAATATGTAATGTAGGATCTGTCCCGACATTTGTAACTCGAGTAAGGGAGGAAGTCCTTGACCTCACCTTCTCCAGCAAGTCAATTAAACCTTTTATAAAGGATTGGCAGGTCTCATTAGAGGAATCTATGTCGGACCATAGAATTATCCAATTTAGATTGGAAACTAGCATACAGCAGAATATCCCTAGCAGGAATCCCCGTAAGACAAATTGGGAGGCTTCCATTCCACGCTAGGAAATAATATATCTAGGATTCGGTCACCGAAGCATCCCCTAGAACTAGAAATCTTAGTCGACGAACTAAACAAAAGTATAATCGATGCTTACGAAGAGAATTGCCCTCTTAGCAAATCGAGAAAAGAAAATGATGCCCCTTGGTGGAATCCTACCTTGGAGAAACTCAGAAAGAAGACCCGAACTCTTTTTAATGAAGCCAAAAAGAATGGGGACTGGCACAAGTACAAGCAAGCCCTGACACTATACAATAGTGAGATTAGGAAAGCCAAAAGAAAGAATTACAGGAAATTCTGCGAGTCTATAGAAGACACGAAAGAAGGAGCAAGATTGCATAGAGTCCTGGCCAAGAAAAGCCCGGATGGCAACATCTCGCTCAAAAAGGCTAATGATGCCTATACAGTGAGCAGCGAGGAGAGAGTACGTCTCTTGTTGGACACCCACTTCCCGGGAAACATCCCCGCGGAAGAATGTGTCGACCAAGAGCACTGCTACCAGCCTCGCAGCTCCGACTGGGCAGAAGCCAAGAAAGTTGTGTCCGCAGGCAGACTTGAGTGGGCAATTGGAACATTCCAGCCCTTCAAATCCCCCGGACCGGATAACATTTATCCAGCATTCCTGCAGGAAGGAAAGGACATACTCCTACCCATCCTCAGGAAGATCATCACCAGCAGTCTGGCAACTGGGTATATCCCACGTGCCTGGCGCAGAGCAAGGGTAGTCTTCATCCCCAAGGCAGGGAAGAAGGATATAACTAACCCCAAGTCCTTCAGACCCATTAGTTTGACATCGTTTTTACTGAAAACGATTGAAAAGCTAGTGGACAATAGCATACGAAGTACGCTGTTAAAGGAGGCACCCCTCCAACCAACACAGCACGCGTACAGAGCAGGCCGTTCGACCGACACGGCATTGTATCAACTCGGGAAGATGCTCGAGAAAACAATAGAAGACAAGGAAGTGGCTCTATGCGCCTTCCTAGACATTGAGGGAACATTCGACAACACATCCCATAGTGCTGTCAAGAATGCCCTGATCAGAAGAGGAATAAACCCTACTGTAGGCAGATGGGTAGACTCACTACTACGATGCAGAGAAGCCTCTGCAGTGGCGGGTGAAGAAACCATCACAGTCACCACAACTAGAGGATGCCCTCAGGGGGAGTTCTCTCCCCATTGTTGTGGAGCCTACTAGTGGACGAGCTCCTAGAAAAACTCGCCTCCCTGGGCATAACATGCCAAGGATACGCTGATGACATTGTCATCGTTGCGAGAGGAAAGTACGAGGAAACCCTATGTGACATAGTCCAGAGGGGTCTGAATGTCACGTCTAATTGGTGCAAGGAGGTTGGGCTCAACCTAAACCCTGCGAAAACCATTATAGTACCATTCACTAGGAAATACAAGTTAAGTAGAATGAGGCCAATACGCTTATCCGGCTGCCTCATTACACCAGAAAAAGAAGTCAAATACCTCGGCGTTGTCTTCGACAACAGGCTGAGGTTTGACAAGCACTTAGAGTATACACTCAGTAAATGCACAAGAGCACTATTCACATGCAGAAGCATAGCCGGAAAATCGTGGGGCATGGCACCACACATACTCCGATGGCTATACCTCATGGTTGTGAGACTAATGCTCACTTATGGAGCTGTCGTGTGGGGAGATAGAGCAAACCTCCTCACAGTAAGGACGCAGCTGCAAAAACTGCAAAGGCTAGCATGTATATGCATGACTGGAGCCATGCGTACCTGTCCGACAGCGGCAATCGAGGTTTTGTTGGAGCTAACACCACTCTACCATACCATCGGCCTGAAGAAAAAAGCAACATTGCTTAGATTAACAACAGAAGGAGTGGGTAGAAACCACATAGTAAGCCTCAGAGACTCTGAAAAGCTGGAAAAGGAAATCCCTTTAATCCTCCAACCCAGAGACGAAATGGTGGCCGAGTATCACTTTGACAGGAATTTCACTGTACACCAAAGTAATAAGAGAGAATGGATCTCACTTGAAGAGACACATAAAATGAAACCACACACAATTATGTGGTACACAGACGGGTCCCTAACGCCCCAAGGAACCGGACTTGGGGTAGCAGGACCAGGAACGAAAATATCTGAACCAATGGGAGAATTCACAAGCATATTTCAAGCTGAAGTATGTGCCATCTCCCGTTGTGCAGACCGTAATATGGGGAAGAACTACCACAATAGAGAAATAGCTTTCCTTTCCGATAGCCAAGCAGCGCTTAAAGCACTCAGTAGCAATAAGTTCACCTCTAAGCTAGTCTTAGAGACAAAGAACAAATTAGACCAACTAGGCAGCAGGAACAACCTGACCCTACGATGGATACCGGGACACAACAACATCCCCGGAAACGAATTGGCCGACGAACTGGCACGCAAGGGTGCAGCCACCGCAATGGTAGGGGCAGAACCCTACTGCGGCATAGGCCAACACACAATAAAAGAACTTCTAAGAAAGGAAGAGAAAACGCTTAGATCAGCCTCCTGGGTAAACACCAAGGGAATGAGACAAGCTAAAGCATTAATAGTGAACCACGACCTCAAAAGGTTCCAAAAGTTAATCCAACAAGGAAAGAATGCCCTCAGAATTCTGACAGGGTTATACACGGGTCACTGCAGACTGAGGAGCCACATGTACAAGTTGGGAATAACAAACACCCAGCTGTGCAGATACTGTAAAGAGAAGGAGGAGTCTTCTGAGCATATACTAGTACACTGCGATGCCCTAGCGAGGCGCAGACTCAACAGATTTGGGAAACACATTCTACACCCAAGTAATATCAGTAACTTAGAACCCACAAAAATCCTGACTTTTGTACAGGAGTTAGGGCTGCTAGGGGAGTTGTAAATTCAGTAGGGTGGCACAATAGACCAAAATTGGTCGCGGTGCACCACTTCCCCAACAACAAATAATAATAATCATAAACACAAAGCGAACGGTCGTTTTCTTCTTGGCAAACGCAGCAGCTAATCAGATCTTTTTAATTGTCCGCGATTCCCAACATAACCAAAGTGGTTAAATTTAGCTTGTATTTTTATTCAAATTTTACAACATGAGGAAAACATTTTTTTTGGGAAATCAAATACGAGAGGATATCTCTATTTTTATTCCATTTGACCTCATTAACTCAAAAAATAAATAACCCGTGCCGACTTGATACCAAACCTTTTACATAATAATTTGTACTGACTTACATACTACAGGAGGAATTAAGAATTTATGTTTAATTACGTAATACCACTTTAGAACTGCGCAATATCTCTGACGTGTTGACTGATTGAAAACCATTATTTTTGGTATTTAGTGCGCGCTTCTTCGCTTAAAAATTTAAAGTAAAGTGGTGCATCTTCATATTATATTGTCTTTGCAATAAATAAATAAAATGATAATAAATGATATATAACGAATACATGATGAATTCATTATACAAAGTGTTAGGATTCGACAACCCTAGCAGAAAGCGGAATTGAAAACGAAGCCTCTGCAGCAATTTATTTAATAAGCGGATACAACAAGCGCGACTGCAACCAAAGGACCCCCATTCGACAGAGCATTGCCTGGTTCATCAGAGGCCCGTGGAGGACTTGCTTTTTGCCCATTGGATCACCTAATATTGATTGTCCGTCTGAGTGAGCAAATAACAAAAACAAATTCTAAACAAACGCTGAAGCTCGAAGAAATTGATACACCCACACGTCAGCTGGCCACTTGGACTTTGGACTTCGAAAATCTTCTAAAACTGCCTAAGGCCTTATAAGCTTAGCTTAGCACGTTCTAAAACCAAAACTTTTTAATTCTGTTGTAAAATAAAAATATAGCATAGCTTTAGGCAGCAAATAGGGCGCGAAATTCAAATGGCCACTTTACTCAGGACTCCACCACCCGCCACTTACCCTGCGTCTGCGACAGGTGTTTCGCATTCGTCTAATCCACCGGACCAATCACTTTCCATACCATCTAACCCATTTACACATGTAGATAAAAGAAAACGGTCAGATTTGTGGCCGGATTGTGATTTTGCGACTCTTATTGGAGCAATTCATAGCATTGGAGAGAGAATGGACACCAACTTAAAGAACCTAAGCAAACCAATGGCAACGAAGGAGGACATGGAAGATATCAAAACGCATCTCGGAGGAATAATCCAAAAAATTTAAAACTTGGAAACCGAAAATAAAGAGCTAACAGCAGAACTAACCCAGTTGAAAGCAGATAGGGAGATGGATAAGAGAGAACTAAACAGGCTGGTTAACATCAGCAATGAAAAAAACCTTATAGTCAAAGGTATACAAAAAGATTTGGTGACAAAAGAGGGCGTGGAAACACTTGTAGAAATGGAGACTGCTGAAATGGCCACCGACATTTTAAAAAATACTAGAAAACTAGCTGGAAGCTCGGTTTTCATAGAAAAAGATCTCAGCTTGGAGAAACAGGAGCAGAAGTCGGTGTTGCTGCAGCTCAAAAGGGAACTGGTGAACGTCAACAACTCCTACAAAGTGTTCGTCAAAAGCGACGCGATTAATGTCAATGGCAGATGGATGCATTTCAACAACCATAAAACTCTAGTGAGCAAGGGGCAGCCAGCTGAAGCGGAATTAAAAGAGCTGTACGGTAGAGAACTTCTTATGGAGGGCATAAATTACCAAGCACTTCTCACCAAAGCTAAAGGGTCCAAAAACGGCCCAATTTAAAGAAAAGGAATAATAGAAGGTCAAATAATTTAAATAATGTAACCAAACTTAGTCTTAACATATTAGTATATAACATTGCAGGCTTAGCCAACAGTCCCACTTTCTTAAATTTATAAATCAGCACGACATCATTATTTTACTTGAGACATTTGCCGAATCCCATTTGGAAGATTACGAGGCCTATTTTAAAAACTACGTGCTTCTGTGGGAGCCTGCAATCAGAACGAGTACTAGAGCAAGCGGAGGCGCTTTGTACGGAATCCGAAAAGAGCTCGAGCAGAACATAAATTGCATATTTAGCAGCGCGCCCTTCCACATATTCCCAGTCTATCTGAACTGTAATCGGTGGCCAGAACACTACGTAAAACTATACGATGCCCTACTTCAATCCGACGTACCAAATGCAATGATATTCGGCGATTTAAATGCCCGCATAGCACATGAGCAAGTAATAACAGAGGACGCGCACTCCAACGCAAGGTATGCAAATCTTCCGAGAGGAGCTAAGGACCCGATCTTAGATGGGAATGGAAAAAAATAAATTGAGATGTGTGAATCATTTAACTTGACGGTTCTAAACGGCAGATCAAAAAGCGACCCCGATGGCAACTTCACATTTGTAGGAGCACAGGGATCGACAACGATTGACTACTGCATAATTAACGGAGGGTGGCACCAGTTTGTGACAGATATGGAAATTAAAAACGAAATATAATCGGATCATTTGCCTTTAATAGTCAGCATTGAGATCAGACCGACACATCAACAGCAAAAAGATAAGCTGCTACCCAAGTTATTGTGGAAAGAGCACGGAGCTGGAAGGTTTGCGGCAGAATTGGACAAAAATTTGAGTATGGGGGACAGACTTGGAGTTCAGACATCGGTAGAGACCCTAACAGAATGCATCACAAAGGCAGCACAATTTATGCAAAGACCGAAAAAAAATGCTTCTATCAGACAACAACCATGGTTTGGAAGAGAATGCGCTGAATCAAGAAGCAAAGCCATGTGCCTATTGCGTCAGGTGCAGAAATCTACCACGAGCCTGGTAAAAACCGCTTACTGGGCAGCCTTGTGTAAGCGCACGCAAAACGAATACTATAGGCAGATGGAAATAGCCTTGAACGCTGTAAAGGACAGCAAAGACCTCTGGACACTGCTGAGGCAGGTAAATGGAACCGCGACTAGCAAACCAATCAGGATTGATGCAAGCAAACTGGCAGCGCATTTCCAAAGCCTGTTGTTTATAGATGTTCCTCCAATGCAACACCTGTTTGCCTTGCCATTTACCAGTGTCCCGGAGCTAGATATGGAAATTGATATCACGGAGGTAACATCAGCAATATCGCGCAGTAAACGAAATAAGGCACCCGGGGAGGATAGAGTCCCAGCAGAGTTCCTGAAAAATGTCACACCTTACTTTGTACTACTTCTTACGAAAGTATATAATACAATTTTTTATATAGGAAATGCACCAGAAAACTTCAGACGAAATGTTATATACCCAATCTTTAAAAAAGGAGAGGCAAGCGAACCATCGAACTACAGAGGTATATCCTTTTTAAACGACCTTTGCTTCAATATTGCTGAATCGTCTTTCTAACTGGGTCAAAAAGCACGATATCTTAAGCGAATACCAATCCGGATTTCGAGAAGGCTACTCTACTGTTGACAGCGTCTTCACCTTCACCGCCGTTGCAAAACAGTACTTGGAAAACAAAAAAAAGATGTTTGCGTTCTTTGTCGATTTTAAAGCCGCATTCGATACGATTGACAGACGAAGCCTCTACCTAAAACTCAGCAACATTGGAGTATCTACTAAGGTAATTCAAATGATCCAAAGCCTATACATCTGCAACAAGACCGCATTTTGGGATGGCCACAACCTATCCAGGTTGCTTACTGAGCCCGTTACTTTTCGCACTGTACGTCGACGATATATCATCCATTCTGCCAGGGGGTGTTCAACTGGGATCGGAACGAATCAAAGTCCTAATGTATGCCGATGACATGGTACTTTTGGCCGATGACGCCCGTGATTTGCAGCAAATGATCGACGCAATGCACTCGTACTGCCAAACGTGGGGTCTTCTAATTAACTGCGAAAAATCGAAGATAATGGTAATACGAGAAACAAGGGCTCGAAAAGAAAGGACAGATACTTGGTCTATCAACGGAGTGAATTTAGATATTGTCACCGAATTCCAGTACCTGGGAGTCACTGTTACTCCAAATATGTCATTCCGCAAGCATTAAAACAAAAAACTAAGCGACTCGAAAATTGCGATTAATACCACGTGGAACAAACTGCTTAGATAAAGAAACGTCAATCACAGCACTAAGTACAAATTGTTCTTAGCCACAGCAAGAGCCATTATGTGCTATGCAGCCCAAGTATGGGGCTTTGGTCAATACGAAGAAGTAGAAAAACTCCTCCGCTTTTATATAAAGAGGGTTTTCCACTTGCCTCTATGCTCGCCCAACTACGCTATACACTTGGAAACGGGTCTCCCAACTATGTTTCTCTACACATTACAACTGCACTTTGATTATATTAAGAAAACTATGCAAATGCCATCGACACGTCTTCCAAGAATTGTCACAGAACACTTACTAAAAGAAAAATCACAGTTCGTTGGCAGGTGGGAAGCCATGGCGCTGGACCACAATATAATTTGCAATATAGAGGATAACAGTACATGGAACCTTTGGCAGACACAACTGCTGCAGAGCATAGACAGCAGGGAAAGGATTGGCTTTGAATCCCAAGCCCGTGAAAGTCAGTCTCGTGACACGTACAGCAAACTGTAGTATAACTTAAAAGATAAAAATTATTTCAGTGACAATTTAGACATTACAGCAATATCAGTCATTTTTCGAACGAGAACGGAACTGCTTAACCTTAACTATATGCCACATATCTCAAGGCCCAGCCATTGCACTCTCTGCAACACCGGAGAAAGAGAAGACACCGCCCACTTCTTTTCTCGCTGCCCAATCCTAAAGGAACTCAGGGTCCTATACTGGGAAAAAGATGCTCTGACCGACCAGGAAATGATCAAACTCTTAAACGGAAGCAATTGGCGTTTGCTCACTTCCTATCTCAGAGAGTGCCTGCAGTATCGACGCGATTTTTTAATGGATTTTGGAGATGTGTAATTAGAGATCAAAATCGATGAGTCATAATTCATAAAAATGTTACCTACATTTGGCTAACGGCAACTTGCCACAGCCAATTTCTTTATAATCATTGTAAATCCTAGATGCCAATTTTTTGGGTCAGTCTCTTTATGACTTTTTTTCCTCTAGTTTATATCTTTAATTTTGTTTAAGATATAAAAATAGAGGCCAGCTAACTTCGGCCGAAGTTTATATACCCTTGGAGCTTGATGTATGCCTGACAGTTTGTATGGCAGCTTTACTATATAGTGGTCCGATTTCGACAAATCTTGTTGAAATTATGTGAAATCATTGAAAATTTATAAATACGAGCGTTGGGAGCGATAACATTGAAAACAAAAAAGTTTTTCCCACTAAGACTTTTTTCAGACCTAACTTTTGTATGGCAGCTATACTATATAGTTGTCCGATTTCGACAAGCCTTGGTGAAATTTTGTGAAATCATTAAAAACTTATAAATACGAGCGTTGGGAGCGATAGCAATAAAAACAAAAAAGTTTTTCTCACTAAAACTAGTTTTTCAACTGATCGTTCCTATTGCAGCTATATGCTATAGTCATCCGATCCGGCCGGTTCCGACAAATGTGCAGCGTATTTGTACTAAAAGACTTCGTGTAAAACTGACGGAGGAGATAGCATAGAAACAGACGGACGGACAGACGGACATGGCTATATCAACTCAGCTCGTCATGCTGATCAAGAATATATATACTTTATGTGGTCGGAAATGCTTCCTTCTGTGCGTTACAAACATCCGGACAATTTCAATATACCCTCTCCAAGGGTATAAAAACAAAATTACAAACGGTTTATGATATATGGACAGTTTGGGGTGAAATATGTTGGGTATCAAAAAAGGAACTTTACGATGTGATAGGGCCAAGTCCTTTGGGGATTTTTTTAGTTTCGGCATGCTCTTATAAAATATCGGGGTCCGAAGGCGTAACCAGAAAATTACCTTAAAAATGTTGCACAGTGTTATGCTATTCACAATTGATTGTTATTGCTAGGAAATCATTGCAACGCTGGTTGGGCTTTGTTAAAGCACAGCGCCACCGTTCGCTAGCGGCGGCAAAGCACGCCAAGAGTTAAAGCAGTGGTGGAGTATCCAACGCAACGATGTAAAGTGGCAGTTAGCTCCACTTGTGTCGTTTTTGACCAAATTGTCGGCACAAGGTATGTGTGCCATGCATATGAACAAATAAGTGCTCATTTTGTTTTCAAGAACCTTAGCTCCTCGAACGAAAGGGGTGATGATGAGGAACTTGGTCCAGCACAAAGTGATTCAATTGTGAACGACGGCGATTCCATATGTCGACCGGATGAGCCGCCAATTGGAGCAAATGATTGAAAAGTTACAAATAAAGGTAACGATGAACCAGGTTGAACCTACAAACGATTTATTTTTTTGCGATTTATTTAAGTTATACAACTGCCTCCACATGGATCTTCACAGGAAGTAAGGATTAATCAAACACTGCCGAACCCTAGGTGCCTTCACTAAAGCTTCTTACAAATCACATAATGCTATTGCTGCAACTATTGCACACACAACAAAGCATTTACCGCTATTCGTCTCGGCTCGGTTGAAGATAACAACAACAACACGTTAGAAAAAAAAACCAATGTTGTTGTTGCGTTGAGTAAAATTTTGGTGCTTCTTAATTCCAAGAAATATTTCGTGGCGCCGGCGATTTATTGTGTTGAGAGAGTTGAGAGAAATAACGCGCCGGGCAAAATACAAAATGCAAAAGCAGAAAATAGATGCAAGAGACTTCTGTGATGCTTTTGCTGCTGTCGACTTTTAAAAGCGATCACGAGCTTTTGCTTTGACTTATGAACGGAACGGAATCAACAGCAAAACCAAAATGAAAATCGCCGCTGTTTGCTTTTGATTAAATATTGTTTTCGGCTGTTCGCTGCTGCTGGCGCTTTCGTATTTCGCAAAAGCAAAATCAGCAGACGAAATGAAACTTACGGCAGTTTTTTAAACACTGTAATATGCAATCGACGCAGAATTGTCACCATTCTAGAACTGCATTTTTTCATTTTTGTTTTTTTTTTCCCATAAAAGTTATTTCAAACTTTAAACGCGTTTATCTCGAAACCACGTTTTTCGAACTGGCGGCCATGATATCTCCAGTTACACTGAACCGATTTTGATGATTAAAACTGAAATCGACGCAGAATTGTCACCATTCTGGTCTGAACCTCAATCATAATTTTAACAAAACTATAAAAAAAGAGCCAAAAATTGATTTTTCATTTTTTAATGGCCGCCATTTTGTCAAAAAAAAAATCACAAAATTTTTTTTGAGGTTCAGACCAGAATTACATTTATTCTGAATATAACCCCGTTTTTACTTTCCATTTCAGACATTTTGGAAACCTGGAATCATGGTCGCCAGCACTATAACTTTTTTTTGGACACCCTTTTTGATGGCCGATAACTTTTGGAACAGCCCTCGCATCGAAGCAGTAAAGAAGCATCTCTAATCTGTTTGTACCATAATAAGAAAAAAAAAACAGAATTGGAAAAACTCTTGGCGTTTTCAAATAAGTTTTTTTTTAAAAAAGGTCCGAAAACAGCCTTGACATGCAGAATACCCTCTTAATGCCAATTGAAAAATTTGAATTAAAATTATTTCATTTTAATGCCAATTGAAAACTTTGAATTAAAATTATTTCATTTTAATGCCAATTCCAATTGAAAATTATGAATTAAAATTATTTTATTTTAATTTCAATTGAGAATTTCGAATTAAAATTATTTCATTTCAATGCCAATTCAAAATATTTCAATTGGAATTGAAATTTATAATGCCAATTTAAAAATATTGAATTTGCATTGCCAGATTTAATGCCAATTAAAATTATGCATTATCAATTGGCATTACCAATTACAATAGTTTACAGTCAAAAAGACCCATTTCTACAAAAAATTGTTTCTTGTGTAGTTTGGAATGGTGATCTCAAAAAATCAATTTCAAAAATTTTTCATGGCTTCGTTTTTGAAATATGTTTTTTTTTTATTTCGCAAGTGCTCTTACATTTTAAGCCATATCTCACTTCATAATTGTCAGATAGAGTCAAGCAAGATATGATTCGAAAGGTAATTGAGTTGCCAATAACCGTGTAGAACACTGTTTTTCAATCGGTAGTTTGAACACAACACCCAAAAATTCTTTAAAAAAAATCGATTTTTTGCTCGGCACATTGAAGTGAAAAACGCGAATTTAGCTAAAAAAAAAAAAAATTCGCGTTTAATTTGTTATAAAAAATAGAAAAAGATTAAAAAAAAAAAACAATTCTTCCTGATTACCTGGAGAAATTCATCACCTTTAAAATGCGTATCAACTTTTTTGGATCGGTTCAGTAGATTTTGAGTTCTGATGTACACGAACTTTTAAAAAGACGTTTTCGGGAAAATCGGTTCAACCGATTACGTTAGCAATCAGGTAGCACGGACGGTCGTTTGAAACGCTGTAACTCCGTTAGTTTTACTCGGATTGACTTCAAATTTGCACAATATTCTCGACATATTGTTCATTAAAAAAAAAAAATAAAAAAAATATGAAAAAAAATTTTTTTAAACCACACCCCCCCTTAACTGAGGGGATCGAATTTCTTCCACTAATACAGAAGGGCACAAATGGGTGAACACACAGACTTCTGCCAAGTTTTCGTTGTTGTCAGTCTGGCGACTTTCAGTAGATAGGTGAAGCCAGCTTATGATAGAAACGGGAGGTTCTTGAGACAGCTGTACAGTCAATCCTCCTTACTTGTGGTAAGTGTTTGCCTTTTTTAAAGAGATGTGAACAAACATAGATATACAGTCTGAACGGTTGCGCAATCGACACCGCTTCTGTCAGAAATTAGTTCGCACTCACATACGCTCTCTGAGTTCACTTGGGAATATGGCCGTCTCGCTCTACTGTGATTTCCTATACGGACAATAAGAATCTCAATCCAGAATATTGCTTATCACCACTCACAATTGATGGGCAGTGTACATTTGATCTGTAATACTCTTTTATCATAATTCTCCTGGAGCCCGCTAAAACGTCCGATGATCCAAGCTCGAATATGATATTATCAAGCCTCAGCATATGAATAAAATTTTTAAGGGCCGATTTCTCACTACATAGAGCCATATTTAAGCTTATCTGACACATAGCTTATATCTGGAAGCAGAAAAATCGGCAATAAGTTCTCAATTAGCGAAGAACAATATTTCTGCTGAACCCTGGTTCGAACTAAGCCCGCTCCGTGAACCCGAACCCACAAAGTTTCCCAGGATCGAACCCCTGAGTGAACCCCTAGAAAGAAAAAATTAACACAATTTTTAGGTCCGCAGAAAACTTACCTTTGAATAATCGTTGGTTGCAAATTAATAGTTGTTAGTATTAACGGGATGAATTCAGAAACCTCTTGGTGAACTGCGTTTTTATATATTTGATACATAAGTACGACAATAATTGGTAGCTCTTGTAGGACTTTCAGAGATAATACTCCTCGAGGAAGAAGGTTATACTGAAATGGAAAACAAAAAAGAATTCAGTTTAGTGAATGGATTAAATAGAATGCAATAAATATATGATTGTATACAATTTTCTAAACTAAAAGAAACACCACAGATTTACGAATTTGATTAAATTTGTATATACATCAAAAATAGTTATCAAATGTTTGCGATTTTCCAAAAAAAATTAACCATGCCTTGACGCACTTTGACCCAAATTTCTTAAGAGTTATTTAACCGATTTTGTTAAATTTGTTCGGTGAAAGCTAACTCCAAAAATCAAAAACAAATTTTATATCATCGAAAAAAGTTGTCGAAACGTTAAAAGCGATTATCTCGGAACCACTTTTTCTAAAGCTGCAAAAATTTAAAGAGTTACAGTTGACCGATTTCGTTCAAAAAAAAATTGTTTAAATACACACCATTCTGGTGTGAACTTGGATAATTTTGATCGTCCCCTCAGGACTATGTCACATTGAGTTTCTTCGTATTTACCTCTTGCAAGGATGACAATATCATCAGCTTGGAATGTTATGCCCAGGAACTTGTGTTTTTCTGCCACTGCTCAGGCGTCTCTGCATATTAGAAGTGAATCTACCCATCTTCCTAATGTGGGGTTTATTCCTCTTCTGATAAGGGCATTCTTGACAGCACTATGGGATGTGTTTTCGAATGCTCCCTCAATGTCTAGAAAGGCGCATGAAGGGCTGGAATGTTCCAATTGCCCACTCAAGTTTGCCTGCGGACACAACTTTCTTGGCTTCTGCCCAGTACTCTCTCCTCGCTGTTCACTGTAAAGCAGCGTCCGGCAAAACACACATGCTTATTTTGCCTTTGAATGTGTGCGTTCAGACACGCGAGAGCGCTCTCAGTTAGCATATGTTTGTTAGTGCAAAAGAGAGCAGTGTACGCTCGTATAGTGTCTGTGTATCGACGCCGCTGCTACAGAGGATGGACGTCGCTACTTCTATACACAGAACATTGAACGGTGCAGGACACTGCTGTAAAGGCATCGTTTGTCTTTTTGAGCGAGACGTTCCCATCCGGGCTTTTCTTGTCAAGGATTCTATGTAATCTCGCTCCTTCTATCGTGTCTTCTTTATACTCGCGAAATTTCCATTAATTCTTTCTTTAGCGTTTCCTAATCTCACTATTGTATAGTGTAAGGGCTTGCTTGTATTTATGCCATTCGCCATTCTTTTTGGCTTTATTAAAAAGAATTCGGGGGTATCATTTTTTTCTCGATTTGCTAAGGGTATATTTTTTGGCGTCCTGATATAGAGATGGCCCTTTTTTTTCGGGATATTAAAAAATAAGCCCCCAAAAATAGCGCAAAAAAAAATAGCACCATAAGATCTTTTTTTAGTGAATCCCGTATATTTCGCTGAATTGCCTTTGTAGAAAGCACGTTATGTTTTGACTCAGATTTCTTTGTTTTTATCATTAAAGTTATTAATAATCATAACAATGGGACGTTGAAAGCAGAAATGCGATTTGATTGTATTAGGGGGGTGGGGGATAAGTTTTTTTTTGCCCATAACTTGAGAACAGCTCATCTGATCTTTATCATCTCTTTAGCAAATCGATAAATAATGCTAATTACTAACTACTACGGACTCTTCTTCTTTATTGGCCATTACAACCGTTTGACGGTCTGCGCCTCTGCTATTAACGCTCTCCATTCGCTTCTGTTCTGTGCGAGCTGCCACCACTTGGTCACACCAAGCTTGGCAATGTCTTCCCGCACTTGGTCTTCCCATCTTAGTGGTGGTCTTTCCTGCTTGCTGCCTCCATAGTCATCCGCCTTCGATTTATACGCTTTTTTTGCAGGAGCTTCTTCCTTCATTCTGGCGACATGTCCTAGCCAGCGCAGCCGCTGCTGCTTTATGAGCTTGACCAGACTGGTGTCCCCATAGAGCTCATACAGTTCGTCGTTTTTTCGAATGCGGAAATCATCGCCGACTTTTAAAGGTCCATAAATCCTCCGAAGAATTTTTCGTACAAACACGCCAATCGCCGCATCAGCCGCTGCTGTCATTATCCATGCTTCTGCGCCATATTGCAGGACTGGGATGATAAGCGACTTGTAAAGGGCTATTTTTGTTCTTCGCTTGAGGTCTTTGCTCTTGAACTACCTACTTAGCCCATAGTAGCATCGGTTCGCAGGAGTGATTCGTCGCATTTCCAGACTGATGTTGTTCTTGCTGGTTATCATCGTTCCGAGGTAGACGAAATCCTCCACAACATTAAAGTTGTACTCCTCCATTGTAACAGATTGTCCAAGTCGCAATGACTTTTTGTCCGCGGATACTAGGTACTTCGTCTTGTCCTCATTTACCGCTAGACGCATTAATTTAGACTCCTTTCAATCTCTGAAAACGCCTTGCTTACTGTCCGTGTGGTTTTGCCGATAATGTCAATATCATCGGCATATGCAAGTAGCATTAGATTTTTATTCAAAAATCCGCCGGTTCTGTTGGCATGTCGGCACTTGCGCAGTATATCTTCCATCAGTAGATTAAAGAAGTCACACGATAAGGTATCGCCCTGCCTAAAACCTCTTTTGGTATCAAATGGTTCGGAGAGGTTCTTTCCTATTTTGACGGAGCTTTGTGTACTTCTCAACGTCATCATGCAAAGTCGAACGTACTTTGCTGGAATAGCTAAAGTAGACAAGGCTTTGAAGAAGCTTGACCTTATCGGTGTGTCGAAGGCTGATTTATAATCAACAAACAGGTGGTGTGTTTGGATGCCTCTTTCATAGGTCTTCACCAGGATTTGGCGCAATGTAAATATCTGGTCTGTGGTGGAGAAAACAATAAAAAACGAGAAAGGCAAGGCTAACTTCGTCCGTGCCAAAGTTTTTATACACTTGAAATCGCTTGTCTCAACGGTTAGCGACTTCGACCAAACTTCGCAGATCAGCTTAAAAACATTTAATATTACCCATAACCATGATTGAGAGCGGTAATATTGAGAAAAAAACAGTTTTTCTCATTAAAATCCATTTTTTGACCGATCATTTGTATGGCAGCTACAAGAAGTAGTTATCCGATCCGGTCGGTTCCAACACACTGTGGGTCGAATTCCCAAAAAATTGGCATAATGTCGAAAATTTCATGGAAACAAAACTCATTTTTAATAATACACCTTAAAAATACATAGTCAATGTACAAAGAATCGAATAAAATTTTCGATAGTTTGACAACCCTGAAATTGTTATCAATTATAGAAGTCAGGTGTTGGGTGCACTGATTGTTGCGATAAAATTGGCGACAACTATTTGTTAACTTTGAGGACTTGCACGTCGTGTAAAGTTGCACAAAAATTTTTGCCAAATTATGGATAATAATGGCCAGGGTATGTAGAATAAAGAAATGGAAGCATTTCTTGATAATGTTCAATATGTTGCTTTAAATTGTGTTGTTTCGTGTTGTCCCTAAACAGAGGAAACTTAACCAAAGTGCAACTCTTCTGTGGAGCAAAACTAACGTTGCACGTATTTGTGTGTTTTCTACTGTATGTCAAAAGAAAGAAGAAAGTATGTATTAAAAGATAATAGTTATCCCGCTTGCGGCTTTTTGCGGCTTTTGCTGTGCTTTAAACTTAAAGATGAGCTTAAACTCTATCATCCAACGCTGCTGGTCGTACGAATGGCAACTCTTCAGCTAATACAAACTGGATATTTGCCCAACTGAAGGAATGTACGCTTAAAATTTGACTATAAATTACTAAAAATTTAATTTTAATTTACATTTTAGCTTTTTATTCACAGTTCTCAAAACTTTGTTTTCAGATTACGTATACGCAGTGTTGCCATATAAGGGCGGTCGGGGTAGGCGTGGTCAAATAAACTTAGCATTTTGTTTAAATATTATAGGTGTTATATCTATTAAAAGTACCAAGTTTCAACTCGATATCTGCAACACACGACTTTATGCCAATTATTTCGGAATTCGACCCACTGTGCAACATATTAGCAGCGTGCAGACAAAAGAAGACTCTGTGCAAAATTTCAGCTCGATAGCTTCAAAACTGAGGGACTAGTTCGCGTAGAAACAGACAGACGGACGGACAAAGCTTAATCGACTCAGCTTGTCACGCTGATCAAGAATATATATACTTTATGTGGTCGGAGATGATTCCTTCTATGCGTTGCAAACTTCTGGGCAAAATTATAATACACTTTTCAAGTGTATAAAAATACTAACTTAAAGTGAAATTTAAAACTAATTAAAAATACAAAATTTATAAGCTATACTTAAAATAAAATAACTAGAAATCTCTGACCCGGTGGGGGAAGATTTTTTAGCCAGTCCGGCAAGCTATGCCCCTACTCACAGCCAGGAGTGTTCAGAGATTTCTCCTAAGATAATTATATAGAGATGTTTTTAGAGAGAAGAGAGAGAGATCTGTTGAGAGCAGGTGATAGAGATCATTATAATTTTGACATAAGTCTCGAAATCGATCGTGCTTTGCATAATCAGTTGTGCATCTGACAATACTAATGGAAAATAGTTTCTGGTTGGCCTAGAAGAACGGAGAAGTTAAGGCGACCTAAAAGTTCAGCAGAATCTACATCACCAATAATTAGTTTATGAAGAAAAGAAACACCTAATACTGTTCTACGGTTAGCTAACGAAGGAAGGTCAATAAGCAAGAGTCTGTTAGAGTACGATGGCAGACGAAGGTTAGGGTCCCAATTTAAGCCACGAAGGGCAAAGAATTGCTTCTGAACTGATTCAATTCGATCTATATGCTTTTTATAATGCGAAGACCAGGCGGACGAGCAGTATTCAAGTACAGGACGGACTAGAGCAGTGTATAAAAGCTTTGTGGTATATGAATCATTAAACTCTTTCGACCAACGTTTAATGAATCCGAGTACACCATTTGTTCTATTAACAATAGAGGAGATATGAGGATTGAAACTCAATTTGGGGTCAAAAAGAATTCCAAGATCAACGACTGTAGAAATTCGTTCCAAGGGTTCATTTCCAATCGTATAGGTAGCCAGCGAAGGCTTGCAACGATGGAAAGTCATGAACATGCACTTGGAGCAATTAAGGTGCAATTAATTAATCAGGCACCAGGACTGCAAGGAGTTTAAGTCATCTTGCAATCTGATGGAGTGCATCGGGTCGTTGAAAGATAAAATAAGTTTTACATCATCGGCGTACATAAGTATCCGAGAATTCGAAATAATTGTGGGGAGGTCATTAATAAAAAGAGTAAAAAACAATGGGCCGAGGTGACTGCCTTGTGGCACACCAGAAGTGACAAAGACAGGCTTTGACGTATTAGAGCGTAGCAGAACTTTCTGAGTTCTATCTTTTAAATAGAGGAAATCCAAAGTAGAAAAGATTATGGAAATCCTAAACGATCAAGTTTAACGAGGAGAAGATCATGGTTCACAGAATCAAATGGCATACTGAAGTCGGTGTAGATGAAATCAGTTTGGTTTTTTAAAAGGAATCCATCGTTAACCATTGAGGTAAATTCAAGAAAATAGACGCTTTGTAAATCCATGCTGGAAAGGTGATAAAATCGATTTAAAATAGTGCTGCAGGAAAGAGGTTATAATCTGTTCAAATTATTTTGAAATGGCGGATAGTTTAGCTATGCCCCTATAATTGGATAAATCAGACTTCCTAACTTTTTTATGAAGAGGAATAATATAGGTTCTTTCCAAAGATTTGGAAAAATACCAGATTCTAACGATAGATTAAAAAGTTAAGCAACGCATTGCACAAAGAAATACAACACTCTTTGAGCACACAACTAGGAATGTTGTCAGGCCCAGGGGAGAATGAAGGTTTTAGTGATTTTAAATGAGAAAGTAAGGAGCTTTCGGAAATCGAGGGAGCAGTTATCGAGTTAAAAGAAGAAATGTTATAAGGATAGGATGTATTAGGAAAGAGCGTAGAGGATTAATGGACGCGGGAGAGGGAGCGCTATTAGGAACACAGATATCTAAAAGAGAATTAATGGAACTGTAGACTAAACTAAAAGCAAACTCTAAATTAACTGAATTGTACAAAGGAGTCTTGTCTGTTGTACAAAAAAGTTAATTTAATAACGTAAAGTTTCCTTTACGAAAACAACGACGAGGCTTATTGGAAATCTTCACAGTCGAAGAGGTAGGTCCAATAGCTGAAATAGAGATTTCAAGCGTAGGATGGTAAATATCTTCGGGCAGTGATAGAGGGGCAGACATAGAGACAACAACATTCGCGCAGTCAGAGACGAAAACGAGATCCAACAATTTATTTAAATTGTTTGGTACTGCGTTAATTTGTAAAAACGACATGTCCAACAGACTATCTAAAAAGTAACGACGTGATGAAGGTACAAGATAAGTCGACCCATTAAAATTAGACCAAGTGATGTTTGGTAGGTTAAACCCACCAACGACAACCATTGAGTCAATGTCTCTTAATTGGGTTAAAAAATCTTTAATACAAGCTATATGTTGCATATAAACTTGATTATCAGAAGATGGAGGGACATATGAGCAGGTAATAAATAAAAGCGAATGTTAGAAAAGTTACCCTTACGGCAACAAATTCAACATCCCTAGGCACATTGATCAGTTCTGATCGCAGGCTGGATTTAACTGCAATCAGTACACCTCCACCTCTGCAAACTGGTCGATCATGCCGGTAGATAAAAAAATCATTTTACAATATTTCAGAATCAGAGATGGTTTGATTTAACCAAGTCTCTGAAAATGCAATAATGTCAAATTCAAATGAAGCACTATTCAAGAACAAAGTAGAAAGTTAGGATAACAAACCCCTAACATTCTGATAGGCAAGAGTTGTGTCTAGTTTTTTGAAACCCTACTAGAGTTGGTCCCTGCCTGAGAGGATAAGTTAAAAGAAAGCAGCAATATTCTCGCAAGTAGTTTCAGGGGACAACCTAGACACAAAAACTTGCTTACGTGGTGCAATGACAGTAATAAGAGGACGCTGAGAAGGGACTGAAATAGTGACATCAGGTTTAGACGGCACAATTGGAGGATGGTCTAGTCTCGGTTTTGATCCATTATCAACAACATTATCAGCTTGATTCAGGGGCGTAGGCAAAAGATTCAAAGCTAGCATAGTTCCTGGTGATGCGGACAAAGAAATGGTTGGCGATAAATCCAAACATTGAGGCGAAGCTGACGCAAAAGAAGGAGTTTCAGACGACTTGCCAACATCGGAAGGCGGCAGTTCTAAATACTGACCAGCTGACTCTAACCGACGCGAGGGCAGCGATCCAAACTTATATTCACTAAGCAACTCAGAACTGGAGATAAACTCGCTAGTGAATTGCTTATGTAACTTGCGCAGATTAGTATATTTTTTTCTAATGGCATTGTGTTTAAGGGTACTGAAGGTATACAGGTGTCATTTTTTAAAGGTTTACAAAAAATTCAATAACTCAAAAACTATAAGTGATATTAACAAGCGGTTTTTTTCATTCGATAGGTAATCGGTTATATTAAATTTAGTAATTTTTGTTGTTGTTGTTGTACCAGCGGTTGTTGTTGTATTTTTGTTTAAATTTAACCAAAAATTTAAAACATAAACTTTTTGAGTACGGATGATCTGAATTTAAAACTGAAGACAGGGTTTTGTTAAGAATTGATGTAATTCTGGTGTGAACTAGGATATTTGGGATCGGTCAATAAATGGCGGAGTTATGGTGTTTTAAAGTGAAAATTTCGAAAATCGACTTATTTTTCCCACTGTATTGGTCCTAGCTCCGTTATTTGTTGACCGAACAAAAATATCCTAGTTTACACCAGAATGGTGGGTATTAGGAGCAATTTAAAAAAAAGAATTTTAAAATCGGTCCACAGGTACTCTTTAAATCTTTGCAACCATTTTGGAAAAAGTGGTTCCGAGATAATCGCATTTAAAGTTTCGACGCCTGTTTTCAATGAAATAAAAATTATTTTTAATAAATGTAAAAATTGGATTTGGTGCATTTGGGTTTTATTTTTCACCAAAAAAAAAAATTATCAAAATCGGTTAAGCGGTTCTCCAGAAATTTGGGTCAAAGTACGTCAAGACATGGCAAAAAATAAAATCTTCAAAAATTTCCATGTAAAAACATTTTTTATACACTTGAAAAGTGTATTATAATTTTGCCCAGAAGTTTGCAACGCATAGAAGGAATCATTTCCGACCACATAAAGTATATATATTTTTGATCAGCGTGACGAGCTGAGTCGATTAAGCTAGCGAGCTGAAATTTTGCACAGAGTCTTCTTTTGTCTACACGCTGCTAATATGTCGGAACCGACCGGATCGGATGACTACTTCTTGTAGCTGCCATACAAATGATCGGTCGAAAAATGGGTTTTATTGAGAAAAACTGGTTTTTTCTCAATATTACCGCTCTCAATCACGGTCATGGGTAATATTAAATGTTTTTAAGCTGATCTGCGAAGTTTGGTCGAAGTCGCTAACCGTTGAGACAAGCGATTTCAAGTGTATAAAAACTTCGGCACTGACGAAGTTAGCCTTGCCTTTCTCGTTTTTTAATTTTTTTTTTCCAAAATATCGAACATTTAATAAATATTTCTAAAGTTTTTGACCAAAAAAGTGAAAAATCTAACCATTTCTAAAAATACGAGGGTCGATGAAATCAATTTTCATATAAAAGGGTCGGAAAAAATAATTGATTTTGTTTATTTCTGTAAAACTGAGTTTCGGATCTACTTGAAAGTTTTGCAGGATGTTAATAAGATCCTAATAGAACGTTTAAGCAAATAAAAAAAAAAGAAAAAAAAATTTTTCTGAAGGTATACAGTACCCTTAAAATATTAAACACAAAATAAGAACTAAATGTAACTAAGAATGTATGTACACAAATTGTAAACACGGCCACATGCCAGCATAAATAAAACCTTGTAAACTCACCCTTAAAATTACCCAAAGCAGTGGCTGAGCTAAATGTTTAGCTCTGCTCCTATTAGCTGTTTTAAAAATAGAATTCTTAAAACCGTATGCAAGCCCTGCTGAGACTGATCTTAGGTAGAAATAAGACCAATGTTAATATAAGCTAGTTTTTGTAAGAAATATAGTTCAGTTCGTAACAAAACCTCTTGCGTTCTCGTTTAATGTGGACGGCTCGGCATCGAGAATTGGTCGCGGTCGTAACATTTGGTCCTTCGACGAACTCTTGGGTTTTCCCCCAAGTGGTAAGAGACACAGAGTTGAACCAGCACCCTAAAGTTTCTGTATGCTTAAAAACTACAGCTACGGGTCGCTAAAAATAAATAACTCTTGTTTTCCCCCAAGTGGTAAGAGACAGAGTATAAAACTTAAAAACACAAAAAGAAAGTTACTTTTTGATGTTGTAAAAAAAAGAAATTAAAAAGTGTGGCGTGTCCGAGGCCTAAACATCGGAACAACAAAAAAACAAAGAAGTGGAAGCAGCATCGCGAAGCGGCGGCGAAGCGGCAACCAAAGAAGCAGCATCCTGAAGAAACAGTCAGGAGCAACAGAGAAGTGGAAGCAGACATCAGGTCCAGGCATCGGCAGACATCAGGTCCAGGCATCGGCAGACATCAGGTACAGGCATCGGCGAACATCACGTCCAGGCATCGGCGATTATCAGATCCAGGCATCGGCAAACAACGGCACGAGCAGAATCAACAACAAGCAACAAAATCAACACAAAGGAGGAGTGACCAGAGAGCAACGGCGCTGGTTTTAAGATAAGTTTGTTTTTTTTTGTTTTAAAATTATTTACAATCAAAAAAAAAAAATGTTGTCAGAAAAAACTATAGAACTCCTTAAGGAGCAGGCCGAGCTGGTAGGGAAAATTAAAAAAATAGACATTGAAAAAATTACAAAGGAAGTAATTGAGGAGGTTGACAAAATTCAGCAATTATTCTCAGCTAATCCTGGTGTACTAATGAAAATTGGAGTAGTAGACCACGACTACTTCAATTCAAAGCTGTACGACCAGACGCTTAGAACAATTGCTGATATTAAAAGCAAAAGTGAAATTTCAATTAAACAAAAAGAAGATCAAAAAAGCAGCATAAGAGCTGCGGGTAATGATCAATTCGATCCTAAAAAGGAAGCAGAGAAGTTTGATAAGAATATCGACCAAGTAAGAGAATACTTGGAGGTAATAAATCAGGATATTGGACAGGGGAATGTTAGAATATTTTCCCTTAAAAAGAAGAAGATTGAATTTTTGTGGGAAAAGGTGGTTCAGCACATCAACGTTTTTAAAGAAAAGTATGAACGAAATTTGTCTTTTGACGAAGAAATTGCTGATTTAGAATTTGATGTACAAAACGCCATTTCAGCGTTAGAGAAAGAAGATATACCACTTCAAAACAGTGGAAAAATAGTTATGGCAAAGGAAATCTTCGATGATGTTCCAACATTGCCAAAAATTTCAATACCCACTTTTGCAGGAGACGTAAAAGATTGGGATATATTTTCCGATTTATTTTATTAAGGACGCTCTTCAATTATATGAGAGCCATGTTAAGCGAGCAAAAGAAATTCAAGACTTAGCAGATGTAATGGAATATTTGGAACAAAGGTTAAGTTCCATATGTTCATTACAGGAGGAGGAAAGAAAACCGTCAAAAAGATTGAACAATGTCGCGTTTAAAGAAAATTGTCCGATTTGTAAGTTAGCCGGGCATAATACTCTTCAATGTTTTAAATTTAAAGGGCTGACTCCGGGAGAACGAAGTGAGTTAGCAAGGAAGAACCAGTTATGTCTTAGGTGTCTAAAACACTCTAGTGGCAAAAGGTGCATGAGCGAAATTTTGTGCTCAGTGTGCAGAAAACCTTATCACACATTGCTGCATTTTGAGAAAAAAGACAAAGTTAATACCACTACGTGTATGACTAAAGGGCAGACACTGTTAGCTACAGCACTGATTAAGGTAAAGTCGATTAACGGTAATTTTGAGAATTTAAGAGCACTGATTGATAACGGTTCACAAAGTACAATCATATCAGAGGAAGCAGCACAGACTCTTAAACTTCCAAGAATAAAAGAGCAAACGGAGATAAAAGGGGTATCTACGACAGGTTCAAGTACTTCAAAGTATAAAGTTGACCTATGCATAAAAACTCGATGCAGTAGGAATCCTCGCGAGGTTACGGCAATTGTTTTACCAAAGTTGTTAAAAGCTTTGCCTGGTAAATCAATGAATATTGATAAAAGGAAATGGAGTAGTTAAGAACTAGCTGACCCTGATTTCGATAAACCAGGTAGGGTGGACATAATAATAGGAGCTGATTTTTATACAAAAATTTTTAAAAATGGCCTCACAAAAATTGATGGTCTGCTTGGCCAAAACACAGAATTTGGCTGGATTGTTTCTGGTTGCACAAAATCTAAGGGAAATGAGTTAATAGTTGCAACTACTATTGAAATAAATGAGCTGGAACGTTTTTGGGAAGTTGAAGATGAAGACAAAGAAGACGTAGAAGCGGAAATTTGTGAAAAGAAATTTACAGATACAACAAAAAAAGACAGCAACTGAAAGATATGTTGTATCTATCCTGTTTAAAAAAGACATTGAGTTGGGGGAATCCAAAGCACAAGCAACAGCACGGTTCTTAAGGGGGGACATCTAAGTAGCTCAAAAATAAAAAAGTTGACTTTCAGAATTTTTTTTGGCCAAATGGAAGGGCCAATCGAAAATTTGTAAATGAGGTATTATAGTGTGATACATTTACTCGAAATTTTTTCGGGCTTTTTGTATCAAAAACAAAATGGCGGTCGTGTATCATTTATCCGTTGACCCTATTTTTCAGCTGGCCGGACACATAACTCAAGCAAATCTTAACCGATCGATCTGAAATTTTAAGAGTAAATCGGAAATACCTGTGGCTATCGATCCACGTAGGATTTTTTCGATATTTGGCTTACTTTTTTTTTAAAAATTTTTTAAGATTTTTTTTTTTTTTTTAAACGCATTTTATTTTTCATTTCGCCAAAAATCAAAATATCGAAAAAATCCTACGTGGATCGATAGCCATAGGTATTTCCGATTTACTCTTAAAATTTCAGATCGATCGGTTAAGATTTGCTTGAGTTATGTGTCCGGCCACGGAAAAATAAGGTCTACGGAGAAATGATACACGACCGCCATTTTGTTTTTGATACAAAAAACCCGAAAACCATTTCGAGTAAATGTATCACACTATAATACCTCATTTACAAATTTTCGATTGGACCTTCCATTTGGCCAAAAAAAAATTCTGAAAATCCACTTTTTTTTTTTTGAGCTACTTAGATGTCCCCCCTTAAAGGTAGAAGAAAAAATGGAAGAAGTGAAACTGGGCAATGTTGAGAGTAGTCCATCACTACAAAAATGGTATTCTGAAAAGCATTTATTTCCCCCTGCAGAGCCTCACGTTGGAGGTGTTTGTGAGACTAAGAAGACGGTAGGTAAAAATAAAGATGATGAGAATAAAAACACTGCCGTAGATCAAACTGGGTTAAATGTTCAACAGTGTAAATCAAATGGGGACAATGTGGATGACAAAGATTTGACACCAGGACATTTTATTGTTAAACCAGCAATGAAGGGGACATTTGGTTTCAAAGAGAGAGAACGTGAAGTGCGCAAAATGCAGCAAGCGCATAAATGGAAAATAGATATTCAGAATATAGAAGAAAAAGGTCAGACAGTCATGCAAATAGATACAGATTGTCACCCATCGGAATTGGGAAAAATTGAAAAAGTCCATAAAAGAAAGGACAAACAAGAAATTGTTGTAAAGGCAAAGAAAGAAAAAGGGACAATTAAAAAACCTATACATAAAATATGTCTAATTTCTGGCAATGACTTAAGGGAAGACAGTATGAAAATAAAAGGAGTTAAACAGAAGGGAACTTGGGGAAAATCGGAGATACCAGGTAATAGAATCAATATGAAGACACTTGCGCGGGTCAGGCTTAAATACGGAGTAGTACCATTTTCATTAGATCGTGAGATACAAATTTTAAAAATCAAACCGAATCGAATTAAATGGGCTCGACCACATATCAGGACATGCTTCTTTAGGAGGAGAATTAAAAATATGTCAAATTTAAAATGTTGAATCAATTTTATTTATAATTAATAAATTGTAAAACTATGTAATTGTATTGAAAAAGAACAAACCTAAATCTAAGAAAAATTAATGTAAAAAGAAAACTCCAAGCAATCACCTTTTCTGGCCCCTTGCAGAATGTTTAAAATATTAAACACAAAATAAGAACTAAATGTAACTAAGAATGTATGTACACAAATTGTAAACACGGCCACATGCCAGCATAAATAAAACCTTGTAAACTCAACCTTAAAATTACCCAAAGCAGTGGCTGAGCTAAATGTTTAGCTCTGCTCCTATTAGCTGTTTTAAAAATAGAATTCTTAAAGCCGTATGCAACCCCTGCTGAGACTGATCTTAGGTAGAAATAAGACCAATGTTAATATAAGCTAGTTTTTGTAAGAAATATAGTTCAGTTCGTAACAAAACCTCTTGCGTTCGCGTTTAATGTGGACGGCTCGGCATCGAGAATTGGTCGCGGTCGTAACACATTGCACATTCGAGAAAAATCAAATTGTGTATCTGGGCAAGTAGGGCATGACCATCTTATAGATCCGCAGCCCTGTTTAGGCGAGCAAATTTTGTCGAGGTCGCGTCCGCTTAGTGAAGCACATTTACCATGCATCATGTTTTGGCACAACCAACAACTTAATTATACCAAGATGCACAACTAGAAAGCAAAGCACTCACAGACAGAGGGTAAAATTAATGCAACGATTTAAGTTGATTTGTGCAAATTAAAGGCACAATAGAAGTCAGAAAAAAATATTTAAATACGGAGCACAATAAAAGCACGTCTATCACACACAAGAGTTTGGGTAATTTTTTTTGAAGTGGGCAACTATTTCTTTACATAGTCTAAAAACATTTTAATTTTTTTTGTCAGGATGAAACCGCAGTTTTCAACGATTTTGATCGATTTTTCAAAATTATACCATTGTGGGATGCAAAGATATAGCGATTGTTTATGATTGTTTAAATTTGGTTATAGCTAAATATTTAAAAATATTTTTTGATAATCGGTTAAATTAAATTAAAAGAAAACTTTGTTGTAGTTGCAAAAAAAAGTTTGAGAACGGATTATTTGAAGGTCGAACTGAAAACGAGGGTTTGTTAAGAATTGATTTAATTCTGGTGTGAACTGGGATATTTTGGATCGGTCAATAAACAGCGAAGTTTTGGGGGTTCAAAGACAAAATATCGAAAATTTAACCAAGTTTCAAGTCAATCGGATGAAAAATAACAATTTTCCCCATACAAACTTTTCCCACGATTTTCCGACTTTTACGGGTGGAATTTTCCAAAACCCCGTCTTAGTACGCACTTTCACCACTAACAGAAACTCCTGTCCAAATTTCAGCCCCCTATCTCTTACCGTTTGGGCTGTGCGATGATTGCCAATCAGTAGTGTTAGTGAATCAATCAGTCAGGACACTCTCTTTTATATTTATAGAGATGTCTATTCTTTATCAGCATCAACAGCCGAGTCAATATAGCAGAGTAACCCAGCGATAGCCCCGGGAGCACGAACTTACTTGCCGAATGCTTGCCGAAGTCACACTTCATTGTGTGTTAGAGAGAGACACAGTCACGTTTTAGCGCTCTCTGCTTGGGGAACCCTGCAATATAGCCTCGTCCGTATGTTTGTATGATCACCTAGATCTCAGAGACTGGAAGAGCTAGAGCCACCAAACCTGACATGTAGACTCCTATTGTCTGCAAGCAGATCGAGTTTGTTTAAAATTTTTGTCACGTACACCCCCGACCCCACGATAAAAATGTTGAATAACTTCCACATATGAAAATATCGAGTTAAAATTTAAATTAACATTAGCAATAACAAAATTTCTTAAAATTTACATCAAGATTCGGATAATAAATAGCGAAGTTAAAAAGCATTGCATACTTTTCGGATGTTCACCCCTCAGGAACGCTGTTAAACATTTCTTTTAATGAGTAACGGATGTCGAAGTCGGTTAGAGCCGACTTTAACTTACGCTCTCGTTTTTCGGTGAAAGCTAACACCCAAATGCGCCAAATCAATATTGGAAATCTAACAAAAATAATTTTCGTATCATCGGAACAGTTGTCGAAACTGTAAATGCGATTATTTTGGAGCCACTTTTCAAAATGGTTGCCAAAAATTTAAAGAGTAACTGTTGACCGATTTTCAAACCGACCGAAATCAAATTTTGAAGCCCCATAACTCTGTTATTTATTGACTGATCTCAAATATCAGTTCTAACAAGAGCGTAAGTTAAAGTCGGCTCTTCCCGACTTCGATATACCCGTTACTCATGAAAAAACATGTTAAACAGTGTTCCTGCGTTCCTTAAGCTTAGTATACACTTCCACCAAAGAACTGCCAAAACAAAAATACCAAAAGTGACAATTCGTTTGTTGTGGGACAGTGTGACCAGATTGTAAGATGTATGCATGTAATATGGTAGATTGCCGTGTTTGAGCGTTGTTGTTAGTTTAATTTTAAATTATAAGTTTCTTTAACAATGATTAAATTCATAATTATTGCCCAATTTAAGGTTGATTGAAGTCTCACGGTGTTTTGCAGTTTGTTTTGAAAACTGCGCTCAATCATTAATGGGAAAATACAGATCTAGTATTTTATCGGTATTTAGTCGAGGTCTTTTTGTTGGAAGTGTGGACTGCCAACAAAGGGATCGCCAAAGGGCTTTGGTCCAAAAATTTTTGTGAGTTTTTTGTTTTGGCATGTCTTTGGTGGAAGTGTATACCAGCCTTTAGGGGTGAACATCCGAAAAGTATGCAAAATTTTGTAACTCGGCTATTTATTATCCGATCTTGCTGTAAATTTCAGGGATTCTAGCTATTGCTAATAGAAATTTAATTTATAAATTTGAACCAGATATCTTAAAAATTGTGGGAGTTAATCAACATTTTTTATTGTGCGTTTTTGGGCGTGGCCAAAATTTGAAACACACTTGATCTACGTGCAGCTACAAGAAGACTACATGTCAAATTTGGCAGCTCTAGCTTTTATAGTCTCTGAGATCTAGGTGTTCATATAGACAGACGAACAGCCGTACATAGCTATATCGTCTCGGCTGTTGATGCTGATCAAGAATATATTTACTTTATATGGTCGGAAATGATTCCTTCCGCCTGTTACACACATTTGCGACTTTAGTATACCCTTTTTACTCTTCGATTAACAGGTATAAAAAACCCCCGTCTTCGTTTTCACGTTCAGATAATCCGTTCTCCAAAAATGTTTGCAACCATGGGCCTATGTTTTAAAATTTTGGACAACTTTGATCCGGAATACAAAATTAGAGACAAGCTAACTTCGGCTCGACCGAAGTTAATATACCCTTTCTTCCAGTTTGTTAAACAGCAGTTATGTAAGATTGTAAGATAAATCATTTATTAACAAGTAATATTGTTAGTTTGGCACAGACGGTTAAATTAAAGAATACATTGGTGGTTTACATATGAGTTTCACAATAAAGGTTTAAGTATGATATGAATGTTCAACTTGACAACAGAGAATTGATTTAGACGACGAGCGGATTACAACTTTCAACTTTAGACCGAAAACGACTTCTTATACAACTTGACAACTTTAGACCGACTTTTATTCAACTGCTGCTTCTTGCTGACGACTGCTACTGACGACTCTCCTTGACGACTGATTATGACGACTGATTTTGGCGACTGACGCTCAACAACGAAAAGTGTGACCAACTCGAGCAGAGGGATGCCAACCTGCGCTGCATGTACAGGGTTGCCACCTTACACTCGGCCATCCTGCTCTTCATCTGTCCCAGATGATAATCCAGCTTCGTCTTCCTCCTCGCCTTCATCGTATCCCAAAAAACGCCACAGCTTCATGAAATCAGCACTAGTTGAAGTCTGATTTGGACCTTGGAACTCAGCTGCTTTTTTAACGTCGTATCTCCCATTTCTCTTTACTTTAGTAACTTCGTAGGGACCAATATATTTGCCGGACAACTTCTTTCCATTTACAAATTGAGTGACTTTAATGGCTACTAGGTCTGCTAGTTGGTAACCATGGTGTCCCTTCCGCTTTTTGTCGTAGTTCCGCTTGTAGGATTCTTGTGCTTTCCCGATCTGGAGTCTGGCTTCTGCTCTTATTTGGTTGCGTTCATCTTGCATGCCTATCAAAAGCTCTTCTTGTAGAATTTTTACCAATTCAACATCGGATTCGTTTTGCATTTTGACGCCAAACATAATTTCGAATGGAGTAAACTTTGTTGACGAGTGAACGTGCGCATTAATTGCCCGTTGCACCTGAGAAACATACTTATACCATTTTGATGGTTCCGCTGCAGACATCTTTGCTAATACAGAAAGTATTACTCGATTCACCCTTTCAATCTGACCGTTGCCTCTCAGAATTCCTGTTGTAGTCTCGACGTGTTCTATCTTATTGTCTGCGCAAAACTCCTTAAACTGCTTTGATGTGAAGGCTGCTCCTTTGTCGCTGATAATACGTTGAGGACTTCCAAAGATTGCTACCCACGAACTGATATGTTTGATGACCTCTTGCGCGTCCGTCGACTTAGTAGGATACAACCAGGTGTACTTTGAAAACCCGTCAATTACAGCAAAAATGTACTTATACTTTTTCGTCGTTATATCCAATGACCCTAGATGATCAACATGAAGTGTGGTCAGCGGCTTGTCACCTTTGTCGATGTAGTGAAAAAAATCCTCCTGTTTACCCAGCTTTCTGTTGTGTGTTATGCACTCGATACAATTAGCGATGAATTCACTGACCTTCCTCTCTAGGTGCTGTATAAAATACTCCTGCCGAATCGCATGCATGGTTTTTTTGTACTCCCATGTGACCAAAGTTGTGAGCACTTCTGATGACTTCCTTCTCCATACACTTAGGTACAGCTATCAAGTCCATCCCATCAACCTGCTTATAAATCAACTGATTTTTATAGTCTTATAGTCTGCATAAGGTTTCTGCTTTAAAATTTCTGCAACAGCTGAGAGATGTTCGTCTTTGCGTTGAGCCTTTAACATCTGCGAATGTACTTCTGATGTAACCAACATGACTGGGAAGCGACTTAGGCTATCTACATGCTTCATCCTGGTGCCATCGCTATGCTCTATTGTATACGAAAAATCTTGAAGGTACATTAGACACTGTACTACTTCTCGCGGTACCTCTTTCTTTGTGGTTGTCATCTTAAAAGCTGAACAGTCAGTAACAAGGACAAAGTCGATGCCCATCAGATAATGTCTTAGCCTTTTGGTTGCTAAATACGCTGCCTTTACTTCCAACAAGTAACTATGAAGCCTTTCTTCTTGAGGCGACGTTTTCTTACTCCAATACAATACGGGATGCCACTTATTATTGTGCTGCTGAAGAAGAGTTCCACCAAAACCGTCTTTTGAGGCATCTACGTGTAACTGAGTTTTTGCATTCTGATTAAAAATCTTAAAAACAGGTTCATTCATTAAGGAAGCTTTTAATTTTTCAACAGCCTGAACCTGCAACGATCCAATCTTGAATTCAGCATCTTTTTTCAGCAAATTGGTCAACGGTCTGGCTATCAGAGCATAGTCCTGGATAAATTTTCTAAAGTATCCGGTCAGTCCAAGAAATGCCTGTACTCCTCTGATATTTTTGGGCAACGGAAAATTTTTGACTGCCTTTACTTTCTCCTGACCCGGCTTGACATGCCCATTCTCAACTTCATGTCCAAGAAAATGGATTTTCTGCTTCAAAAATTGACATTTTGACCATTTTATTTCCAACCCAAACTCCTCTGCTTGTTTCAATACCGTTTGTATATTCTCTAGGCATTGCTCAGCTGAATCTCCAAAAATAACAATGTCATCGACGTAGATCTCCATAATAACTCTGTTTATTAAAGGTTGAAAAATGTGGTTTATATAGCGAACGAATACTGCTGGTGAGTTACAGAATCCGAATGGAGCCCTGTTGAATTCGTATAACCCCTCTTTTGTAACGAATGCTGTAAACTTGCGGCTTTGTTCTTCCACTTCCACATGGAAAAATCCGTTTTTAAGGTCCATTACCGTGAAAAATTTCGCACTCTGCATTTTTTCAAGTACCTCTTCTACAACTGGGACTGGAAATCTATCTTTAAGCACATAAGATTTCAGGATCCGATAATCTACGCACAGCCTGTAGAATCCTTCTTTCTTATTTGCCAATACGACTTTGCTTGCAACGTTAGAGCAAGATTCTCGGATTATACCCTTACTTAGCCATTCTTCAACTTGGTTTCTTACAAATTCGCGTTCTGGTACTGACAAGCGGCTTGGACTTTCACGGAATGCAATATTGTCGTCTTTTGGTATAGTGCGCAACTTTATTGGACACTCATCTTGATTGCTCTTAGGCTTGTACGACTTTATAAGCTGCTTTATGATTTATGCATATTTGGGATCCACATCTATCTCAATATCATCGTTTGAACCCACCACATTGAATACATTAAGCTCAGAATCATTTTCATCAGCTTTCATCTGTGCGTCTTGAAACGTATAGCCGCTGCTATCGAGGGTAATAATGAACTTTTGTAAAAAATCGTAGCCAGTTATTACATCCACTTTACGCTTCTCATCAGGAACAACTAGGAATGTATCCTCAGTTACAAGTCCATCAACTTCAACTTTTTCAGAAAATTCACCCAGTACTGAGGTTGCAACATTACCTAATCCATACAGTTTAACATAACACTTCTCAAGCTTTCGATCACCGAATGTCTTTTGGAACTTTTCCTTTCGAATTAGAGAAACATCTGCTCCGGTGTCTATCAAACACATTACATTTTCAAGTCCGATTTTCAGTTCTTTTAAACGATTCTCCTTTACAACAACATTAACGCTTTGTTTCACACCTGGACACTGCTTTGCAATATGACCAACACCGTTACACTTAAAACATTTCGTTTCTTCTTTACAGTCAGCTTTCTTATGCTCTGTAGAGCCACAATTGTAACAATGTTGTTGTTGTTTCCGCTGTTGTAGTTGTTTTTCACCTGTTTTGTCGCTATTTTGACGACGTTTATTGAACGAACTGCTTTTAGCAACCGACTCTGCCAATTCGTAGCGACTTCTTAGTTCTTTAAATGAGGACGCACTGTACAACGGAAATTTTAGATCATCACGCACTTTTAGGCCATCCACTATGTAACTTATTACCGACTTATCTTCAATCTGACCAAGTGCAGCTATTTTACGCATCTGGAGTACATACTCATGAAAATTTTCCGACCCGCGCTTTTTACGACTTATCAACATTTTGTGAACTTCCGCACTGCTCAGCTGTTTGTCAAATTCATCAATTAAAATTTTACTTAAGCTCTCATAATTTGACACTGTAATCGTTTCCAAGAATAATTTCGCAGTTCCAGTCATTTTGTTTCTCGCGTTTACATATTTTTGTTTATCGTTTAGTTCATAGGCTTCAGCATTTTCCTTAAAATTATCCAACCACTGGCGAACTGGAACTGACACACCGTCGAAATCAGGAACCACTTTGGAAAAACTTTCGATTGACACACCACCTTTATTTTGACTGCTTTCACATTTTACTGCTAACATTTTAATAAGTTCTGTGTGTTTCCTCATAGTCAACTGTGTTCATTTTATTTTGGCCTTCACTGTCGCTTTCAATTTCATCACATTCACTGCCTATTTCTTCTTTTGCTTTTTCCTTTTCAACTTCTCGATTTTTTCAGCGCATTTTTTGTTCTTTTTCTGCAGCTGTCAATTTTTTCTCGAATGCACTGACTAACGCTGTCTCTTTTTCATTGGTATCGCGGCTGTTTGCTTCGTCTATGTTCTGTACACCAAACGTACAGTTCAGTTCATTTTTGTCTACATCTTTGTCTCGCTTTTTCTTTGGCGGCGTCTGCTTTTGCTTTTGACTTTGCACAGCGTTCTTCTTTTTGTTTGAACGCAACATCATTTCACAATTTCTAATTCCAGAGAATTTTCGACTTTGTTTAATTTCAACAGTTTCAACTTTTTCACTCACTTTTTCAGCTTTTTTTATTTTATTTATTTATTTGTCTGCTCCGTGGCGAGCCACTATACTCGCTTTCTTTGCTTATCACAAAGGTTAAGCCACTTTGTACACTTTATTTGTCTGATCGGTTGAGCCCCCATGTAAGATTGTAAGATAAATCATTTATTAACAAGTAATATTGTTAGTTTGGCACAGACGGTTAAATTAAAGAATACATTGGTGGTTTACATATGAGTTTCACAAAAAAGGTTTAAGTATGATATGAATGTTCAACTTGACAACAGAGAATTGATTTAGACGACGAGCGGATTACAACTTTCAACTTTAGACCGAAAACAGCTTCTTATACAACTTGACAACTTTAGACCGACTTTTATTCAACTGCTGCTTCTTGCTGACGACTGCTACTGACGACTCTCCTTGACGACTGATTATGACGACTGATTTTGGCGACTGACGCTCAACAACGAAAAGTGTGACCAACTCGAGCAGAGGGATGCCAACCTGCGCTGCATGTACAGGGTTGCCACCTTACAGTTATACAATATATTTATCAATATATTCATAACTGAAAAGTGTAGTGTTCAAAAAAAAAAATTCTTTCACTAGAAATACTTTTTCGCCCCTTCCTTCCTATGGCAGCTATATGCAATAGTCATCCGATTTGGATCAAACTTGGCAGAATTGTGTGGTAACATGTAACATTGATAACAAGTTTGGATGCGATAGCTGAAAACAAAAAAGTTTTTCTCATTAAGACCTTTTTTTCAGACTTTTCTTTTGTATGGCAGGTATACTATATAGTTGTCCGAATTGAACAAATCTTGGTGAAATTATGTCAAATCGTTGAAAACTTATAAATACCAGGGCTGGGAGCGATTACATTGAAAACAAACCGATCGTTCCTATGGCAGCTATTTGTTATAGTCATCCGATCCAGACGGTTCCGACAAATGTGCAGCGTATTTGTAACAAAAGACTTCGTGCAAAGTTTGGTTAAGATAGCCTTAGAGGAGGAGACGGCATAGAAACAGACGGACGAACGGACATGGCTATATAAACTCAGCTCGTCATGCTGATCAAGAATATATACTTTATGTGGTCGGAGATGCTTCCTTCTGTGCATTACAAACATCCGGACAATTTTAATATACCCTCTCCAAGGGTATAAAAACAACCGCAGAAACAACAACATTAACAATTTCTAAATTTAATTAAACCGATTACCTATCGAAAAAAATTGCTTGTTAATTTCACGTATAGTTTTTGTTTAATTTAAATTTTTGAAGACCTTAACAAAATTGACACATGTATACAGGTATACAGTACCCTTGCGGTTGATGTACTTCATAAATAATTAGCATTGGGGGCAGGTTCCCCTACAAATCCGGCTATGCCCTTTACTGTTTTTTTTCCTTTTGGGCGGATTAGATAACTAACCAGATAACACAAGTTTACAAAAAAAGGCCATTTTTTGCAACAGAGAACTTTGCAACCGTTCCTTATGTATTTTTGGATGCTGAACTCAGGTAAATTGTCCGTTTTCTTCCAGCACGTCAGGTTCACGAGATATTTGCATTACAGAGGTATTCCTACATTTGTTGGTCGTGTGGCCACATTAAGTGTCCTATTCGAACCAACTTTGCTTTAATGTAAGCTGCATTGAATGACGTTAAAGAAAAACCAAACACGAAGTTTTGATTTTGCTGATAAGGTACCAATTTTTGGATTTGAACATTAAAAATGTGGGTTTTTTTGAAAAAATCGATTTTTTTTTGCAAGTTTAAGAAATTCTGTAAATTTTTCTGCTCATATTAAAAATCTTAGAAAAAAATAGTTGGTAGTCCTTTGTTTTTTCTTATTTCAATTATTTTCAGTTTTCCAATATCATTGCGCTTTTAGATGTTATAGCCCAAAAACTATACAAATTTTCGACTTTTTTTGGACAACATTTACCGCCAAAATTTCTTGTAGCTTGAAAATAACATGGTAGTTATTTTTAAACCAAAGAATGGATATTAAAAATTATTTAAGATCGATTTTTGAAAATTTTTAGACATTTTAAGGTTTAATATTGTTAAAAAAATGTAAAAATATTACAAAAATTTGTTAAGGTTTTTGGACAATAACTTTTAAAATCGCAATGAAATCGAAAAACTGAAAATTATTGAAATAAGAAGAAATAAAGGACTACCAACTATTTTTTTCTAAGATTTTTAGTATTAGCAGAAAAATTTACAGAAATTCTTAAACTTGCAAAAAAAATCGATTTTTTCAAAAAAACCCACATTTTTAATGTTCAAGTCCAAAAATTGGTACCTTATCAGCAAAATCAAAACTTCGTGTTTGGTTTTTCTTTAACGTCATTCAATGCAGCTTACATTAAAGCAAAGTTGGTTCGAATAGGACACTTAATGTGGCCACACGACCAACAAATGTAAGAATACCTCTCTAATGCAAATATCTCGTGAACCTGATGTGCTGGAAGAAAACGGACAATTTATCTGAGTTCAGCGGCCAAAAATACATAAGGAGCGGTTGCAAAGTTCTCTGTTGCAAAAAATGGCCTTTTTTTGTAAACTTGTGTAATTAACCATGTGATACCATAATTAACCAATAGAAAAATAAATAAATACTTACAATTGTTTGCTGAGAGTTCGATTCCAATGGTTTTTCCACATGTATGGTTTTTACGGAATAAGACTCCGGCAACAACATTTCTAAGTTTAAGTCTTTTAGGTCCGTTATCCGAATATCATTTGTGGTTTCAAAAATTGAAGTAAGGTGATTTGGTAAATTTGTGTAAATATCCTTAACAAATCCCAAGAAAAGTTGAATCTAAAACGGGAAAATAGTGATAAAAAACTTTAACAAGTAATTAATTATGTTAAGCGCCAAGTATAATAAACTCTGACACCGCCAAAGTTAGAATATAAGTGATAAGTTTCAGGACTGGCAACTCACAAACGGTGTGAAGTACTGACCTTTGCCGTTGCTACACGGCGCCAGCAGCAGTGCACACTGGGACAGAATGAATAACTTACTGACAGAAATAAAAACCATCGTTGTCTTAAGATAAAGTCGTATTAAAATCAGTACTCGGAGGATTTTGTGTGCTCTTATTCCATTTCTGGCATTATTCACCTTTACTTTTTATCTACTCATCTCGTCATGCTGATCAAGAATATACATACTTTATGTGGTCGGAGATGCTTCCTTCTCTGCGTTCAAACATCCGGACAATTTGAATATACCCTCTCCAAGGGTATAAAAATTATAATTTAAAACGAGAGCGTAAGTTAAAGTCGGCTCTAACCGGCTTCGATATACCCGTTACTTATGAAAAAACATGTTTAACTGTGTTCCTGCGTTCCTTAGGGTGACCATCCGAAAAGTATGCAAAAATTTTTTTATGGTGGGAGGGCCCCCTAGCGGGGGTGCTTTTGCTAATTACTAACTATCTCTAGAAGATACAAATCGTCTATCTTCAAAACTGTAGGAGATACAACGTTTTTTCCGAATTGCGGGGGCGGGAGGGGGCGTGGCCAAAATTTTAAGCAAACTTGATCTGCGTGCAGATAAAAGAAGCATTTGTCCCATTTATGTCAAACCTCTATCTCTTACCATCTCTGAGATCTAGGTGTTCATACAGACGAACGGACAGACGGACATGTCTATATCGACGACAAGAATATATATTCTTTATATGGTCGGAAATGATTCCTTCTGCCTGTTACATACATTTGCACGACTTTAGTATACCCTTTTTACTTTACGAGTAACGGGTATAAAAATCGCAACAAATGCGATTAGCATTTTTTTATCAAGAACAAAATGTGGTGCAGTGGTGCTATCATTTTTTTTTCGCAACTATACATACATACATACATGCAGAACATGGATAAATGTTTGTAAAATATAATATTTATGTGTAATGGCAGTGTGTTGCTGATTTTCTTCAGCATAGAATTAACTTTTTGTTTAGCGCAAAATGCTAATGCTGTGTTAGTGACATATTTGCGTACGCGTCACACGCACGCAATGCATTTATAAAAAATGATAAAAGCAAATTTAAATATTTTCCGACCTTCAGGGAATCTCGCTACTAATTTGAAGCAACATATTCGCCATACTGAAGTCTTTGAAAAATCAGGGGAAAATTTGATTCATAAAAAGAAAACAGAGGAATTGAGTTCAAAAAAAGAGCAGCCTGTTAAAATTGATGGTTTCTTACGTCCTTCAGTTAAAGTGGCTATCAGTAAACAAGAAATTAAAGATTCATGCGTTTTGATGTGTACAGTGCACAGTGGGCGGAAATGCCGATTTTTTGGCATAAACTCCAAAATAAGAGACAGAAAGTTGAAACTTCATATATGTGCTATTTATATTATTAGTTAATTTCGAATTAATTTTTTACCGTTAATTAATTTTTTATTTCATTTTATTTTTTTTTTATTTTTTAATTTTATTTTAATACATTAGCTACTTCTAACTCAAATGCAAAATGTTTTTTAACTTTCAACTCGTTGTCATCATCTGCTGTTCCGTCTGCTACCTCAAATGGGGGTGACTCCAAAAGCGCGATAGCCTCTTTTGGTAGTTTGCGTGACTGACACGACGAATATCGACCTTGTCTGAATCTGTCAAAATATTTCGAAATTGCGCAAATATGCGCTTAAGTTGTCAGCTCTATATAAATGTTAACACAATAACGCACACTTCTACATTAGCACTTTCAGCAATACGGAGTAATCTTGCTAGATCAGCTCCACGAAACACAATTATTGAGGCTAGGTTCTGCATGAAATATGTTCCAACAATACATTAAATACAACACGAAACAAAAGCATCTCAAATTTAACCACTTTACACTATATTTTACATACCTTAATGAATATTTTGCATATTTCAAAATGCAGTTATATATAATCTTGTAAGAATGACTAATAGTCAAACATTTACAAAATTTTCAACACATACAAGGCATAACTAGCCTTGCGCAAACAGCTGATTCAACGCGCTGCCAAAGACCAGGGATGGGCAAAAAAATATTTCTTTTATCTTTTTATTAAGGGTAGGCATTTATTTAACGGAAATAATAAAAAAATTAAAAAAATATTAAAAAATAATTTTGGACTTTATGCCAAAAATAAGGCCATTCCGCCCAATGTGCAGTGGATGGCAGACCATTTTCAGCTGTAAATGACGTTGGTATTCGAAAAATGTTAAACCCAATTACCAAAGGCATGGGGTGCGAAAATTTTGGTAACCAGCAAAATGTTCGAGATATTGTCATTCGCTAATCAGGACTTCTTGCCAAGGACATTCAAAAAGAGATCGCAGGGAAAATGGTTTGACTTTAAGGGACGGGTCCTTCATTGGTAAGAATGTCATATAATCGTCTTTAAAACGCCCTTTTATTAAAACCACTTTATGTTTGTTGCAGGCTTGAATATTCAATATGTGTAATTTGGCTTCCTGACTAAAGCACATTTTTAAAAAAGTTATTGTAGTCACTGAAAATGCAGATTCCTGTTCTCATTATGTTGCTTCTGCATTTGCATTTTAACAACTTACAAAATGGTTGACTTGTTGTAACAAATGAAACAAAGATATGAAATTTTAATTTATTTCGCAGTTAGAAACATAACCTCTAACGTTGGCAAGGGTTTAAAGCACATCTATGTCAAACTCTACTCTGAATATGCTTGAATTATTTCGGTGGCCACGCGAACAATTGCTTAGTTCAGAAGTCAAACACTCTTGAGTCCAATTGCAACTACTTTAAAAGTCCCTAGTTTCTACAACTCATTGTTCTATCATTGATATATTAAGTTATTAAAAAGTGTAAACTAATTTCAATTTAATTTAATTTAGGCCAATTTCAAATTTCTGACATTTGGCGCGTAGTTCCCCACTAGTGTCTTCACTACAACTGCATTTTGCATTTTCGCATTTTGGACAAAATGTAGGGGAGAGTGGGGGGTTGTGATCATAGTTTTGTTTTTCGAACACAACTTCGCCCAAAATCAATATTTTTTCGTTCTGTAAATTTTGTATTTTAGGTAAAAGATTCACAAAACTTTCCTCATCACTAGATTTAAAAAATAAGTTTTTGGGGATTTTTTATTTTATATTGAAAAAAAAGTGATTTTTTTAAATTTCAAAAATTTGTGGGGGGTTGTGAGCCACCCTCTTAAAAGTTCAAAATTCGTGTTTTTAAGAAAGTATTGTTTAATAAATGAAAAAAATAACAATTTTTCTCATATTCTGAATTAAGAAATATCAATGAAGAGTGAAAATTGATTGACGGCATCGGGCTTGTTTTCTTTTATATCCGAGCACTTTTTGCTGGTGGCTGTTCCAATGTTTGCCTTTCTTAATGTCTTTTTTTTCCTTAGGAGAGTTTTCCCAATAATATTCAAGCAATATTCTCTTTGGAAGTAAAAACCTACTTTTTTCAAAGTGGCTCACAACTAGAGGTGGGCGCGGGCCTGTATTTTGAGGCCCGGGCCCGCACGAACCCGAACTCTCTTTTGAGAGGCCCGGCCCGGCCCGGCCCAACACGAAACTTTTTCACCAAGGCCCGGGCCCGGCACGAAACTTAATTTTTTCTAAATTTGAGCTTTTTAGCCTAGTGCGTTTTTCATTTAAAACATGGCCCGATGTTGAAAAAAGCCTTTCGCTCGTAGACGAACTGGCGGGAATAGCCAGAATGGTCCGAGCTAATTTGGGAAGGTATTTTAAGTCCCTTGCATTTTTCCAGAATTCTAAAATATGTGTGCCAGGAGCTGCTGGATAGGCCAAATATTTGTCAAGCTCTATGTCGATAGCGTTTTTCTCAACTTTTCGTTTTTTTATATAACTTAAGTCTAAAAATTCAGCAAACATTCCATTTTCGGAATTATTTGGGTCTATGTTATTAGTTATATCATCAACGCTACTATATTCATGATCTCCTATAAATTCGGAGAGCATTGCTTTTACCGCAGCTAACACATTATCTCTTTTTTCCTCTGAGAGGAAATTCATCTCTCTATAAGGAGGGTTCAAGAAAAGCCCAACCAAATGAGCGATTGCCGGAAGAAACCTTTTTTCTAATGCGCTTAGGGTCATTGTTTTAAACTCAGTTATTATTTGGGAATCAAGTGTGCTAGCTCTGCAAAGTTTACATAATTTTTTTGACCACAATGCAAATATTTGCAAATATTGCAAAGTTTTATCAATTTCACAATAGGACGCCAATTTTGAATTAGTGGTGAGCAAACAAGTAAAATAAGTATAAGCAAATCGATAGTAGTATCGATAAACAATTAAAATGCGATAAATGGCGGTTCAAACATAAACAAAAATAGCGCGAACAAATCAAAATTGTTTTCGGGCCTATTGCGGGCTTTTACGGGCCTATTTCGGGCTTTTACGGGCCGGGCCTTTTTGCTAAGGCCCGGGCCCGAACGAAGCCCGCACGAATCTTAATTTTAAGGCCCGGGCACGCTCCGGGCCTGTGTAAGCCCGCGGGCCACGAAAAAAAGCCCGGCCCGCGCCCACCTCTACTCACAACCCCCCATATCTCACTTTTTTTTGGTGACGTCACATAAACAAAAAAAAATTATTTAAAAAAAAAAACAAATTTCTGTCAAAAAGGCAATTGACCAAAGATATTTCCCTCATACTTACTTATGGCATTACGAAAAAAATTTTGTATAATATTCATAAGCCAAAAATGGAAAAAAAAAACTTTTTTTTTGAAAAAAAGTCGAGTTCTGGTTCACAAACTTAAAGAACGTGGACTGATCGGTTGCTAGCCAAAAGATTCGTAATAAGAAGGGAGACACTTGACATAAACAAAAAGTTTAAATTTATTTTTTTTTGTGGTCAATATTCGAGTGGCTCACAACCCCCAGCGGCTCAGAACCCCCCATTCTCCCCTACATTTTACACATACAATTTTTTATGGCCACTTGAGATGCCAAAAAAGAGCATTTTAAGAAAATGTAGTCGCATTACTCGTTAGCCATTCGATTTTCGATAGTTTCTACTCGATAAGCGACCATTTTTTCGACTGTTAAGATTTCCAATAATCCTCGTCGTTGTTTTCGTAAAGGAAACTTTACGTTATTAAATCAACTTATTTGTACAACAGACTGGACTCCTTTGAACAATTCAGTTAATTTAGACTTCGCTTTTAGTTTTTTCTACAGTTCCATAAAATAGCGCTCCCTCTCCCGCGTCCATTAGTCCTCCTTGGTATTGTCCTAGACTTTCTAATTTAAAAAATATTAAGTCTAGATGCTTCAAAAAATATAAAAGTTCTGGTTCTGCCGTTGACTTTTCTAAATATTCAATTGCAAAATCGAACTTTACACTTTTTAATGCTGAGTGCTACAGGAAATATCTTGTCCGATGCAAAATTTAATTCGCAGAGGACCCTAAGCAATTCTACAGCTTTGTAAACTCTAAACGTAGGTCTTCTTCTTTACAATCCTCTTTTTTTCTGGCCGACCAAAAGGCTAACGATGACTCCACAGCCGTTGACCTGTTCGCCGACTTCTTTCATTCTACTTACTCCTCTACGCGCTTTACTAATGCTTCTTATCATTATAACATTTCTTCTTCTAACTCTATAAGTGCTCCCTCGATTTCCGAAAGCTCCTTACTTTCTCATTTAAAATCACTAAAACCTTCATACTCCCCTGGGCCTGACAACATTCCTAGTTGTGTGCTCAAAGAGTGTTGTATTTCTTTGTGCAATCCATTGCTTAAGATTTTTAATCTATCGTTAGAATCTGGTATTTTTCCAAATCTTTGGAAGGAATCCTATATTATTCCTCTTCATAAAAAAGGTGGGAAGTCTGATATATCCAATTATAGGGGCATAGCTAAACTATCCGCTATTTCAAAATAATTTGAACAGAATATAACCTCTTCCCTACAGCACTATTGTAAATCGATTTTATCACCTTTCCATTATGGATTTCAGAGCTCGCAAAATATGGTCAACCAAATTTTTCTATACTGTCTGCTCACCGAAATGACAGGAAAAAATTTAACAGAGTAGCTCACTCTCTGAACAGAACACTAGATTTTGATTTACTAGTGTTTTCTGTCTCATAGTAATCGATGAGAGAAACACACGAAGCTGTCTGACTATAACAGTTTGATGGGGAGAGTTTCGTTCGGGTGTCAGCAACTGAGCATAAGCAACTGAGCAAATCAAGCAAAGTGTCTGAGCAAAGTGTCTTTTCTATTGTTGTGTTATACACTCACCTTGGCCTACTAGGATTAAAATATGTTTAAAAATATACAATATTCGATGAATAATAACACTAGTTTACAAAAATAAAAAAAAAAAATGACCCATTTCTGCTGAAAATTTTTCTTAGTATAGTTTGGAATGGTGATCTAAAAAATCGATTTCAAAAATTTTTTCATGGCTCCGTTTTTGAAATATTAATTTTTTAAATTTTTTTGGTAGGTACTCTTACATTTTAAGCCATATCTCAGTTCATAATTGTCAGATAGAGTCAAGTAAGAAATAAATCGAAAGGTAATGGAGCTGCCAATAATTGCGTGGAGCATTGTTTTTAAATCGGTTCAGTAGTTTGAATTCAACAACCAAGAATATTTCAAAAAAATCTATTTTTTGCTCGAAAATCCAAGAAATTTCATTTTTAAACGACTAGAAAAAATATAAAAAAATACAAAAAAATTATTTTTATTTTTTCTACTTAAGAATCGCACTTTTACGAAGAAAATAAGGTATTTGTGAGGAAAATCGTGTAACACGTACCATAGATGGATCAAATTGAGTAGAGGAACTAACAGTCAAATTTGAGTATATTGTGTGTTTCCAAAAATTAACATTGTACTTTTCTTCGTTTTTTGGTCAAATTATGAAGTGAACGAAAAGCCAGAACAAAAATAAAAATTAAATACGGAACAAAAGTCGAAGCAAACGAAAATTTATTTAAAAATATTAAGGTAAATATCACATTTTTTTGCACTAAATTGCTTACAGCTCCTGTGTTTGTTCACAGATTTTGGTCATCGATATCTGTTTTTCTTCGTAGATGTGCGATTCTTATGTAGAAAAAATAAAAATAATTTTTTTGGATTTTTTTATATTTTTTCCAGGCGACCAAAAATGAATTTTCGAGCAAAAAATCGATTTTTTCGAAATATTTTTGGATATTGTAGTCAAACTAATGAACCGATTTAAAAATAATGTTCTACTCGATTACCGGCAGCGAAATAACCTTTCGATTCTTATCTTGCTTGACTCTATCTGACAATTATAAAGTGAGATATGGCTTAAAATGTAAGTGCCCCTACCAAAAAATAAAAAAAAATTATATATCAAAAACGGAGCCATGAAAAAATTTTTGAAATTGATTTTTGAGAACACCATTCCAAACTACACTAAAAAAAATTTTCAGTAGAATTGGGTCTTTTTGGCTGTAAACTAGTGTAATTTAAATTCTTATTTTTAGGCAATAAGTAGCTGGATCATCCCTAAATTTTTCACGACAATCTCAGTCTTCAACAACGTATATTTGTATATATATTGGCACACGTGCCAAGTTTCAATCAAAAAGCTTTGAATCTGACTGCATGGCGTAGCTTTTTTCAAGGGCATCTTTTAATTTGTTTGTAACTTCAAAAATTCATAACTTTAAAACTATAAAAGTCTCCATCTTTTTGAAAACATCAAAATTTAAGTTATGTTTAGAACATTTGATTGTATATCCTCAGAAGACATAACATGGTGGTTAACACTGAGAAAAAAATATATGTAATTTTTAGCAACATTTACTTAATATTATTAAATAATTTAAAAATCTATAAAATTATAATTTGAGTAGATACAGTAAAATTCTTTCCATCGATATCAACTTGAGACCTATCCGATAAACCAATCCTGAGATATCACGTTTTTAAAAAACCCTTTTTTCCCATTTTTTCGTTTTTGACGATTTTTGAAATTGTTTATAAAATTAACAAAAAATTTTTGTGCAAAACCGCAAATTTCGTTTTGGTGGGCATGTCGAGATCTAATTTCGGATTTTTTTTTTATTAAAATGAAAAATAAAAAAAATGTTTGCTGTTCGGTTTATAAAAGAATGACCCACATGTCAAACCTCTATCTCTTACCATCTCTGAGATCTAGGTGTTCATACAGATGGACGGACAGACGGACATGAAGGCTCAGGAAAATTTATAACTCTTAATGCCATTATAGGCTAATTAACAACAATCAGCTGCGTCGATGTATTGTTTTGCCTTTTCGAAAGCACACATACATGCATTCACACTTATAGTTTACTGAGTCACACACACATGCTTGTAAGACACTTTCGACAAATTCTGAGCAGCAAAGTGTCTCAAGGAAACACATGAGCAAAGCAAGCTAAAAAAATCTCTCATTGATTGAGCAAAGAGCACTTTGTGAATAGTCTGAGGTGAGATGTCATTTCGTTACACTAGTTCAAAGTGTCTCAGAGTGACTGTATTTTATCTGACAGCCTGTGAAAAGGGAGCATTTTTTGGGAGCTCTGATGGATTTACAAAGCGTCGGTCAACTGCGACCAATTTACTTGAATTTACCTCAATGGTTAACGATGGTTTCTTTTTAAAAAAACAAACTGATGTCATCTACACCGACTTCAGTAAAGCATTTGATTCTGTGTGTGAACCATGATCTTCTTCTCGTTAAACTTGATCGATTAGGATTTCCATCCCCTTTTCTACTTTGGATTTCGTCTATTTAAAAGATAGAACTCAGAAAGTTCTGCTACGCTCTAATACGTCAAAGCCTGTCTTTGTCACTTCTGGTGTGCCACAAGGCAGTCACCTCGGCCCATTGTTTTTTACTCTTTTTATTAATGACCTCCCCACAATTATTTCGAATTCTCGGATACTTATGTACGCCGATGATGTAAAACTTATTTTATCTTTCAACGACCCGATGCACTCCATCAGATTGCAAGATGACTTAAACTCCTTGCAGTCCTGGTGCCTGATTAATTAATTGCACCTTAATTGCTCCAAGTGCATGTTCATGACTTTCCATCGTGGCAAGCCTTCGCTGGCTACCTATACGATTGGAAATGAACCCTTGGAACGAATTTCTACAGTCGTTGATCTTGGAATTCTTTTTCACCCCAAATTGAGTTTCAATCCTCATATCTCCTCTATTGTTAATAGAACAAATGGTGTACTCGGATTCATTAAACGTTGGTCGAAAGAGTTTAATGATTCATATACCACAAAGCTTTTATACACTGCTCTAGTCCGTCCTGTACTTGAATACTGCTCGTCCGCCTGGTCTTCGCATTATAAAAAGCATATAGATCGAATTGAATCAGTTCAGAAGCAATTCTTTGCCCTATGTGGCTTAAATTGGGACCCTAACCTTCGTCTGCCATCGTACTCTAACAGACTCTTGCTTATTGACCTTCCTTCGTTAGCTAACCGTAGAACAGTATTAGGTGTTTCTTTTCTTCATAAACTAATTATTGGTGATGTAGATTCTGATGAACTTTTAGGTCGCCTTAACTTCTCCGTTCTTCTAGGCCAACCAGAAACTATTTTCCATTAGTATTGCAAGATGCACAACTGATTATGCAAAGCACGATCGATTTCGAGACTTATGTCAAAATTATAATGATCTCTATCACCTGCTCTCAACAGATCTCTCTCTGTTCTCTCTAAAAACATCTCTATATAATTATCTTAGGAGAAATCTCTGAACACTCCTGGCTGTGAGTAGGGGCATAGCTTGCCGGACTGGCTAAAAAATCTTCCCCCACCGGATCAGAGATTTCTAGTTATTTTATTTTAAGTATAGCTTATAAATTTTGTATTTTTAATTAGTTTTAAATTTCACTTTAAGTTAGTATTTTTATACACTTGAAAAGTGTATTATAATTTTGCCCAGAAGTTTGCAACGCATAGAAGGAATCATCTCCGACCACATCTATATATATAAATCTGTACGCCCGACTGACAGACTGACATATTATCAAGCCACAGCGAAAACGGCTTATCGTACAGGTCTGATTTTTGGCATAGACCTTCGTTTAGTTATGCAGGCGCTCACTAAGAAAGGAAATTGGAAAATGTTTTACCAATCTTCTAAAAAGGCCAATTAAAGGCTGTATGGGTCATAACGGGTTTTCCGCTCAGTCAATGTTGTGGAAAAGATGTTTGGCTGAGAACGCGAGAGAGAGTTAGAGCGCGCTGAGAGCGTGCATATGTATGTGTGTGTTTTTTTTTCACATAAACAGGCAATAAATCAAATTGAGAATGGCCTCATCCAATTGCATTAAATCTAATGGCACTTAAAAAGCACATCGATAGCTTTAACAATATCTTGACCGTATATATCACAATAAAGGTTAAAATTTCACAAAGGTAGAATCCAAAAATTGTGCTGTGTGTTTTTTCTGTCATACGCACAACAGACACATCAAGAACCGTGCTCTCAGTCTTTTGTTAGAGGTGAGATCGGAAAAGTGATGGCACACATGTCGTGAGCAGTTTTCTTAAAATTAATTGTCTTCCTACCTCATTTGCGAGTCTTTTTAATAAACTAGGCTGTGAGTTGATAATCTAAGAGATTTATATTGAGTGTAGCGCCTAAACATTCATAACAACTTTTCGCAATGAAAATTTAATTTAAATCAATTTAGCTTTTTGAGGATTAAAAATAAGAGGGCAGCGGGAATTGTGACCTTTATTGAAAATGTATTTTTTTTTCGATTTTAAATAGGAAAGGTTAAATTTGCTTCTAATTTTTTCTATTTTAAAAAATTAATTTTTCCTGTTTTGACAGGAAGACAGGAAGGGAATAATTTTTAATTCAGGAATTTTCACGCGACTTAAAAATTTGGTTGTGTCCGGTACGACGGGACAGGATAGAGTTTAATATGTGTACAGGTCTCTGCGCCTTACTTAATCCTCTATTCCCAGATTGATTTATTTTAATCAACCGTAAATTCGAAACACTGTCTAAACACTAAGCTAATGAAGCCAATGATATTAAAAAAGAATTTGCTTTTTAACAAATAGAGAATATATAAATACAGTGTTCAGAGAGATATACAAGTTTCTCTACTTACTATGATTTTTTCAAAACTTGGACGCGGACAAAGTCGCGGCGGGTTCAGCTAGTAAAGTATATATATTCTTGATCAGCGTGACAAGCTGAGTCGATTAAGATTTGTCCGTCCGTCTGTCTGTTTCTACGCGAACTAGTCCCTCAGTTTTGAAGCTATCGAGCTGAAATTTTGCACAGAGTCTTCTTTTGTCTGCACGCTGCTAATATGTTGGAACCGACCGGATCGGATAACTACTTCTTGTAGCTGCCATACAAATGATCGGTCAAAAAATGGATTTTAATGAGAAAAACTGTTTTTTTCTCAATATTACCGCTCTCAATCATGGTTATGGGTAATATTAAATGTTTTTAAGCTGATCTGCGAAGTTTGGTCGAAGTCGCTAACCGTTGAGACAAGCGATTTCAAGTGTATAAAAACTTTGGCACGGGCGAAGTTAGCCTTGCCTTTCTCGTTTTTTATTGTTTTCTCCACCACAGACCAGATATTTACATTGCGCCAAATCCTGGAGAAGACCTATGAGAGAAACATCGAAAATCACCATCTTTTTATCAATTACAAAGCCGCTTTCGACACGCCGACAAGGTCAAGGTTTTTCGAAGCCCTGTCTACTTTAGGTATTCCAGCAAAGTACGTTCGACTTTGCATGGTGACGTTGAGAAGTACTCAAAGCTCCGTCCAAATAGGAACGAACCTCTCCGAGCCTTTTGATACCAAAAGAGGTTTTAGGTAGGGTGACACCTTATCGTGTGACTTCTTTAATCTGCTGATGGAGTATATACTGCGCCAGTGCCCAAATGCCAACAGATCGGGCACCATCTTTAATAAAGATGTAATGCTACTCGCAAATGCCGATGATATTGACATTATCGGCAATACCGAAAAGGCGGTAAGCAGGGCGTTTTCAGAGATTGAGAAGCAGTCTCAACTAATGGGTTTAGCGGTAAACGAGGACAAGACGAAGTACCTAGTGTCCTCGAAACAGAAGTACTCACGACTTGGGCAATCTGCTGCAATGGGAGAGTACAACTTTAAAGTTGTAGAGGACTTTGTCTACCTCGGAACGATGATAACAGGCGACAACAACATCAGCCTGGAAATTCGCAAACCGATGCTATTACGGGCTAAGTAGGGAGCTTAAGAGCAGAAACCTCAAGCGAAGAACAAAAATAGCGCTATATAAGTCTCTTATCATCCCAGTCCTGCAATACGGCGCAGAAGCATGGGCAATATCATCAGCGGATGAGGCGGCGATTGGCGTTTTCGAGCGAAAGATTCTTCGCAGGATTTATGGACCTTTGAAAGTTGGCGAGGATTTTCGCATCCGAAGGAATGACGAACTATATGAGCTCTATGGGGATACTAGTCTGGTCAAGCGCATAATGCAACAGCAGCTGCGCTGGCTGGGACATGTTACCCGTATGGATGATCAAGCTCCAGCAAAAACGGTCTACAAGAGGAATGCGAAAGAACTGGGACAAGGCAAGGTGGGACGACCACCACTAAGGAGGGACGACCAGGTGCGGAAAGACATTTCCAAGCTTGGCGTGAAAAACTGGTGCCAGCTCGCACGGAGCAGAAGCGACTGGCGGACTTTAGTTGCAGCGGCCGAGACCGTCAAACGGTTGTGATGCAAGCATCGGGCCAATAAAGAAGAAATTTTCTCCTAAAATTGTTTTCCTTTATATCTGATTTATTTTAGTCTTATTATTTTATTATTATTATTTTTTTCCTTTGCCTCTATTTAGGTTATGGTTTTTTGCTCTTCTCTATCTCTACATCATTAAAGTTTTTGGTAGCTCTAATAACGTCTCTGACTACAGATGGCTGTGAATCGGGGCATAGCAAGCCGGACGGGCAAATGAAATTCCCCCATCGAGTCAGGGTCGTTATTAGTTATTTTGTAATTTTGTTAGTTTTTCTTTGATAGGCTTTCTTAGTCAATAAGGCTTTTTTATAACGTATGTGTAATTGAGTTGACCGCTTTTTTTGTCGACTAAATAAATAAATTTTTTGGCTAGTTGACGTAGTGGTCATCACTGCTAAGCGCGCGCCAAATAGCACAAATTTTAATTTTGCATAAATTTAATTAAATTGAAATTAAATTATTAATTTTTATACCTTACCAATAATATCAACGATAATACAATGAATTGCAGAAATAAGAAACATCTATGGTAGTTGCATTTGGAAACAAGAGACAACAAGCCTTTTAGTCTAAACAAAACAGTTTTTTGCATGGCACCGAAATAATTCTAGCATTAAGAGAAAAGGTTTTGATATAGATGAGCTTTAAACCCATACCAACAGTAGAGTATATGTTTCTAGCAGCGAAATATATTAAAATTTAATATTTTTACTTCTATGTTATCTGTGTTGTCAGCCATTTTGTAAATTTTTATAATGCAAATGCAGAAGCAATACAATAAGGACAGGAATCTGCATTTTCAGAGATGACGATAACTTTTTTGAAAATGTGCTTCAGTGAGAAAGCCATATTAAAGACTTTGTCATAAAGGTTCTGAATCGATTTGGTATTGGGGCTAAACAAGTATACTTCTGTACCACTGATAGAGGACGCAGTATGGTGAAAATGGTGGAACTATTGGGACTAGAGCATGAGGACGATGATCATAAAGACGAGATAAAGACGATGATAAAGACGAAGATAATGACGATGGCCTTGCATTCCTCAGTGAGTTGTGAGTGAGAGTCAAATCTCTTCGATCGACAAACATAAGCTATCGATTGGAAGAACAACACATAAAAAAGCCTCCCATCGACTGCTTGACACGCTGGAATCCCATGTACAGAATGCTGGCAAGTTTAGCCGATCCAAAAATGCACGATTTCTGCTCCAATTATGGCGGCAGCTAGTTCCCTTCCCTTTTTGAAACCAAACGTGTGGGACAAGATAAGCGAAATTGTTACAGATTTAGAACCAGCAGAAGTTGCAACAACAAGAGTGCAAAGCGAAAAGTTAGTTTTTGGTGATTTTTATGCTATCTGGATTGAATGCAAAAATCAAATCCAAAACTTTTGTCTCACGAGTTAGAATTAAGAGAGCCTAGTCTGTTTGAGCATGATGCTTACCTATGTGGAATATATATTGATCCAAGATATAATGTTTCTTTATCTGCAGAGCAGAAAAATAATTGTACTAAATTGTCATCAAATCTGCACACTCGTATAATGGACAACGTTAATTCGATTGAATTATATGCGGAAAATCAGTGTTTATAAAACTACCAGAAGTTTCATTTCGTCCGCTTTTGCTTCTGTATCTGCGAAATATAAAAGCGACAGCAGCAGCAACACTCCAAAACGACATTTGTACAAAAAAACAGCGGCTGCGGTCGTCGCTTCATCATTTCTGATTTTTATTTTGATGGCGTTTCGGTCACGTTCATAAGTAAAAGCAAAAGCGCGCGTTCGCTTTTAGAAGTCGATACCAGCACAATCACTACAGAAGTTTCATGCATCCATACAGTTTTGTTGTTGTTACCTTCAACCGAGCCGAGACGAATAAAGGTAAATGCTTTGTTTTGTGTGCAAAAGACATTTTTGTTTTACTTTTTTGCTCATAACTTGACAACCACTCATCCGATCTTTATCATTTCCTCGATACATATCGACAATTACTCACTATCGCTAGAAGGAACCAACAAGCTATCTACAAACTGTAGAAAATACGAAATTTTTCCCAATTTGCGGAATCTGGAGGGGGCGTGGCAAAATAAACTTGATATTTGCGGCCAGTATGAGAAGCATTTGTCCATACATGTCAAACCTCTATCTCTTACCATCTCTGAGATCTGTTTGTTCATACAGAGGGAAGGACAGACGGACATGGCTATATCGACTCGCCTGTTGATGCTGAAAAAAGAATATATATACTTTACTAGCTAAAACGCGACTTCGTGCGCGTCCAAGTTTTGAACAAATCGTAGTAAGTAGAAAAAATTGTAAAGCTCTCTGAACACTGTGTTTGTATGTAATCTATTTGTTAAAAAGGAAATTCTTTTTTAATATCATTGGCTTCATTAAGACAGTTTCGAATTTACGGTTGATTAAAATAAATCAATCTGGAAAAGGAGGATTAAGTAAGGCGTAGAAAATGCAGTGGCCTCTACACATATTAAATTCTATCCCGTCCCGTCCAAAGGGAAACAAGCAAATTTTCAAGTTGCTTACTGTCTTGTGAATGCTGAACAGACTATAGTATATTCTTCTTCAGAAGGACTATGTAGGGAGTTTAGGGCCAAGGGACATTTTATTTATAAGTGTGCACCTATATGCATTTGTTTAATATTAGATCTCCAGAATATTCTTTTCTGATCAATTTATGTAAATCAACGCAGTATGAGAGTAGGTAACTATTTAAACATGTGTACCTATGTGTCTATTAGTACGTTTATGCTATGAACTTCACGATTTCTTCAATTTGCAAAATCAAAATTGGTTCCTGTTTATGCAGCTTTTATAAATTCACAAAATGACCAGCACACATATGGCAAGACAAAAGTTTCGGCAACACCAACGAAACGTTAAGTTGTTTGCGCCGCGGCATTTCACGAATTCATAGTAAACTTTCGTGTGTTTGTCGAATTCATGAAATGGTGTTTATGCACTTTCGCACCCATTTCATGAAATGTATTTGCAAAACAGGGATTTTTTATCTGCCAAAAGCTAAATTGAAAAAAATAATCTGTTTTGGCAACACTGTTTATTTTTATCCTTTAAACAAAATTTTCATTGCGAAATGTTGTTTTGAATTTTTACGCGCTTCAATCGATGCAAACCTCTTAGATTATTATTTTATTAGTTTATTAAGAAAGACTCGCAAATGAGATAAGGAGACAACTAATTCCACGTACCACCACAAACAAAAGACGGACCACCGATAAGGCAATTATTACATCTTCATACTTGGTTTCTAGTTTGGTGTAATTTTATTGTCATTATTTTGAAAAACGGTTAACATATTGTTAAAGCTGTTGATGTGTTTTGTATGTGCCAGTCCAATTCAATTGGATGAGGCTTTTCTCATTTTGATTTATTGTTTGTTTTAGTGAAAAAAAAACACACACACACATATACACGCACACAACACACTCTCACTCTCCCTCGCGTTCCTAGCGAAACAAATTATTCCATTATTGCCTGAGCGCAACAACCGTTAACTCCCCATACAAACCTTTCATTGGCCTTTTCAGAAGATTGGTAAAAACTTATAAATAATAATAAAAAATAGAAAAACAACAGATCTCTTTATGGAGCGCACTTACTGATGCTAGAGCGGCAGCAAAAACACACAGTATACTACAGTCGGGCTTGGCTGACTTTCTTACGAGTTTCAATTACTTACTTCTGGGTTGAAAGATGGCCGAAAATGTTTATGCAGCTCAATTATTATGCGAAGACTGACAAGCACATTCTCTTCATTGTCCGTTTTTAATATTTTAAGCATCATTGTTATTATAGATTTGACGTGCTGTCTTAAATTCTCTGTAATTGGCAACCGGTGAATCATCTCCAAAATTAGTTTTCGAATCTGAAATTTACAAAAAAAATTAGGTTTTTTTTTTGGTTATTATATTAAACTTGATCGTATTTCGTCCTATTTAAAAAAAAAGGAAAAAAGTGCGCTCGGGCCTCAGCAAGCGAGGCGAATGCCGACTACGCTTAGCAAATTTGTTGTTGTGTTCGAGTATGCGAGAGACATCGGAGAGAGAGAAGAGAGACACACATAATGGTGTTGTTGCAGGTCTGAGCGCGAAAACAACAAAACACAGAGCCCGCATATAAATTTGTTTGGCTTATGGAGTGCGTGTCTCCTATGCGCGAGCTATTCCTTTGCGTTACACAGCAACAAATGCGTCGCCTGCGCAATAGGAATGGGCGCCCTTGATGTAAAACTTATTTTTCAACGACCCGATGTACTTCATCAGATTGCAAGATGACTTAAACTCCTTGCAGTCCATTCGCCTGATTAATAAATTTCACTTTAATTGCTCCAAGTGCATGTTCATGACTTTCCATCGTTGCAAGCCTTCGCTGGCTACTTATACGAATGGAACGAATATATAAAGTCGTTGATATTGGAACTCTTTTTGACCCCAAATTGAGTTTCAATCCTTATATCCTCTCTATTGTTAATAGGGCAAATGGTGTACTTGGATTTATTAAACGTTAGTCGAAAGAATCCATACACCACAAAGCTTTTTAACACTGCTCTCGTCCGTCTGGTGTCCGCAGTATAAGAAGCATATTGATCGTATTGAATCAGTTCAAAAGCAATTCTTGCTTTTTGACCTACGTGGCTTAAATTGGGACCCTAACCTTCGTCTGCCATCGTACTCTAACAGACTCTCAATAACCAACCGTTAGCCAACCGTAGAACAGCATTAGGTGTTTCTGGCTGTGAGTATTATAGCTTGCCGGACTGGCTTAAAAATCTTCCTCCCCGGGTCAGAGATTTCTGGTTATTATACCCTTGGAGAGGGTATATTAAAATTGTCCGGATGTTTGTAACGCATAGAAGGAAGCATCTACGACCACATAAAGTATATATATTCTTGATCAGCATGACGAGCTGAGTTGATATAGCCATGTCCGTCTGTCCGTCCGTCCGTCTGTTTCTATGCTATTTCATCCGTCAGTTTTAAAGCTATCTTAACCAAACTTTGCACAAATTCTTTTGGTATAAATACGCTGCACATTTGTCGGAACCGGCAGGATCGGATGACTATAGCATATAGCTGTCATAGGAACGATCGGTCGAAAAACTAGTTTTAGTGAGAAAAACTTTTTTGTTTTTAGTGCTATCGCTCCCAACGCACAGTGGGCGAAATGGCCGATCTAGCTCCATTTAATTAAATTTTCAAATAGTTTATTGGCGCCAAAATGTTGTTTCTATCAATTACTAATATTCCACTGAGCTTATCGATAGTTTCTATTTTGTTTGACATGCCCTAGTTAATCAGCTGTGAGCTGTCAAACACAACATATGTTTCAGCAGGTCCAACACTGAGGTTTCCCGCGCTTTTTATGTGCATTGCCAAATTATTTCTAAAGTTGCCTTTGTGACAATTAAGTGGAAGTAAAGTGTTTTTATTTATAGCTAGAGGTATATATTAACTAAACAAATTTTTGTTTGTATTCTGTGCATTATCGTTGTATAAAAAAATTTAGTTAAAGTTGACTATACCACTAACCACTTGAAACCAGCCAACATACGACTTTCATGGACCGGAACTTCCGAGATTCGTAGGGATTCGCGCTGGAATATTTTTTTTAAATTACTAGGTTGTTTTGTGTTTGTGAAATGTCCAACATTAATCCCGGCCACCACCAACTTTACATGATATTACATTTTTTAGTCGCAATGTCGGTGCTCAGGCGAGAGCTTTTTCTTCTATGGCGCAACGAGTCCATGCCAACAAAAAAATTGTTAGCTGTTGAAAGCTATATATTTGATAATACTAGCAAATATCCCGTCGCGCTTCGCTGCGCCTTCAACAGTATAGAACCAATGCACAGCGTAATCCCACCAATTTTCCACCCACATCCGTCCAACATCCCACCCACATAACACCCACTTCCCGCCCACATCCCAACCACATCCCTCCAACTTCCCGCCACATTCCACACACTTTACATTCACTTACCACCCACTTTCCACCCACTTCCAAAACAACTTACCACCCACAACCCATTCACTCCCCAACCACTTCCCAGTGGGCATCCCGGCGGTATTTCCAACATCGGAAAATAAAAAAAAAAATTAATTCCGATTTTGACTTTACAAACCAAATTTCAAGCCAATCGGATGAAAAATAGTTTTTTGCATGCAGAATTTCCCGGCCATTTTCCTCACGGGCGGATTTTCCGATATTGAAAATCACATTAAAATTATTTCGTATTTTGTCCTTACAAACCGAGTTTCAAGCCAATCGGATGAAAAATAGTTGTTTTCATGCAGAATTCTCCGGGAATTTTCCGACCGTTGGGTCAAATTTTCCAACTTCGGAATATCACATTTCAAACTATTTCGTATTTTGTCCTTTCAAACCGAATTTCAAGCCAATCGGATGAAAAATAGTGTTTTGCATGCAGAATTTTCCGGCCATTTTCCTCGTGGGCGAATTTTCCGACATTGAAAAATCACATTTCAAATTATTTCGTTTTCTGTCCTTTCAAACCGAATTTCAAGCCAATCGGATGAAAAATAGTTTTTTCATGCAAAATTTTCCGGGAATTTTCCGACCGTTGGGTCAAATTTTCCAACTTCGGAATATCACATTTCAAACTATTTCGTATTTTGTCCTTTCAAACCGAATTTCAAGCCAATCGGATGAAAAATAGTGTTTTGCATGCAGAATTTTCCGGCCATTTTTCTCGTGGGCGAATTTTCCGACATTGAAAAATCACATTTCAAATTATTTCGTATTTTGTCCTTACAAACCGAGTTTCAAGCCAATCGGATGAAAAATAGTTATTTTCATGCAGAATTTTCCGGGAATTTTCCGACCGTTGGGTCAAATTTTCTTACTTCGAAATATTACATTTCAAACTATTTCGTATTCTGTCCTTTCAAACCGAATTTCAAGCCAATCGGACGAAAAATAGTTTTTTGCATGCAGAATTTTCCGACCATTTTCCTCGTGGGCGAATTTTCCGACATTGAAAAATCACATTTCAAATTATTTCGTATTTTGTCCTTACAAACCGAGTTTCAAGCCAATCGGATGAAAAATAGTTATTTTCATGCAGAATTTTCCGGGAATTTTCCGACCGTTGGGTCAAATTTTCCATCTTCGGAAAATCACATTTCAATTCATTTCACCTACTTTCCTTTCAAACCGAATTTCAAGCCAATAGGATGAAAAATAGTTGTTTTCATGCAGAATTTTCCGGGAATTTTCCTCGTGGGCGGATTTTCCAAAATCGGGAAAACACGTGTCGAATTATTTCGCGTACTAAGCTTACAAATCAAGTTTCAAGTCAATCGGATGAAAAATAACATTTTTCCCATACAAACTTTTCCGACGCTTTTCCGACTTTTCCGGGTGGAATTTTCCAAAACCCCGTCTTAGTACGCACTTTCGCCACCAACAGAAACTTCTGTGAAAATTACAGCCCTCTATCTCTTACCGTTTGGGCTGTGCGATGATTGCCAATCAGTGAATCAGTCAGTGAATCAGTGAATCAGTGAATCAGTCAGGACACTTTCTTTTATATATAGAGAGATTATTGATATCAAAATTTATGATGAGATGGAGGTACAACTAATAGCCAAAAAAATTAGAAATTTTGTTGCGAAATTGGGTGAGAGATGGAGAGCGAGCCATCAGAACTTCCACAAGTTTGAGGAAAAATATAAAGAGTGGTTAGACGGACAATTTATAATAGTTGATAAGCAAGATTATCGAGGAAGACCTAAAAAACTGTTCGACGAATGCACCAGTAGAACTAAATTGAACAAAATTTCTGAAATTGTTAAGGAAGCGTCTTGTAGTGAGCTCGTAGTTGCAACAACTAGCAGCTTAGAAAAGGCTGGTAAACGAAGTGCGTCGCAACTAGTTTCAATGGCTGCTAATGAAGAAAATATAGCCAAGAAAATGAAAACTGTCATTGGATATGAATGAAATTATACCAAGCACTCATACAAATTAATGCAAGCTGGTGCCAAAAGTCGGAATGCGAATATATATCCCACTTACGACACTTTGCGTATTGCAAAGGAAAAATGTTACCCAAATGGAGTGGAATTTACCAGTTATTCGGCACAAGTGCCTTTACAGCATATGGTAGATCAAATTGTACAATATCCTTGGTTTTATATGCCGGCTTCCATCCATAAAATACTAATACATGGAGCTGATATAATTAAAGTGACACCACTTCCTATAGGAAAAATGTCGGAAGAAGCGTTAGAAGCACGGAACAAAGATTACCGGAATTTTCGTGAACACCAGACACGTAAGACATCAAGAGTGAACACAATGGAGGACTTAATGAATGTGCTTTTATGTACATCAGATCCGCTGATATCAAATTTACGCAAGCCACAACGCAACTCAAAAGGGATGAAGATCCGTGTCGACCTTGTTACAACTTTTGGCAAAGCATTGTTCACCAAGTAACAGTTAAGATGAAAGTAGTTGCGAATCCGAATAAAAAATTATTGTCTTTATGATTGGTTTCAGTATTACATTTTTAAATGAATTTTTATATATTTGTATTAAAATTTAGCTTGAGTAATAAACAAACTTGAAGAATATGAACCCCAAAAAGGGCCAAATAAAAAATGATAAAATACATTGAAGTTAGAAAGTTTTTTTTTTAATATTAAAGTTAAATATATTTTTAGCTATCCTGATTGAAATATACAATGTTCAAAATATGATAAAAACATGCAACTTTGACAAAAAAAAAAACATTATATAAAAAAATTACAAAATTTTGTTTTTTGTTTTAAACTATAGCTTAACCTTTTTGCAACCAAAGAAAAAAAATTTTCAACAAAAAATAAATTTTTCCCTAAGAGCTATGTTTTAAAAACCGCTAAATAAGCCATTTCGCCCACTATGCAACGCTCGTATTTATAAGTTTTTAATGATTTCACATAATTTCACCAAGGCTTGTCGAAATCCGACAACTATATAGTATAGCTGTCATACAAACTGCCAGGCATATATCAAGCTCCAAGGGTATATAAACTTCGGTCGAGCCGAAGTAGCTGTCCTCTATTTTTAAATTTTAAGTTTAACTCACAAATTTTTTATTTTAAATTGGTTTTGAATTTCACTTTTAGATAGTTTTTTTTTCTAAATATTTTTTTTTCTTTTTTATTTTAGTTTTATTATTATTTTTTTTCCTTTGCTCCTTTTAGCCATAGGTTTTGGTTTTTTCCTCTTCTCTATCTCTCTTTCATTAAAGTTTTCGGTAGCTCTAATAACGTCTCTGACTACAATTGGGGCATAGCTGGCCGTACGGGCAAATCGTGTCAGTCTTTATTAGTTTTTTTTTGTAATTTTTTTAGTTTTTCTTTGTCCGGCTTCCATAGTTGATACGCCTTTTATGTACGAGTAATTGCCTTTGTTTGTCGACTTCATAAATAAAAATTTAAATAAATAATCCTTTAATTTTCATAAACTTAAACAGTGTACTATAATGTTGCCCAGAAGTTTTCAAAGGATAGAAGAAATCATATCCGAGCACATACAGTATATATATCCTCGATTAGCATAACGAGCGGAGTCGATTGAGCAGTTAGTAATTAGATACTAAGATATTTGAAATTGCACATGAAGTTTGTCAAAGTATTAGAATACATAGATAATAATGGAAAAAGGGCATAACTAAATTAAGAGAATCTCTTCAAATATCTGCATTTATCTTGTCCGCTCTTATCTTAGTGCGTAGAGCTCGCCGTGTAACGCAAGCGAAAACAAAACGATTTCACTCCTGTGGTCACTTATTGTTCCTAGTTTTAGTTGCGATTGATTGCTGGCAGCAGCCAGACAAATAAAACTTGTTGTTGAAACGAAAGTGAAGCTTTATGTTATTTAGTGGAATCCAGCAGCCAACGGGATAACTGGATCGCCGTTCAACTTACTTTTGTGGAAATTTCTATCCAACACTTTGTGAAAGTCCTCCCGGAGTTTTAATTTTGGTACAGTGTTTGTGAAAAATCCAGACAATTGCTTGTGTCAGTGCACCTTGGCTTGTATCGGCACAAACAGGAATTGCTGGATTAATTCACTTGTTGCCTTATAACTGGTGAATTTAAAGTGGATCGTTACCAGCGCTTGGCTCTTGCATCACAAGGAAAGTTTTGAAGAAACCCTAATGAGATCACAGGTATTTAGTGCCAAACATTTAAGTGTGTAAAAATCCACAGTTTGTGTGTGCCTTCCTTTTGTGCAATCTGCTAAGCGCAGGGCTATCAATTTTTGGGACTCGATTTATTTGCATGCTTTAATACTAAATATAATAATCAAAGTGAACCGCTCCCCAAATAATTGAACAAAAATTATATACAACGAGAAGGCCTAGCTAACTTCGTCTTTGCCGAAGTTTTAATACCCTTGCAAATCTTTAATAAATCAGAGTTTATGAACTTCAGCAATAAAACAAACAATTTTTCTAAATAAAACCCACTTTTCGACCGATAGTTTCTACGGCAGATATAAGATATAGCCATCCGATTTTGTGCAAAACTTCGGAATCTGTGTAAAAGTGTTTAATTTGCATAATCGCTGAAGTGGGGGACATTAACATTAAAAACAAAAAAGTTTTTCTCACAAAGACCCACTTTTCGACCGATAGTTCCTATGGCAGCTATAAGATATAGTCATCCGATCCGGTCGGTTCCTACATATTAGCAGTGTGCAGTAAAAAGAAGACTCTGTGCAAAGTTTCAGCTCGATAGCTTAAAAAATGAGAGACTAGTTTGCGTAGAAACAGACAGATGGACAGACAGACGGACAGACAGACGGACAGACAGACGGACAGACAGACAGACGGACGGACAAAGCTCAATCGACTCAGCTCATCGCCCTGATCAAGAATATATATAGTTTATGGGGTCGGAAACGAATATTTCTATGCGTTGCAAACTTCTGGCCAAAATTATAATACCCTTTGCAAGGGTATAAAAATTGTGCTAAACTCTGCTGTTTTAATTAGTCAATTTACCGTTGTCTCGCGTAGCAAGGTTTCACTGTTCTAAGCGAAAGTAAAATCGGTTTACAGTTGGTTGGATTCTCGTCGTCTTTGGGTGTCCACTGTGGGTTGAGACATTAACTGTTTTCGCAATTGGGGAGAGGATTTGTGTTTGAGCTTATGGACTGGCTGTTGCTAAGCTGAGTTTGGGCGAGTGCATTAAACCCAGTTTTTGTTTCCCTTTTCTTTGCGCCGCTTTGCTTTGACTTGGAGATAACAGCTGTTGCGACATATAAAAGTTTACATTTGGTTATTTGTTCATTAGAAAACTATGGCTGGTGCGAATGCAATGGCAATGCAATGCAATTCCAATCAAGAAATTGATGTCCAGTGCAAAGCTAGTCTCAGTACTGCAAAAATTCGACAAGGTGTTCAGCGATAAAAAGCGCTTGAAAACTGGTTTCGAACAAAAAACCATTTCGTTTCTACAGGCGGATATTGATAATTTGAACCCCAGTAACGAGTCTAGAGCAAATTTAGGGGATGCTTTACAGCAACAGCCTTAAGTAAGTCATGTGTTGAGTATGTAACATTGTAACAGTTGGAGAAAATACCGCTGCCATTAAAGAACAGGTGCATTCTTCGGTTCACTCTCGAACCGACGACCACACATTTACCACAGATTTTTGGGTTTTGGACTCGATTTCAAAATGTCAACCAGACCAGATAGTTCACTCTTCGCAGTGGAATATACTAGCTAACCCTCTGATTCTTAAGCCTGCTAAGGTGGATCTGCTCTTGGGAGCATAAAAGTTCTTTGAATTGTTATGTGTCGGTCAAACAAAGCTAAGTCCGAGTCACCCAACAATACAGAAAACTTTGCTTGGCTGGATAGTTTCAGTAAAATACTCTCAGGGCACATAACTTGAAGTCTTAGTCTGCAATGTATCGATTGATATCGACAAAAGCTCTCTCGACAACTTGGTACAACGATTCTGGGAATTGGAACAAATTCCAGAGAAGTCGAAGGCTGAACAGCTTAAATGTGAACGTATCTTTAAGCAAAGAGTACGAAGGGTAGAGTCTGGGAGATTTGAAGTTACGTTGCCGTTCAAAATAAATCCAAAGGCACTTGGGATGTCCTTTTTGGCGTTGGAGCGGCGATTGTCGAAAGATGACATAATGCGAGAAATGTATTATGATTTCATGCAAGAGTATCGAGACCTTGGCCATATGACATGGGTAGCTTGTATTCCTCGAGGACTGCACTTTTACATTACACATCAGTGCGTCCTTCGTCCTGATAGTAGCACCACCCAGTTGCGGGTAGTTTTTAATGCGTCAAGTAAGACATCAACTTCAATATCTCTAATTGAAACTGTAAAGGTGGGCCCTACTATTCAGAGGGAACTTTTCTCGATCCTCGCGAAATTTCGATTGAATAAATACGCTTTAACAGCCGACATTTCTAAAATGTATCGGCAGGTAAACGTCGCTGAAGAGGATCGCAATTTTGAGTTTATTGTTTGGAGGAAGGGTCCGACTGAAGAGTTGCAGACATATCGTTTGAATACCGTAACGTACGGTACCGCTTCTGCTCCTTATTTGGCTATTCGTTGTCTCGTAGAACTGGCAGAGATATATTCGTAGTTTCATCCTGTTGCGTTGCGTCATAAAAAAGCCGTTTTTATGTAGATGACATGCTTACTGGAGCGAATTCGTTAGAAGAGCTTGAAGTCATTCGTGCACAGGTTAATGAAGTGTTAGAGCGTGGGGGTTTTAAGTTAGCCAAATGAGCAACAAATCTCTCAGGGCTATTAGCATATAGCTGCGAGAAGAAGCTCTTACAGTATGACCCTTCACCGTCTGTAAAAACACACGGAATGAGATGGAATCCGAAAAAGGACGAGTTTAAATATTCCCTTGACAATTCATTTGATTTGTTGAAGCCTACTAAGCGCAATATACTTTCAGTTGCATCTCGATTATTTGACCCCCTAGGCTTGTTGTGTCCTTTAATTACAAAAACGAAGATTTTGCTACAGGAGTTGTGGCGCAATAAATTAGATTGGGACGAAGCTATTCCCATCCATCTACACACAAGCTGGGTCAACTTCATGCAGAATTTATAATTGCACAAAATATTTATTCCTCGATGCGAATTTCAATCCACTTTTTAAAATGTGCATATTCATGGTTTTGCAGATGCGTCTAGTCACGCGTATGGCTGCTGCATATACGTGCGCATGAATGATAATGGGAATTCAGTATGTAGGCTATCCACAGCCAAAGCTCGAGTAGCCGCACTCAGCACAAGATCGATCCCAAGACTCGACTTATGTGCGGTCCATCTTTTAGCGACACTTTGGTCACAAATCGGGTCTTTATTTGAAGGAGTTAAAACTGACAACGAACATTTTTGGTCGGATTCACAAGTTATTCTTTATTGGTAAGAAAGAGACCCCAGTTCTTTAGCAACATTCGTCGCCAACAGAGTGGGAGAAGTTCAGGAGTTGACTAGTCAAGTTGTATGGAGGCATGTACCATCATAGTCAAATTCGGCAGATTTGGTTTCACGTGGCACAAATGTAGATGACCTAATTTCCCCACTTTGGTTCAATGGTCCCGATTTTTTGTTAAGAGTCTACTGAGTGGCCAAAACTGCACCAGTTCGAGATAACTCCCGAATTAAAGGGATCTGAAAATAAGAAAACTGTAGCAGTACATACTGTCAACAGCATCATGGTCTTAATCGAAAGGTGTTCATCGTTCACAAAGCTCTTGCGAATTGTAGCATACGTAAATAGATTTATTCAAGCAAAGACTCTAAGCTTCGATACTGTTTTTTCTGCTCATTTTGCCTTTACATGTGTGTGTTTTCTCACGCGATAGCGCTTTCAGTTATCACTATTTTGTTGTTAGATTGAGAGCAGAATTAGCTTGTACACTGTCTGTGTCTTAACGTCGCTGCCGCTGAGCAGTATTGGGCCATTTTATGTTAGTTTAAAAATTCGTTGCAGACCCCCCATTAAAACCTATGTCGCTGTCTTTGTTTGTTTTGCGTCCAAGGCGGTTTACCTTGAACTAGTAGAAGACCTGTCAACTGATAGCTTCTTATCTATCTCTAAAAGGTTCGTCGGGAGACGAGCTATCCCTCAGAAGATCTTCAGCGACAACGCCACGAATTTCGTTAGAGCAGCGATCGTGCTTCGAGAACTGCAGGAGGCGTACGAAGAGCAGGAGCATCAACTGCAGGCATACGCAGCTGAGCAAGGAGTCGAGATTATATTCATTCCACCGAGGGCGAACCATTTCGGAGGACAGTGGGAAGCCAAGAATCTTTTGGTGCGAGGAGTTGTCAACGCCAAACTGACAAACAACGAGTTGGCAACTCATCTCGTCGAGGTAGAGGCGCTACTCAACTCGCGTCCTTTGGTGGTCAATGGTCCCAGAAAATGAATTACGGGGCGCGTGGTCACAACAATCGCCGGAACTGACGGAAGAGTGCGCGTGGCTGAAGTTCGCACATAAACATTTTCGACCATATAAAGTATATATATTTGGTCTGCCTGCCCGTCCTGATGAACGAAAAGATCTCAGAGGTGGCAAGATATAGAAAAAAAATTACAGCCGGGCTCGACCGACTCTGTATCAAGGATGTGGGCAAAGCATAGTTTGGCCTTGCCTAACTCCAGGAGCTGGACGCTATGAAGGTACATCAGATACAGGCATAAGCCCTTTATATATATTAGAAGTGCACACTTAATGTTAAATGTGGCTCAGTAGTATTTTTTATATTTATAAAGTGAGTTAAAGGGCACTATATACCTTAAGAAATTGATTTTTATTTCTTGTTTAATTGCTTAAACATTTTATTAGGTTCTTATAAACCTTTAAAACTACTAACGACTAAACCGCTCAGAAACTGGAACTGGGGCCGCATCTAAAGAAGGGAGAATGGCACGCAAAGCAAAAAGAGCTGCTGCTGAAAACAGTTTTTTTGAAAATGAGGAAGGTCCGCTGTATGCAGCTGGCATCGCCGACTAATATCTGTAAGTATTTAATATTTGTATAATTTTTGGTTTCTTTCAAAGCAACTTTTTCGGACTGCCAAGCCACTTTTCTCCAGTTCTACTAAACCGATTTTGATGAAATAATATGCAATCGACGACTGTTATTTTTTTTACACTAAACTACAAAAAAAAGAACCAAAAATCGATTTTTCATTTTTTTATTGGCCGCCATTTTGTCAAAAAAATCACAAAATTTTTTTAGAGGTTCAGACCAGAATTACATTTATACTGATTATAACCCCGTTTTTACATTTCATTTCAGACATCCCGGAGTTCTGGAACTCCGGCACAATAACTTTTTTTTTGGACACCCTTTTTGACGGCCGATAACTTTTGGAACAGCCCTCACATCGAAGCAGTTTTTGTAGTTTACTCGAATATGTTTGTAACATAATAAAAAAAAAACAGAATTGGAAAACTCTTTGCGTTTTTAAATAATATTTTTTTTTAAAAAAAGGTCAAAAAAACAACCTTGACATAGAGAAAAAAAAATAGAAAAAAATATTGAAAAAAAAATGTTTACTTGGAAATTTATCTAGATTTTTTTTTTACCGTGTTTTAACGCACTTAGACCCAAATTTCTGGAGAACTACTTAAACGATTTTGACAGTTTTTTTTGGGTGAAAGCTAACACCCACCCAAATGTATCAATTCCATATATAATATCTATCAAAACTAAGTTGCGTGCAAAGCCGCATAAGAAGTACGGCGAAAAATTCGTTTCGATACAGTTTTTCATATAAATGCGTAAATGCGATTATCTCATAACCACTTTTTCCAAAATGGTTGCAAAACTTTAAAGAGTATCTGTTGACCGAATTCCAATTTTTTTTTAAATTACTCGTAATACCCGCCGTTCTGTTGTGAACAAGGATAGGATAGCTACAACCAATAGAGTGAGAAAAAAAGTCCATTTCAGAAATTTTGACTTTGAAACCCCATAACTCTGCTTTCTAAAATATCCTAGTTCACACCAGAACTACATAATTTTTTAACAAAACCTCGTTTTCAGTTTTAATTTACGACAATCCGTTTTCAAAAAATTGTTGCAACTTTGTTAATTTAACCGATTACCTATCGAATAAAAAAACCGCTTGTTAATATCACTTACAGTTTTTAAATTATTTAATTTTTTGTAAGCCTTTAAAAAATTACACCTGAAGGTATACATTACCCTTAAGTCTGAAAACTTAAATTTGGTCAAATAAAGAGTGATTTAGAATGCTTAGGGCAGGCCGCCAAGAAGATAGCACCGGGTGGTGGGCGACAAGCCCATTCCTAGTCCAATTCAACAAATTTTAATGTCATTCTGGGCGGTTGTACTGCTTTAATGTTATTATGGTACATAACCTTGTCTATTAATATAAGGGAGGGGGATCACTTAGCCTTTTTATAATACCTATACCTAATTCCTATTCCTATATTTTAATTAATTTTTTCCGAATTTTTGTCTGATATAAATGCAACCAAATTTATGAATATAGAAGTGTCTTTGGCCTGTTAATTCAAATAAAATAAAAGAGTTTATAAAATTGATAATGGAAGTCACTGTGGGAAATTCAGAGGTCATAGACAATGCCATGGTCACTTTCATGGATGGATTTTGTGTGGGGCTGGAGGTATAAGCAGTGTCCTTTATTGTGACCTGCAAAAGCATAAATTGACCACTAAGATATATTGCTATAAGGACAACCCCAAACGCATAGGAAGATTAGAATTAGCATATTAAGCCACATTTAATATTCATAGCCACAGCCAGCTTTATGGACAGGAGGATCATCTGGAGGCATCTGGTAGGTGCCCACATAGATAGCAGCGGGAGAAACTGAAGCTACCTGCTTAGAGGTGTTTGGCCGTGTTCTTTTGAGGCTACGGAGGTTTGGACTTGGGTGGTATGCACACATTGAGCAATTGGCACAGCAGCCATATCAACGGGAGAGCCAAATGCTTTTTATTGGCTAGATTTCATAAAAATGGTTGCGACTCACCCACATTGCACAGTGGTTGCATTTATATGGAGAGAGCGGCCAAAAATACTTCAGGTGGAAATATAGGGCAAAAATTATACTGTAAGGTCTATGAAGAGTAAAAACTTTAATAAGCAGAAATGGGCAGGCTTGGACATGTCCACGCACTCTGATAACTTGAGTATCACTTAAAACTTTAACTAAACATTTGACAGTCGAACCAAAAACAAACACAAGGAGAAAGGCAAAGGTAACTTCGTTTGTGCCGAAGTTTTGATACACTTGAAAAAGCTTCTCTCAACGGTTAGCGACTTCGACGAAACTTCGCAGATCAGCTTAAAAACATTTAATATTACCCATGACCATGTTTGTGAGCGGTAATAAAAACCCCATTTTCCGACCGATCATTTGTATGGCAGCTACAAAGAAGTACTCATCCGATCCGGTCGGTTCCGACATATTAGCAGCGTGCAGAAACAGACAGACGGACGGACGGACAGACGGACTGACAAAGCTTAGTCGACTTAGCTCGTCATGCTGATCAAGAATATATATACTATATGTGGTCGGAGAATTATAATACACTTTTTAAGTGTATAAAAATATACTAATCTAAAACAACGATTTACACAAAATTAAACACGAAATTTTTTTAAGTTGAATTGTAGATGTTAAGTCAATACCCTTATGAACAATATCCATTTTACACAGCTTGAATTGCAACGTAGCTTAACAAAATAAGCATGTTGCAGCGAGCGGCGTGCACTGTACAAGGCAAATGAACAAATGGTCACACTTCCGATGGTGTTTAAAGAAAGTTACGTTACAATCAAAGCAAAGTAAGTATGCTACTGTGAAGCTTGACGAATTAGCTGTTAATCTAATCAGCTACGGTTTAAAAATTTTAACATGAATTTTTTTATTTTTTGCCTATGGCAGCAACTACTGTACATTGATCAGCTTCACTTGCTCTCAAAATAATTTTAGTTTTGTTTTTAGTCTTCATTGCTTTAAGCCAGGGGCGCCCATTCCTATTGCGCAAGCATTTGCTGTGTAACGCAAAGGAATAGCTCGCGCGTATAGAAACACGCAATCAATAAGCCAAACAAATTCATATGCGGGCTCTGTGTTTTGTTGTTGTCGCGCTCAGACCTGCAACAACAACATCATATGTGTCTCTCTTCTCTCTGTCCGATGTCTCTCACATACTCGAACACAACAACAACAAAACACAGAGCAGGCATAAGAATGGTTTTTGTTTTTTGCTGGCTTACGGCATGCGCAAATCGTATACGGGCAGGCTATTCCTTTGCGAAGAACAACAACTCATGCGTGTCTTGCGCAATGAGCATGGGCGCCCCTAGTCTAGATATTCGATGGAGCGGATTTCCAGAGCCATGTAATTAGATGGGTTCCGAAAAAATTTCGAGCGTCTGAGTACCTAGCTTTATGCTGAGTTATGAAATTTTGTCAAAACATTTTCATGACATTTTAAAATATAAATTTTATTTGTTTAAAATTTTCAAAATGTTGGAACAATATGGATTGGCTACTTTCTTTGAATACTAGTTCTTAATACCATACACAATCTTGATAAAAAATAAAAATTTTTTTTGCAAAACCCAGCGGCGCAGAGCTCAACGTGTTCTGTGGAAAATATGCATTACGACTGTAGAAAATGTAATGCAATACAATCGCTGATTTTCGTAAGAGAGATTGTAATCGGTAACGAACAGAAACAACAACTCGTGCCACGCACGAGCCGATGCCAGTTTCGTTTGCTTTAGTGCCTTCCCCCTTTGTCCATAAGCTATTTTGACATTCCTTTTATTTGCTTCAATTGTATTTGTATGTAGAACAAATGTGTAAGTGTAGCAGGGACTTGACAAGTATGTGGCGATGAGTCACTTAAACTTGGATTAGTTTTTAGTTTGTTTAAGTGTTCACAATTATGATTGTCGGGAAGTCAGACTCGCAAAGGTAAAAATTCCATTGGCAAAAGTACTGGAGGCTCAAAACACGACTATGCCGAACCAACAAAAAATTTAAAAAGCTAAATTGAATTATTGGCCATACCTAAAAAGCTGACGAGAGAGGACATTCCCCCTGATGATCCCGTATTTCCCAATTGAAGTCTGGACAATTTACAGCTTTGGAAAAGCATACATTATATTTATATATCACTTAAAATCAATAAAATCATTTAAAGTAAACTAAAAGAAAAACCACTGCATTACTACTTCATTACCCACTCATATAGGCTGTAAAGCACGTGTATTACCAACCCATATACTTCCCTATCAGTAGTACATTGCATCCTATAACAAGTATAACAAGTGTATAACAAGTGCTTTACGGCAGAGTATACGATTTTTAAATTGTGTGTTGAATTGTAAACAGACTGCGAACATCCTGCATTACAATTTTAAAAATAATGTACACATTCGTAATGGGAGTCCGATGGCAGTTCGGCTATGGGATACATCCTTTATTACCAGTAATGCAGGGTGTGCGCACCCCGTTTACAAAGCGGCCATGCACATGGCAAAGTAATGCAGATTGTATGGGATTACTTCCGTCACACTGAAGGCAAAGTAACCTATTAGTAATCTATTATGTAATGCCGATTTGCGCCGCTGGGAATAAATCAAAAATCTTTTTTTACACACTGCACATGCATGTCTGCTGGCGACTGCATGCAAATCAACAGCGCTAATAATATATTTCAAATAACAGATACAGGTGTGTTCCAGAAATCTCAAAAGGTTTTCGTATAAACGTTAGCATATCATATTAAAGCTTATTGAATTTATATGTTAAGGAGCTCAAATATGCCCGGCTACTCGATTAGATGCATCACTATGTGTTAGAGAGAGACACAGTCAAGAGAAGAATGGCTTTCCAAGACCTAAATTGTTTGTGTGATCCCTCTCTCTTTCGCGCTCTTAGAAAAGCAGTTTAGTCCAAACTTATCTGAGCGCCACAGTTCCGTTACTTTTCTTTGGCTAAAAATTTATGGACATTTTTGTGGCTGCTAGCTCTGTGAAATTCCAAATTCTATTTTTTAAAATATAGTCAACATATTATAAAGCTATCGATGTGTTTGGTATGTGCCTTAAGAATCAATTCAATTGGATGGGCCTATTCGCTATTGACTTTACACCAGTGGTGCACACAATTAATTTTTCGTACCCCATGGGATACGAAGTCATAATTCTGCCAGCGTCGCAGCCGAAACACGCATAGAGAGAGAGAATACGTGTGCTCTATAAATACCCAGCGGCGCACAGCTAAATGAGGCGAGCCCACATCATGCATCACAACAGCCCACAAAGTATAAAACACTCTCGCACACTTTGTATACTGAGTTGTCATACGGAGTTTATCGTGTCATCGATACTTCGTGCGTAGAAACTTCCAAATGCTTTCGTAGTTGCATTTGTATTTTTCGTGTTTCTCTGCCTATTGCTTGCTCGGTTTTGGTTTTCTTTGTGCTCACACACACAAGTATAAATGCGCATGTGTGCATGACACGCACATATGTTTGTTGTTATTGTGCAAGAATTTTTCGTCTTTCCGCGAAATCTTTTCGTCATTTGATTTTTTGCGTGTGGCTTGTGCGGACGTACTTCTCAGCAGCAGCAGCGACTAAAATTAATAAGTGGCATATAATAAAATTGGTAAGTAAAAAACAAATTTTCATTAAAAATAATATAAGAGAATTTTATCTTACATTTAAAATTGAACAAGGAAAAGTTGATTATTATTACAAAATGAGTGCAAAGAAAGGATTCAGTAAGCGAAATCTACGGCGGCTGGCTGCCGTTGAAAGACGCAATATAAATAGCCCCATAGATCCTTCCTGTATGATTGAAATGAAATGACTTGGTTGAAGATGATATTGATGGCAGCGCACAAGGCGAAATTAATGTGACAGAGCATAAAGCTGAAAGCCTCGCTGACAAACTTAGGGAGTGGTACTTGCAATATAGTCCAACAAGAAGTTGCGTTCGGGCTTTGTTAAAAATTTTGGTTGATTCTAAAGTGGAAGTACCAGGCTCTGTAGAATCCTTAATAGGTCGTCGTACTAAAACTATAACAAGATCAGTTGCTCCAGGCACTTATGTCCATTTAGGAATTGAAACCCACTTAAAAAATAATATGCAAATTTTTCAAAATTGCTCTGAGTTGTCTATGAATGTGGGTATAGATGGCTTGCCCCTGTATAAAAGTTCCGCGACTACTTTATGGCCAATAATGGGACATTTTGGTAATGTTAAAAACAGCGAGGTATTTCTAATTGGAACATTTTTGGGCAAAATGAAACCTTCAAATACGAATATCTTTTTACAAGATTTTGTCGAAGAAGTTCAGCGCATCAAGATAGATGGCGTTCAATTGGGATTGAACAATCTAAGAGTTGAATGCAACGCTTTTATTTGTGATGCTCCTGCAAAAGCCCTGATATGCGGTTTAAAGGGTCATTCATCCTATCATGGCTGCATGAAATGTACTCAAGAGGGCAGACGCATTGAAAATTACACAGCGTACTCTTCCACCGCTGGTACGAAAATTTTTGATTGTGACTATGCGTCTAGAAAATATATTGATCACCACCAGAAATATTTCCTTCAAAACCAAATGTGGTTAGAAAAACTTGGTATCGGTATGATTTCGCAATTTCCCCTTGATCCAATGCAACTTCTAGACTTGGGAATAACTAAAAAATTAATCAAAATGATTATTAATAATGAGTGCATCCAATTTAAATTCACAAGCGCACATAGAGAAGAACTTAACAGACGCAGTTTATCTATTGCTGCTTTTATTCCATTTGAGTTCACCAGAAAACCTCGTAGTTTTGACGAGTTGAGCATGTGGAAAGCTACTGAGCTCAGACTGTTTATTTTATACACATCAATAGTGCTTCTCAAAGATTTAGTACCAGATGACTATTATTATAATCTGCTCCTTCTCCATTCCGGATACAGACTATTGTTGTCTAAATCAAACTATATTGACAACTTAAATGTGATTCAAAATATTTTTGAACATTTTGTGAGCACATTTTCAAAGATCTATGGAGAGCACAAAATTTCATATAATATTCATAGTTTGCTACATTTGTGCGAGTCAGTCGAAGAAATAGGGTTTATTCATGATTTAACAGCGTACAAGTTTGAAAATTTTTTGCAAGAAATAAAAAAAACCATTAAGAGCCCAACTAAAATTTTGGAACAAATCAAAAACATATATAGCACAAAAAAAATAAAAATGTACATGCCTAAGATAGGGTACATTAAAAATAAAAAAGGTATTATTAATAAACTTATTAATGAAAATTATTCTCTTACCACTACTTCACCAAACAATTATTGTTGTTTGAGCCCATGCATTCCGGCAATTATTGTTCAATTTATCGAAAGTGATGAAAACGAGAAGCTTGTTCAGTGTCGCAGGTTTTGTGACCCAAATTCCCATTCTTCATTGAGCCTGTTAACTCACAAACAATGGGTATAATTGTCACTAGTAAATCGATGCTTGAAGTAGAAGTTGTACCTCTTAACCTAATAAATCACAAATACATTTGCATGCTGTACAATGATCATTTAGTTTTTACTCCTCTACTACATGCGCTTTAAAATTTCAGAAATGTTCCCCAAAAAATTTTCCGTCTCATCGTCTGAGTTCATTGCTGATGCGAGCGAGGAGGCAATGAACAGGCTGGACGAGAAGCTCTCAAAAGTCTTAGAGGAACAAGCCAATATTAAAAGAGCTATATTAAAAATTGAGCACAATCAAATGAAAATGCTAGCTGGCAAAAGAAGATTTGCCAATCGACGAAACTTTCCCAGTCAATAGCATTAAAAACTTGGACGCACTTGAAAACAAAATTCAAATTGATCCAGCAAAATTTGTAAGTAGGCTTGAATTATTATATCCTATTATTTTATTTATTAAAATTCTTTTAAATATAGGTTTCCATACTTAAAAGGATTTTGAAGGGCGACGTGATTAAAAATTTTGATTTAATAATAGGAACAGCTTTTATTGATCAATTTAATTATGATGGCGTCAACGATAAGAAGTCATTCAAAAAATACTGTGCCTTAAACGATGCTTTACAAAGTAAGTATAATTGTGAGATTCCATTTACACATATGCAAATACTAATTCTGGTTACATTTCTTTTACTTGCAGATGCTTTGCAATGTGACGGGCTAAATCATCGGGTTTATGTGCAGATGATTCGTGCAGCGTTTAAAACCCAAAAGGGACGTTTGGCTAAACAAAAATATGACATTAAAATTAAGAAGTCCAAAACTAATGAAATAAATAACAAGGAAAATACAAATACAAATGATCAGAATAATAATATCGATGATAAATCTGTTAATTAAAATAATAATTAAGAACAATATTTTCAATATAAATTAGTTTACAGTGGACTGAAAATGTATTTTGTACTGTATAAGTAATTTGCATAATTTGTTATAAATATATAAGTTTCTAATAAATATCTAAAAACAGAATAAATTTAAATTTTTGTTCTTTCATTACAACTCTATACACTTTTTGAATTACAGTACATGGAGCTGTGCTGCAAACACATTACTACTTCATTTACTCTTTCTTATGGAGCTGTATACCAATCGTATTACTACTCCATATACCTTTTAGTTTAAGGGTACTGTATACCTTCAGGTGTCATTTTTTAAAGGTTTACAAAAAATTAGATTACTCAAAAGCTATAAGTGGTATTAAGAAGCGGATTTTTTCATTGGATAGGTAATCGGTTAAACTAAATTTAGTATTTTTTGTTGTTGTTGTTGTACCTACGGTTGTTGTTGTATTTTTGTTCAAAGTTAACCAAAAATTTAAAACATAGGCCCATGGTTGCAAAAATTTTTTGAGAACGGATGATCTGAATTTAAAACTGAAGACAGGGTTTTGTTAAGAATTAATGTAATTCTGGTGTGAACTAGGATATTTTGGATCGGTCAACAAAGGGCGAAGTTATGGGGTTTCAAAGTCAAAATTTCGAAAATCGACTATTTTTTCCCACTGTATTGGTCCTAGCTCCGTTATTTGTTGACCGATCAAAAATATCCTAGTTCACACCAGAATGGTGGGTTTTAGGAGTAATTTAAGGGAAAGAATTTGAAAATCGGTCAACAGGTACTCTTTAAATCTTTGCAACCATTTTGGAAAAAGTGGTTCCGAGATAATCGCATTTAAATATTCGACATCTGTTTTCGATGAAATAAAAATTATATTTAATAAATGTATAAATCGAATTTGGTGCATTTGGGTGCTAACTTTCACCGAAAAAAAAGATTATCCAAATCGGTTAAGCAGTTCTCCAGAAATTTGAGTCAAAGTGCGTCAAGACATGGTAAAAAATAAAATCTCCAAAAATTTCCAAGTAAAATTTTTTTTTTCGAAAAATTTTTTTTCCGCATCATTGAACATTTTATAAATATTTATAAAGTTTTTGACCAAAAAAGGGAAAAGAAACGAATTTCTAAAAATACGATGGTTGATAAAAACAATTTTTATATAAAAGGGTCGGAAAAAATAATTGTTTTTGTTTATATCTTTAAAACTGAGTTTCGGATCAGCTTGAAAGTTTTGCAGGACGTTTTTAAGATCCTAATAGAACGTTTAAGCAAATAAAAAAAAAATCCAAAAAAAATTTTTCTAAAGGTATACAGTACCCTTAAAGTACATTACGCCGTAAAGTACCTGCATTACAACAGCTCATACTCTGTGTATCGTTTCGTGGGCGGCCAATGCACACCGTCCATTACATTTCTGAGATTATTTGGTGCAGTTGTAATGGAGCTCCGAAGAGCGTTCGGCTATCGCCCACATGTCGATTACAAAGTAATGGGGATTCGAAAGCTAGCAGTCCACAAAGCGGCCATGCTAATGCAAAAGTATACTGGGTTGTAATCGATGCAGTGCAACCCACAGCCTTCGAAGTGTTTAAGAGGTGCTCGATTCGGTAATGTGCATTTGCGCCGCTGGGTAGCACGCACACTAGACCGTACATGCCTTATATGAAAAATAATTTTTTGTCTAGTTCTTATCACAACATGGCTCAAAAAATTCTGTAAATTTTATAGAAAATATGTCAAAAATCCAAAATCAGATATATTGAGGTTTGATGGCCTCGAGAAGGCTTTAAAGGTTCAAATTTCCCCTTAAATTTGTTTTTGAGCTGCTACGTCATAGTAGGCAGACAAAAATTTTGTGAAAATTGTAAAATAAAATATTTCAACATGTCGTACAATTGATGCAGCAACACATCGTACGGCACCAAATTGATGATTATGGCATATCCTAATTGCCTTCAAACTACACAAATATGTATTGTAAAGGAAAAATATTCATGACATATTCAACTATGCACTTGTAAATTACATAAACAGTGTGTTAACTAAAAATTTAGTTTTTTTTTTTTTTTTTTTAAATTTTAAGGTTCTTCCGAGAATTGAACTCGGTTCGCCGGATTCCAAGTCCAGAGTGCTTATCACAACGCCATTGAACATATAATTTTAAACGAAATATTTAACGTATTTGTTCGACACTTTTGAAAAAGGTCTGTGTCTACACCCAGCGGCGCAAATGCACATTACGGAATCGAGCACCTCTTACACACTTTGAAGGCTGTGTGTCGCACTGCATCGATTACAACCCAGTATACTTTTACATTAGCATGGCCGCTTTGTGGACTGCTAGCTTTCGAATCCCCTTTACTTTGTAATCGACATGTGGGCGATAGCCGAACGCTTTTCGGAGCTCCATTACAACTGCACCTAATAATCTCAGAAATGTAATGGACGGTGTGCATGGGCCGCCCACGAAACGATACACAGAGTATGCGCTGTTGTAATGCAGGTACTTTACGGCGTAATGTACTTTGAACAAAAAGGTGTATGGAGTGGTAATGCTATTAAAGAACAGCCCCATGACCGGTATGTTAATGTTTTTTCCATTTATTTAAACAATTTATTAGCCATTTCAATATACAAAAAGTAAGACAAATCTACTTAATGCTATTTAAAATTAATTTAAATTAAATTTTTTTCACTGATGCGGAGTTGAACGCACACGCCACACGTCAGAAATCAACTACACACACGCGCACTTATTCGTTTGTGTGTGAATGCATAAAGAAACCCAAAAAAACGAACAAGCATACGAAAGCAGTTCGAATTTTCGACAAACGAAGCTTCGAAGATCTGACAAACTCCGTATGACAACTCAGTATACAAAGTGTGCGAGAGTGTTTTATACTTTGTGGGCTTTTGTGATGCATGATGTGGGCTCACCTTATTTAGCTGTGCGCCGCTGGGCATTGACAATTCTATGATAAATTAAGGAGAAATTGGAACTTTTAAAGCCTTCTCGGGGCCATCAAACCTCAATATATCTGATTTTGGATTTTTGATAAATTTTCTATAAAATATACAGAATTTTTTAAACCTGCGGTGGGCAGCAGAAATAACGGAAAGGGTACAACAACATTAGTATTTTTGTCATTTGCTTTCGATCAACGCGATGCAGCGTGTGTTTGTTGTAGTATCTACTGCGTCGCAAAATTAGAAAAATAACGGGCCGGGTTGCGCGGGTAAGAAGGGCTATGAGGCTGCCCACCGCTGTTTTAAACCATGCTGTGCGAAGATCGTCACATGTTGAAAATCGTATGGAGAAATGTCCGGTCTAACGCACACACATATGTGTGTTTGTTTGTAGCCTATATTTGACATGACGACGTTTAATTCGTGTTGCTCTGCTACGCACACCAGCGCAAATCATGATAATGTGAGTTTGTGCACCACTGCTTTACACACAACACACATACAAGCACACAGCACACTCTCACTCTCTCTTTCGCGATCTTAGCAAAACAGCTTAGTTCACAACAACTTATTTTTGGCGTTTTCTCGCACTTCGCGGTAAATCCAAATAAGCAATACTAAACAATGGTCTACGCCAAATCTTCGATCTGTAGGTTAAGCAGTTTTCGCTGTGGGTTTATAATCTGTTAGTCAGTCGAGCCCACAGATTTAAAGGTAAAGATGGGGCACAAGTATGCCCGGCTAATAGATTAGCCGACAAAAGTTGAGCGATTTGAAACCGCCTGCTCAACGCCAAGTAGATTTGATGCGTACGGTTTTCCTTCCATATAAGTCTGATTCTTGGCACTTTGCAATTAAAGTAGTCCCATTTCAGTTTGAAGTGAAATCGTTTATACGAAAATATCTCTAGATATTTCCAGGACTCCATAGTCATAGTCTCAATTCCAGACAGCAAAAAGATTACCCTTAAAAAAGTTAATGTTTATGTGAACTGACTGACAACAACAAAACAAAGAAGCATTTAAATAAGCTTGCCCTATATCTCCCCCATGGACATTTGCCAAAAAATATATTAGTTTTAAACAATCTAGAGGAAACATTTGTAAAATACTATATGTTTTTGGATACAAATAAATATATGCTATTTTATGCAAATATTTAAGATGTTTAAATAAATCTTTTTACATACGTGTTGCATCGTATTCTCCTGAATAAATTGAGGTTCACCTTCCTGCAGAATGCGCATGAATATCTTAAGCGCGTTTTCCAAGAATGACGGATACGCTGGACTCTGCATGATCATTTCAAAGTGTTCACTTAGCTCCTGTGTGGCTTTCAACTTGATTTCCTCCTTTGCCGAAGGATCATTTAGTATATTCAAGTAGTTCCGGAAAGTATTAACCGGAATATTTTCCGAGTGCGCCATTTTAAAATGTGTTCCTTAAATCAGGGTCTTGCCAATCAAATGTTCAATTATATGCCGGCGTAAACAATGTTGATTTTGGGTACGAGTCAAGATGTCGGCGCAACTCAGACAATAGACTAGGGCACCACAACCAAATTCTTTGACAAACGAAAGATAGCGCCGAATTGAAACGACGGAACGTGAAACACAAAATCAATTTTTCTTGAAGTTGCATAGAGTCAAACCGGAACCAGAACCATATAGCAAAGAGAACTCAGAACTCAGAGCACTTACTTGGGGGCAATTTTATATTTGGTTAAGTTATAACCATTCAAAACTGGCTGAAATTTCAACCACGCGTTTAAGTGCAATCATCAGTCAAGTGGAAGGAATGATCAAGACAGCACAACAAATTATTGCGAAAAATAATAATTTTTCAGTCGTCGAAAAAATATCTCTTGAGATAACTGACTGGCTTCATAATTTTACCGTGAGTAGTTAATATTCTTAAGATGAGTTTTGTGTTAAAGTTAAAGTGTAAAAAATTTTCCAAGTGCGCATTTTAATCAAAAATATGATGACCGTCTTCAAAGTGTCTTCGAATCGCCTATTGTTTGTTATTTGATTGGTTACAGTAAAAATTTGGAATTTGTTTATTATTTATGAGACAGATGGAAAATCCGAAGCGTTTTTATAAAAAAAAGTTCAAAAATCATTCATCAATTCAGTTGAAAGTGGAGATGAAGATTTCAGTAGTGATGATAGTATCATGGACGAGGACTTTGTAATGGACAACATAGAGCCTAGGAACTCAGATCCGCTCTCGCAGCATGATGAGCAGGCAATAGAGGAATGTATCCAGCAAATAAATGAAGCTGATAAAACAGTACAACACTAAAAAAAAGCCCGGCATAAGACCCTTAAATTATGATAAAATACACTTTTGTAAGCATCACCTCATACCCAGCTTTTTAAAAAAAGCCTCAGTTCGCGTTTAGTGGGTAATTTTGTACTTGCAACACAAAACGACAACAATTTTAACTGAGTTTTAAATGGCTTAAGATAAAATTCTTCAAAGTTCAGCAAATGTGGACAGGGTTATTAGGAACGCAATATATAAAATTCATTTAATTCGCGCACACGGTTAAGTACCTCCAAAAGGGGTTAAACCTTCTTTCTTAAATATCTTTAATAGCGCACGGTAGATTTTTGTTAAAATCGTTGTTTATGATGGTTTTTGTTTATGCTGCTCTCATAAGAAAAAAATCTGGCCTGTGACACCACACTCACCAAAACTTGGAAAAAGGGCTTCTCATCAAGTTGCTGATGTTCGGTTTGATGGCGAAGAACATTTTCCAAAAAGGGTGGATAGGTTAGGTTAGGTTGCAATGGTTGAAATGGGAGAATCCCATTTCGTCACTTAGGCCAATAAAGGCCCATTGTGGTACCATATAACCCTTTCTACGCTGTGATCGCAGAGGGAGGGTCTTCCCCGTTAAACCATTTAGAAAGTAGCACGAATTAAAGCAGTGAGTTAATTTCTATTTTAGAAATGTCTGACAGATCGTTTAGGAAAGGACGACCCAAATTTGTGAGTCGTCTTCTGCTAAAAGGGAAATGTTTACTCTTTCTTGACGAAGTAACGCCCTAGATATATTAATGTTGAGAGTAGGCCATGTAAGCTTGGATACTTTACATGTGTGAGCCGTTTCCCATCGATTCATGGTTATTTGATATGTAGTTTCCTTTGTTTGTAGCTTAAATGTCGCAAGAGGCACCCCTATGTTGCTCTTATCCGGTAGGAGCTGAGTGGTGGTGCCAAGTCTAGCGAGGTGGTCGGCCATTTCGTTGCCTTCTATGTTGCAGTGTCCAGGCACCCAAACCAGATTAGTCTCAAAGTGCTGAGCCATCTCATTAAGATATCTGCGGCACTCCGTAAGAGTTTTGGTGTTGTGTACATAACTGTCAAGTGCTTTTAATGCAGCTTGACTGTCTGAGAAAATAAATACTTTGCGTCCTTGTATTGCGAGGTTTTGCAGATGGTTGGTAGCATCCTGGATGGCTACAACCTCTGCTTGGTAAACACTACAATGATCAGGTAGTCTAAATAAAGTCCTCCTACCTGTCCGTCCAGTTTGGAGCCATCAGTGTAGAAATTAATGGCATTCGGTTTGGAGTGAGGCATTGAGTTCCAGTCCAGTCGACTCGGTATGGTAACTTTGTACATAGTGGTAAAAGTAATTGTTGGGATGCAGTAGTCAAGCTTTGGCTTTCCAGGTACCACTTTCTCTCAGCCTGAGAGCGGTGTTACTGGCGATTTCTCTTCGCAGAAGATCAAGTGGCATAAGGTGTAACATTATGTTAAGTGCATCAGTTGGGGTTGTACGCAATGCACCAGTCATACATAGTGCAGCACTACGTTGAACTTTAATTATGGTTCTGAGGACGGAAGGTTTTCCCACAGCCGGCCACCCTACAATGATTCCATATAGTAGTATTGGACTTACAACGGCAGTGTACAGCCAGTGTACTATTTCAGGGGAAAATCCCCATTTACGACCAATTGCGCGTTTGCACGAGAAAAGTGCAGTATTTGCTTTTTTGATTCGTTCCGTTATGTTTTCGTTTCAATATAATTTTTTGGCTAACACTACACCAAGTTATCTGGCAGAATCGCAAAATTTTAGATGCACATTGTTTAGTCGAGGAGGTGTTAAATTTTGTATCTTATACTTGCGGGTGAAAAGAACGAGTTCAGTTTTGGTTGAAAGTGTTGAGAGTGCATCCTGCATCAGATTGCAGAGAGTGTAAGGAAATTGGCCTCTTGTGATTATGGCAACGTCATCCGCATACGCTATCACCGTATGTCCCCGCGATTCCATACGTCGCAACAATTCGTTGACTGTTACCACCCAAAGAAATGGTTTAGAAACACCTCCCTGAGGAGTGCCTCTACTTACATATCTTCGGGCGCAGGCATCTCCTAGCTGCGAGTTAACCACCCTGCTGGTAAGCATGAGTCGGATGAACTCCACCAGGGTTGCCTCCACATTTAGATTTGTCAAAGCAGAGGTGATAGCATTGGGAAGCACATTGTTAAAGGCACCCTCGATGTCGAGGAATGCCGTTAGCGCAAATTCTTTAGCCTCAAGTGAGTTGTCAATTTTCGAAACAAGAGAGTGGAGTGCCGTTTCTGTCGACCTTCCCTTGCTGTATGCGTGCTGCGCTGGGGACAGAGTATATGGGTCTATTTTCTGCCTCAGATAAACATCTATCAGTCTCTCCAGTGTTTTGAGGAGAAAGGATGATAGGCTGATCGGCCTGAAGTCATTAGGTCTGACGTGAGAGGCTTTTCCTGCTTTTGGTATAAAAACAACTTTTATGTCTTTTCCACAGTGTGGGTATATCTGTAATCGCAGGCAGCAGACAAAGATTGTCTGGAGCCATGCAAATATATGCGGTAGTGTTTGTTGAAGTTGGGCAGGAAATATTCTATCTGGCCCGGGTGATTTGGAGGGCTGAAAAGAGTTAACAGCCCATTTAAAGCGCTGTTCAGTTACTATATCACTTATGTGACTTAGCGGGTCGCTTCTTGGTTCCTCTATGGGCTCCATAGAAGTTGAACATCCAGGAAAATGTGATTCTAGGAGCAAATTGAGGGATTGAGAGCTGGATTCAGCTTAAGTTCCATCAGGGTTTTGTAGGAGTCCCGGAGGGGTTGGTGAACTCGCTAAAATTTTTCGAAGTCTTGATGCTTCAGAGGTCGATTCAATACCGTTGCAGAAGTTTGCCCACGAGCATCGTTTTGCTTTCCGCATTGAACTTTTATAGTCCCGTTGCTTGGCTTTGTACATCTCCCAGGATGAATCCTGGTTAGTTTTCTTGGCTAAGTTAAAGGTTTTCCTACACTCTTTCCTTTGTATCTCTAGGTCTTTAGACCACCAGGTGGGCTGGTGGTGTATTTTGTATTTAGTATGAGGACATGATTTGTTAAGTGCTTTTTTACATGTCGTCGTAAATGTGCCGACTATTTCATCTATTTTATCCGCATTCACAGGTGTGAATTGTGGGACTGCATCTAGATTTTTAACTATGTCTCTTATACTGTTTCCAGTTCGTTCTTTTTTTAAGTTTTGTGTTTTTTTAGGCTTGGGGCACGATTCTATTAGCTTAAGCTCAATATATCTATGATCAGAGAACGAGTGGTCTGGTAGAACTCTGATATGAGGGTGATATCTAGTACCTCGCTCCGAGTTCTAGTGACAAAAGTTGGGTCATTACCTTTGTTGCAGATAATAAGATTTGTAATTAAGAGATAATCGTAGAGTAACTCACCGCGATCATTAATGTCTGTGCTGTTTGGTGTGCGTTTGCGTCTCCACCCAGTATACGTCTGGTTCTGCTGCCTTGACTGTTGCGCACTAGGTCTTTAAATAGACGGGATGGTACTGGCTCCGTTGAATCGTGAGTCAAATAGAAGGAAGTCAGCCTGTAGGTGGTACTCCCCAATTCAAGGCTGACTGCTGTGATGTCTCCATCACTGAATTGGGGAATTGCGGTAAGAGTTTGTTTTACTAATACGCATGTATGTAGTTTACCGTTTCCCTTGGTGTGGTACAAGTTGTATTTTGGTGTCCTTAAACCACAGATCCTGTCACCAGTGATCCACGGCTCTTGGACTAGAATAATATCTGCTTCGCATTTTGCTAGGCAAAGCAGAAGTGCAGCGGAAGCTGCTATACTGTGATGCAGATTTATTTGGAGGATCTGCATCATTAGAAAGAGCTTCCACCGCTGTCAGGGTAGCATCGCCTTCTGCATCATCATCATCGTGCAGAAGCTCTTGCTCGGTGCAGAGTCTTCCTAGACTCGAGCCATAGTCTGACCCGGACGATAAGTAACCTCCCGATTCCTCTATGAAAGGAGTGTCATCAGTCTCCATATCGACCTCGCTGAGCTCTTCTGCCTCTACACTCGCTGCCAGGTTAGCTAGCGCCGTCGTATCTATCTTATAGACAATCATTTTAACCTTCTTGAACGCGTAGTCAAGAAGGCCATTCGTTTTTGCAAGGTGATCCACTGTCTCATTATTTATCTGGAACATTACGTGGATGTTCGCATCGTTATTATCTTCTATAATATAAAAATGAATCGCAAAATGTGTTGGTAAGCGCATAACTCAACAACGCCTGGACCAATTTGGCCAAATCTTTTTTTAAAATGTTCGTTGAAGTTCAAGGATGGTTTTTACGGCGAGAAAAATTAGAATTATTGCTGGAAAAACCCTAAAAATAGCCCTTTTCTTTTTCCCATACAAATGATTTGTAACTGTGGGCGGGAAATTGGCGGGAAGTGGGTGGGATGTGGGCGGGAAGTGGACGGCGGAAAGAGGGCGGGAAGCGGGTGGTATGTGGGCGGGAAGTGGGTGGGATGTGGGTGGTATGTGGGCGGGAAATTGGCGGGAAGTGGGGGGATGAGGGTGGGATGTGAGTGGAATGTGAGAGGGATGTGGGCGGGAAGTGGGTGGGATGTGGGCGGGAAGTGGACGGTGGAAAGAGTGTGGGAGTGCGTGGTATGTGGGTGGTATGTGGGCGGGAAGTGGGGGGATGAGGGTGGGATGTGAGTGGAATGTGAGCGGGATGTGGGCGGTAAGTGGGTGAGATGTGGGTGGGATGTTGGCGGGTTGTGGGCGGTAAGTGGGCGGGAAATTGGCGGGAAGTGGGTTGGATGTGGGCGGGAAGTGGACGGCGGAAAGAGGGTGGGAAGTGGGTGGTATGTGGGCGGGAAGTGGACGGCGGAAAGACGGTGGGATGTGAGTGGAATGTGAGCGGGATGTGGGCGGGAAGTGGGTGGGATGTGGGTGGGAAATGGGTGGTAAGTGAGTGTGCGTTGTTGTACTATTGAAGGCGCAGTGATGCGCGACGGGTTATTTGCTAGTATATATATATATTAAGTCACTAGGTTCAAACTTAAAAATTGTAGCTCTGACAGTTTTTCGCGGTTAGAAGAAGAAGGAGGAGGAATTTGCCAAGCCAGGAGCAAACTTGATCTACACCTACATACATGAAAAATTTGTGGCTCCATCAATTACAGTCTCTGCGATCGACGCGTTCATACAGACAGACAGACAGACGGACATGGCTAAATCAACTCGGCTGTTGATGCTGATCAAGAATATATATACTTTATAGGGTCGGAAATTCTTCCTTCTCCCTGTTACATATATTTGCACAACTTCATGATCCCCTTTTTCCCTTTAATGGGAACAGGGTATAAAAATTGTCTTAGTTAAATACATGCTAAATTAATACATAAAATAATAATAAAGAGAGGAGACATACTGAAGAAAAATCCTCGTTCGCTAAAATTTGCAATAGAAGAGAGAAATAATTTAAAATCATTCAAATTAAATACTTCTATTTGGGCCTTCCGCCAAAGCAATCCCAAACGACAACTGTAAGCGTTGTCACTCCCCATAGGCAGTACATGCAAAAAGAAAAAAAAAAAAAACACAAATCAAAAAGGATATTTAATAACTATGCGTGCTACTGTTAATCATTTATACTTTATACTTCTTTAGAGAGCTCTTGAGGTAGGATAAGGTAAAATTAAGTGCATCGCAATTTCCTTCAATTTATTATCCACTATACATATCATTTATTCTTCCCTGTTACTGTTTGTATGTGTTGCCAAGCGCATAAGGCGAGTTACAACTCGAGTCGGTAAAAATGGGGTTGTATTGTTTTGTCGTTAAATTAATCAACATCAAAACTTATATGTTATAACCGAAAATGTCAGTTCCAAATCTTGTTTTCCTTTATATATAATCTGTATTCCCAGTGTAAAAAAAAATGAAGTGTTGAAAATATATGGGCGGGGAAGAAAGGGCCATGAGAACCGCCGTGGAGTGATCTGATTCTGATCAGGAGGGCCAGCAGAGATGGGCAGCTGGAGGACAGATCCGCTGCAGGTAGGGTAGGAGCGCCAGGGTTCAGGTGTGGAACTCTACTCTGGTAGATGAGGATAGTTTCGGAAATGTTTGGTTAGTGTTGTGTTGTTTTCTGTGTAATTTCTGTTAGTAGAGGTTCGACGATTGAAGTAATTGTGCGGACTGCAGGGCATTGGGATGGAACCACCCCTCAGGGATCCGTTGAGCCAGCCGGCATAGCCCCTAGAAAAAAAAGGCAGTTCCGTTACAACCATTACATCTTTTTAAGCCAGGATCTGGTCGGGGTACCAGGAGCGTGCAAAGATTGGCACATTTATGGCACAAGGGCAAATTTATGACGAATTGGCATAAAGGGCGGAGAGTGTCGTCGGTGAAGTCACCTTCTTAATCTGTGTTTCGCCAAATCAAAGGCAAATCAATTGGAGTGGTCTACCAATTGGTCATGATTCCTGCTGGTGAGCTATTGAATTGAGCGCATAACGGCCTGCCTCACATAACAGGAATCTTACATAGAATACTCTAGTTTTTTAGGGGCTGTGGAGCATGCTGAACCCTATAACGGGATCGCTTAGATCCACCGCTACGAAGCTTGAGAAGCCAACCGAGCTCCAATGCCGTAGCTACTGCCCGATTCACTTGGAATTCTTGGGCAAAAAAGTTCTACGGTTTTATATCAAAAAGGTCACTGAAACAATCACTTTGCTATAAAATGCGTGGGTACGACGGAGTTGTTAGAAGCTAAACCTAAAACAGGTTCATTAAAAAACAACACCCCCGATCAGACCATTGAACAAGTCCAGCAATTCAACTACCTGGGCAGCGTAGTCGCTGTGGATGGAGGTACGGAGCTCGATGTGGAGTCGCGCCTTCAGAAAGCTAAGGGTGCTTTCGGGATGCTGTCGGCCGTTTGGCGATGCTCATTATATCCACACTGGCTCAAAATAAGGCTTTTCAAGTCTAACGTAATGCCAGTGCTCCTATACGGTTCCTCCACTTGGAAAATTACAACGCCCATAGAGTCCAAAATTCAAACATACGTGAACCGATGCCTGCGTCGGATATTTTGTATTTTCTGGCCTGACAGAATACGGAACTCCGAGCTCCGAGAGTGTCGACACCATAGTACGCAGAATGAAGTGGAGCGGACACCAGGCAGACCCAAAGAAACTTGGAGGAGGACTGTTGGTAGGGAAGCGGAAAGCATCGGGAAGACCTGGAGAGAACTGAAAGCTACGGCCAACAACACAGTTCGTTGGAAGAGAGGAGTAGTTGATGCCCTATGTCCCACACGGGATTGGAACTAGAAGAAGAAGAAGAACAACAGAAGGGCCGATACGGGGCATGCACACACTCAAAGCCTTAGTGATTTTGGCGTTTGATGCTGATGTCAAATTTGGCATTGAAGACAGGCACAGACTGCTGAAGATTGAATTGGTGTTCATGAAATAGCGTTATACAGTCAACCAGTTGTTTTAGAAAAGTTATGGACAAATTCATAACTTAATGACCTAAAGTGTACTAAAAAAGTTCTACGAAACTAAAAATGTATGTACACAAAACGCACCCTTAAGATTACCAGCAGTGGCGGAACTAAACTAAACCAACCCCATGCTAAGAACCCCAACTGCGACTGATCTAAGATAAAAATAAGAACAAATGTTAATATAAACTAGTATTTGTAAGAGAAATATTCAGTGCGTAACGAAACCTTCTTGCGTTCTCAATTACTGTGACGGCTCGGTATCGGGGATTCGTGGTCGAAACATTGCAGCTTTTCGACGGTTAGCTTTCGAAGTGTGCCAGAGCGTGGGGCATGTGCCTCACTGAACACCTCGAATCGCGCGCACTTCTGGTACATTTATTGAATGCGTTCTGTCAATCACAACATGATCGATCTGATTTTGCATTCGTTGATCAGGGGACTTCCAGGTCGCCCTATGGATGTCAAATCCGGTACTATTTATGAACATATCCAAAAACTGCCCTCAGCAAAATCTTTGAGCCTCTTCTGATTGCGGGAGGGTGTTTCTTCTTCTTCTCTTCTTTTTTGGCCATTACAACCGTTTGACGGTCTCAGCCTCTGCGATTAACGCTCTCCATTCGCTTCTGTTCTGTGCGAGCTGCCACCAGTTGGTCACACCAAGCTTGGCAATGTCTTCCCGCACCTGGTCTTCCCACTTTAGTGGTGGTCTTCCCTGCTTGCCGCCTCCATAGTCAACCGCCTTCGATTTATACGCCTTTTTTGCTGGAGCTTCTTCCTTCATTCTGGCGACATGTCCTAGCCAGCGCAGCCGCTGCTGCTTTATGCGCTTGACCAGGCTGGTGTCCCCATAGAGCTCATACAGTTCGTCGTTTTTTCGAACGTTTTGACACGATCTTAATGTCGTGATCGGGGTAACGCTCGAATAGTTGTTCCTGGCGCTCATAGAATTCGTTTTTTTTTTCGAGGCGTCCTTGTTTTCTGTTGGCGCGTGTGCAAAGACTAATATTAAAATATTTTGCCTTAAGTCTGAGCGCGGCTAGTCGCTCGTCAACTGGTGTGAAGCTGATGAAAGAGCGACGAAGTATTTTACTGACTAGATAGATAGATAACATTTTATTCGTATTTTTTTGTGTAAGGTATGTGAGCGGATTGGTCTAATCTGCTCCTTTTATTTACGGTTCTTTACGAAAAAATATATTTAAGTTTACAATTAGCAGTAATAACTGATTAGATTAGGTCAGCTTTAGATTTACACACGGCGTTTTAATTGTTCAATATTCGGCTGCGGCTTCTCGACTGTTCTGCTTGACTGCTGTTTCTCGACTTCTTCTCTGCTGTGTTTCTCTGCTGCGTCTCTCTGCTGTGTCTGCTGCTTCTCTGCTGTGTCTGCTGCTTCTCTGCTGTGTCTGCTGTTAATTGTCTGCTGTTAGTAGTCTGCTGTTAGCCTGCTGTTTCTGCCCTCTAACTCCGCTGTAAGTCTGCTGCATGAACACTTAACCCTTTTTACATTCGGCCATTCCTGATTATTCATCTGTCCCAGATAACCATGCCTCGTCGTTATCCACTGCATATCTCCATAATTTCATATTATCGCATCTGGTAGAAGTATTTACAGGATCTTCCATGTTGGCTGCCTTTCGTACATCATAACGTCCATTCCTCTTAATTTTCGTTATCTCGTATGGCCCCAAATATTCGCTGGCCAGCTTTTTCCCAGCTACAAATTGAGTTCTGCGAATCGCCACCAAGTCTCCGACTCTATAATCCATCTCTACCTTCCTCTTTTTATCGTACTGCTTCTTATACGACTCCTGCTCTCGCTGTATTTCAACTTTTGCTGCTTGTCTCATCAAATTTCTTTCTTCGTCGAAATTCTCCAAAGTTTCTTCTTCCAGCATCTGTGTTATGCGATCACTGGGTTTATTGATCATTCTCAATCCAAACATCAACTCAAACGGCGACCTTTTTGTTGAAACATGTACATGTGAATTAACTGCTTTCTGCACTTCTGGTACTACCTTATACCATTTGTTTGGATCTTCAGCTGACAACTTCGAGATGATTGATAAAATTGTAGGGTTGACCCTCTTAACCTGACCGTTGCCTCTTGGTACACCAGTGGAGCTCTATACATGTTCTATTCCTTTCTCTTTTGTATATTCTGCGAACAAATTGGCCGTAAAAGCGGAACCTCTATCCGAAATTATCCGCACCGGATTTCCAAAGATTTCCGACAAAATTTCGATCTTTTTCAACGTCTCCTCGCAGCTGGTTGTTTTAGTAGGAAAAAGCCACACAAATTTCGAAAAACCGTCGACCACTGCAAATATATATTTGTATATCTTCGACGTGGCGTCCATTGGACCTAAATGGTCAACGTGCAGCGTATGAAGTGGCTTATCTCCTTTGTCCACATAATTTAGGAATCCTTCCTTTTTTCCCCAAACTTCTTGTTGTATATGATGCAATTCACACAATTGTTGACGACTTTTGCAACTTTCTGCTCCAAATGAGGAATCCAATAGTTTTGACGAACCGCATGCATCGTTTTGTGAACTGCAAAGTGACCTGCATTGTGAGCGTCAACAACTATTTCCTTCTTCAACTGCTTAGGGACTACCAATAGTTCATTGCCATCCACTCCCTTGTAAACCAGCCACCTTTCATCTTATATGAGTCAAAAGGACTACATTTCAGCACCTCTGCGATTGCTCTTACCATCTCATCTTTGACCTGTGCATTTTTGATCCGTGCCGTTATCTCTGAAGCAGCCAGCATAACATAACTTGGATATCTATCAAGGCAATCCACATGCTTAAGACGTTCGCCAGGACGATGCTCTACTTCTATCTCTTCTGTGATGGCAAGACGGCTTGGTGCTTGTCGAAATGGGGTTATCTCGCCATCTGGAACCACCTTCAGCATGATTGGGACCTCTTCTACGGCTTCGGTACATTTGTAGTTTACGATCGGCGATTGAACCTTGTTCGCAAACAGTGGGGGAACATCGATATCAGCATTTGACTTTGTAAATACTTATCTGGTTAAAGTCCTAACAAGTTTCCTCCAGCAGGGAGGAAAATTTGTATCCTTCAGCCGACGACGTAAATTTGAATTTTGGCTAAAAAATCATAGCCCAGCAGTGCGTCAAATGCAATGTCTTTATCAGCAACAACAATAATTTTATGAGTAGTTTTCTTTTCATCAACTTCAATATCTGCTTCAAAACAACCAATAGGGCAAGTGACGTTGTTGCCCAATCCACGTAGTGTTGAAATACATTTTTCCAGCTTGGTATTTGACAGTTTATTGTAGATGCATCTTTTTATTATTGTGACGTCTGCTCCAGTATCCACCAGACACTCCACTTCCACGCCACTCAACTTCACAGTCTTCATGCGATTAGTGTTACGGACTACGTTGACTCCTGACGACGATCCAGGACAATTTTTTGACATGTGTCCCACTTTGTTGCAACGGAAACATTTCCTATCAGCCACGCAATCTTTCCGTAAATGCTCTGCAGATCCGCAATTGAAGCAGTGCATTTTCCTGTTTCCCGCATCCAGCTCTTTTTCCTGAATCGGCTGAGCCATCAGCCTGTTGCTCTCAGAAACTCGTTCAAAATTATCATACTGCTCATGCAACTCCCTGTATGATTTGCAGCTATACAGTGAGTACTTAAAATCGCTTTTCAGCTGTAGCCCATCCACAATGTACCGTATAACTGACTGAGCATCCACGTTGCCAACTGAAGCTAACTTTTTCATCTGCAATAGGTACTCATGAAACGATTCTGGTTTTCGCTTCTTACGTGCACGCAGCTCTTCATGCACATCAGCACTACATCTGTACCCACGGCTGAACTCATCCTGCAACAGCATCTTCAGCTCTGTATACTCACGGACACAGGTAGATTCCAAAAACAACTTTGCCGTGCTGATCATCTTAGAACGGGCTTAAACGTACTTTTGCTTGTCACCTAGTCCGTATGCTTCTGCGTTCAATTCGAAATTCTCGAACCAGTGATTTACCGGAATGGTTTCCCCATCAAACTCTGGAATAATTTTCTCAAAATTCTCTGCTGCGATCACGCACTTGTTTTTGGTCTGCTCATCAACTTAAATTTTTAGGGTCAGCAGCTGAACTAGTTCCTGAAGTGTTTTCGTGTTTTCAACTATCGAACCACTATCGATAACTTCGACAGTCTGCGGCTTTGCATCCGATACATTTTCATCCATCTTCTTTTCTCCCTGCCTCTTTATTATCGCTCCGGTATTTGTTTGTATTTCATCGAGCTTAAGCTTGTCAGCTTGTATGCTTGTGTTGCTGCTCGTGTTCTATATAGCTGCCCCCCTCCACTTTTGGTTTTGCTGCTTTCCACGTATTCACTTTTCCATTTACCGCTGATTTTGTGTTTGATCTTTTAATTTCACATCGACGTCTTTTGTTGCATCATTTTAGCGTATGTTAACTGAATTTAGCAATTACTGCTTACTTTTGTCTGCGTTGAGCCATGTCAATTAGAGAGTCACTTTTCTGCTTTATTTTAATACAGCTCTGCACTTTTTCCTCTGATTGCGTGTTTAAATATGTGTTTTTTTTCGGACCGAGACGAGCCCCCAAATGTGAGCGGATTGGTCTAATCTGCTCCTATTATTTACGGTTCTTTACGAAAAAATATATTTAAGTTTACAATTAGCAGTAATAAGTGATTAGAATAGGTCAGCTTTACATTTACACACGGCGTTTTAAGTGTTCAATATTCGGCTGCGGCTTCTCGACTGTTCTGCTTGACTGCTGTTTCTCGACTTCTTCTCTGCTGTGTTTCTCTGCTGCGTCTCTCTGCTGTGTCTGCTGTTAATTGTCTGCTGTTAGTAGTCTGCTGTTAGCCTGCTGTTTCTGCCCTCTTACTCCGCTGTAAGTCTGCTGCATGGACCCTTAACCCTTTTTACAGGTATTACAAATATTTGTATCTTATATTGATCAATACGAACAAAGTTTTGTTTTTGAATAAATACCGACATGGTTTTAAAACCGTCAGTCGACAGTTTGTTCACTCAAAGTGCTGACTCGGACTACTACACCTGGCTGCCCGGCTCGTCGCCGAATACCAGATCGTTCGTCCTCATCAACACAGTTGGGTGGACTTACTTTACAATTATAGACTAACATTAATTGATATACTGAATATAATTAATTAAGTGACATTTATTATACATTAAACTCGCTTATTATGAATTTCCTATAATTTATGGCCTTCTCTATATAATCTGCAACCATGATCCAACTAAAGGGGTCTTCACCGTTTAATGCGCATATTATCTCCTGATCCGTAAGTTGCGTTCTTCCAAGGGATCTGCATCGAAGTGTGCCTAGGAAGTGTGTTATATCCTCGACTTCCCTAAGGTTGCGCAGCGTGCACTCCTTGTTTCCCCGTCTATATGTACTTCCGTTTAACCACAGAGTGTCAGTGCGTGCTTTAAGTATCCAACTTATTGTAGTTCTGCTGTATGAATTGTTTCAATATGTTCTTCCTCTCCTGTAGTCAAGATACTTATAAAAACGAGACTCGCTTGATGTTCAAAGATATTTGAACAGTGCATTTAAAGACCGCTACTTGCGGTCGCCTAAAGCCGAGGCGCACAAAAATAAAAACTAGAGCCTAAGATATAAGCAACCCCCAAGAAGACATTTCTCCGCTTGGGGTAAAACCAAAAAATGTATAAAAGAGAAAGTACCAACATCTTATTAAAGATTCAGCTTCTAGACGGGGAGCTAGTCACTCGCACCATATATGCGTTTTATCTACGTGATGTTGCACTCTGGATGTGGGATATGTGGTCTTCTTTTCTTAGCGCCATAAGAAGTTCAATACATATATTGCACCAATGTTCTTTTGTAATACACGTCATATCTATCATTTCTTTTGATAGCTCACAGCTTAGCAATAGGTTTTTTACTTCGTGAAACCAAAAAACTTGCTTGCGTATTACGTATTTGGTTAAAATCTGAGGTAGTCGGCAATCGTCGTATTCAAACATTACCCTGTGTGTACCCTTAAGGTGCAAATTTAGACCGTACAGATATCCTTCTTCCGCTCCCGTTTCTAGACAAAGTGCATAATTAGGCGTAGTTTCTGCTATCTTGAGGATTATTTTTATAAGCCGAGTCCACAAACTTTACTGACTACGAAGCCGCACCCAAACTCGTGTATGGAAGCATGTCCGCTGTAGCAGATCTCCCAGGATGCATTTGTTGTTAATGGTGTAATCAACTTGCATCCCTGTCCAGTCCATCGCATTTCTTGAAGTGCGGTAACGCCCGTGAATATTTCTTGAGTACATTCACCAGCTGGAGATCAGCACTTCTCTGTTGAGATTTCGGACATTCCAGACGCATATCCTCAAATCGTGGTCCTTTAAACGTTTGCAAGGGTCTTCGTTAGAGGGGTCCGTATACGAGGTATTGTTGTCGCAGTTTTCATTGGTAGAGCAGTTTGAGTGTTTTGGTTACCATATCCGACGCACTAACCCTAAATATGTAGAGATCCAACTTTCGAAGCCGTAAAAACACCATTCGCCGTCGAGTTAATACATATAAGAAGACTTCAGTGTTTAACACTATTAACTTAGCTTAGTTCGCACGTTTTTATTTATTAATGCATAGCAGCGATTTACGCACACGTTAGAACGTCGTCTGTTAAAGTGGCTTTACCTTTAACTAAGTACTGATGTTGTTAAGACCGAGAAGTTGAGTAACGAAAAAATACGCTTTCTAAGAGCACTGTCTTTATTTAATCACTTACCCTAGTTACATACTTAATAGAATTCACGAGAGATAGTTAAAGGCGCTACCGAGACACATATGGGCGTTTGTAAATGTAAATTGGCTATACAGCCCTAAAGGGCCAAGCCACGCTTCTCGCAATCTCTTGGTGTGTGTGCTTCTAATTTTTCGCACGAAAGATAGGACCTACAGATTAACCCCGAATGCGAAGGTGACCGGATGTGTTAAAACTATTTTCTAAAGAAAGAAAAAAACTTTTTTATTAGGTGTTCTGAGGCGGGATCGAACCCACGACCTTCCGCACAGCAGTCCAACACACTTACCGCTAAGCTACACACCGGCACACAGGCGTTAGGTAGTAAGTAAAGCAAGCTTAAAGCGAACATAAAGGGTGCGTAAGGTGAGCGCTATAAAAAAGATCGTGTTCTTCTTTCAAATAATTTTTCCCGACTGACTCTGTGGAGTTGCCACAGTCAGTCCCTTAAAATATATACATCAAGGCTGGTAACGCTGAAGATCATCGACTGCTGCCAAGTGGCATCGAATTTAAAAATTATCGGTTGAAGTTAGCACTTCATTTCGGTGGCAACATTTCCTCCCCCGTCCATGACCGACAAAAGTTGGCCTCCTTCGCCTACATCTAAACAGCAGTTTATATTAACTGTTGCACAGCGCACTTGACCAGACTTAACGATGTAAGCACTGTCTTCCACTACAATAACCACGTCGTTAATTGCAATAGGGTTGCGTCTGGTAACCGTCGATATTCCTCTATGTTTACTTAGGCATATTGGACATAGATTACGATGCTCTACAATGCTTAATTTTTTGTAAGCTGCAAGCTCGCGAAACTGACGACATTTCGAAATGGTGTACCATTACCATCTTAAATTGATGCTTAATCTCTGCCGTTGGTTTTTTTTCTTAGGGTCAGTTTTGGCACTCACATGCTTGTAAGATGCTCTACAATGCTACATTTTTTGTAAACTGCAAGCTTGCGAAACCGACGACATTTCGAAATGGTGTGCCATTACCATCGCAAATTGATGCTTAATCTCTGGCGTTAGTTTTCTTTCCTTAGGGTCAGTTTTGGCACTCACTTGCCTGTAATAATAATAATAATAATTTTTTTTTTTTTTTTTTTTTTGGGTGAGGAGGGGAAAATGCATTATGCATTTCCTAGTCTGCCGTCGCAGTAGGGGATGTGGGACTCCCACCCACTAAAAACCCCCCCTCATGTCGAGCCTTAATCCACTTCGGAAAAGCTTTCGCATTACTTCGAAGTGGGCCCATTTACGCGCTATGCGCTCCAATCTTTCGTCTGCGTCCAGACCCCTCTATTGCGTCCTTTCATCCAAATCTTTTTTCTTCAGGCGCAGGATTTTGCCAATAAAGTTGGCTACTTCTGTCCAATTCTCTTCTCTACTGGTCATTTTGGCAACAATATTCTCTGGTGTGGTGCATCCAGTTACGTGCCATAGTCTTTGACGTTCAGAGGCAAATCGTTCACAGTGGAAGATTGTATGTTCTACGTTATCCATCTCGGCGTCGCCATATACGCAGCTAGACTCCGTTGTTTTCCCCATTTTATGCAGATAGGTGCTAAAATATCCGTGTCCCGTTAGCATTTGTGTTACGTAGTAATCCACATCTCCGTGCTTTCTTTGGACCCATTTTTTCACGTCGGGCAAGAGCCTGGCGGTCCACCTTCCAGTTCTCTCGACTGCCCATCTGTTTTGCCACTGTGCAAGAGTTTCTTCTCTGCAGGAGTCTCTAATTTGTGCTGTTATATCTCCAGCTTGTCGCATCGTGTAGATTTTTCTGCGCTCTCTGGCTAGTAGGTCGATCGGAATTACTCCGCGATGAGCTGAGCTGCAGCTCCTGATACCGTTCGGTATGCACTAATTATCCTCAGCGCCGTTGTCCTTTGGATTGCAAGCAATGGATCTCGTCTGCATTTTAAACTCAGTGTATCTGCCCATACCTCGCTGCCATACAACAGGATGGCATTATTGACCTCCATCAGCAGTTTCCGCCTTGACTGAAACGGTCCACCAGTATTTGCCATTAGTCTGCTAAGGGACTTTGTGGTCTCAGCGGCCCTGGACTTGGCATATTGTATCTGCGCTCCAAAAGTCAATTTTGAATCAAGCCGGACTCCCAGGTACTTTATTACTTTCTGAGTCCTTACAATAGTTTCGTCGACTCTCATGTCCACCTCAAGCGGGATCTGTTTTCCGGTGACTAACAGTAATTCTGTTTTTTCTGTCGCCAGCTGTAAGCCGTGCGAGTCCAGCCAGTCCTTAACTCGTACCATCACCTGCGTCAATTTACGTTGTGCGTACTCGGTGTTGCGCGCCGTTATGACTGCTACTATGTCATCTGCATATCCTACTAAAAAAGTGTCCTCAGGCATTTCCAGGTGGAGAATTGCGTCATAGCTAATGTTCCATAGTTCAGGTCCTAGGATGGATCCCTGTGCTGCTCCAGAGGTTATTTGCATACTTTTTTCGCCTACTTTTGTGTGGTAAAACAATTTTCGGTTTTCGAGGTAGCTGCTTATTATCCGCATTAGGTATCCGGGAATTCTGAATCGCTCCTTAAGTGCATAAATCATATGCTCCCATTTAACGCTGTTGAACGCGTTTTTCACATCTAGCGTTGCAAGCAATATAATGGGTCGTGAGAAATGATTTCCCTGCTGACTTGCCTGCGCCGCCTGCACGACCTCCTGTATGGCTCCGCATGTGGATCTGCCTGGTCTAAAGCCGTACTGCTTCGGGGATAGGCCACCAGCGCTTTCAACTGCAGCTGCTAATCGGGGCTTGATCAGCTTTTCCAATAACTTTCCCGTTGTATTTAGCATACATAGTGGTCGATATGCAGATGGGGTGGTGGGGTCACCTTTACCCTTGCTTATTAGTACCAGTCGTTGCTCTTTCAGGGGTCTGGAAATATTCCATCCCGGATGCACGCGTTAAACATATTTAGCAAAGTATATGGTCGACTTTCAGTGATTGCCTTGAGAACCTCAGCTGGGATGTTGTCTGGTCCCGGTGCTTTCCTGTTTTTCAGGCTATTTGCCGCTCTAATAAGTTCGATCTCGGTAAAGGGTTGCACTTGCTCATCGGTTGAATGTTGCATTGCTGGTCTTATCTGATGAGGAGGAAACAGCGCTTTGACAATATTATCCATCTGTTGTTCATCTATATCTGGTAATGAGCTTTTAGCCCTGAGCTTTTTCATCACAATTTTATAGCCAAGACCCCATGGATCGGTATTTACGTCATTGCAGAGAGCTTTCCATTTCTCTCGCTTACTGTTGCGGATAGCAATATTTAAGTCCTTCTTTGCGCTCCTATATTGTTCCTCCTGTACTGTGAAATCTTCCCTACGCCTTGCTCTAGTGAGAAAACGTCTCTTCCTAATACACGTTTCTCTCAGTGTTTTTATTTCCTCCGTCCACCAGTATACTTCTTGTCCATTTCTGCGTCTGTTCCCAGTTTTGGGCATTGCGGCATCACAAGCTTTTCTAATAGTGAGCATAGTGTTGGTGACTATACCCTCGGCGCCAACAGTGTCCTGTGTTTCCGTTGTTCTCCTGTCAATTTCGCTTATCAAAAGGCCTTTGTTCAAACGATTTATGTTCCACCTGTGTCTTCGAGGCGCTCCATTTGAACCCGCGTTGCTTGTCCTGTTTTCTTTCAGGATGTAGGAGATATACTCATGGTCGCTTCCATTGTAAGTATCTAATACTTTCCAGTCTGCGATCTTATGAGCCAGGTTTTCTGACACCAGAGTTATATCCGGAATCGTGCCAACGGTTCCCGTTCGCCTGAATGTCGCAGTGGCACCAACGTTCGCCACTGCCATCCCCAGTCTTGCGGCCATATCTAGGACTCTGCGACCTCTTGAGTCAGTTGATGGCATACCCCACTCTTCCGCCCTCGAATTGAAGTCACCCGCTACAATGAGGTTTCCCTTTATTTGCCTTGCGGTGTCTTCAATATCATCGAGTTTGTCCTGAAATGTTTGTATATCGTCACTTGGTGTTAGGTAGCAGCTAAATATATTGCAGTCTCCAACTCGCGCGAATACGTAGCCCCTTCCTCGGTCGTCACTCAGATGCCGTACGCTGCTTACACCTGGGATCCATATTGCTGCAGTTTTGTTTCGTCTTCCAGCCAGACGCCATTTTCCTTTCGCTTATACTGCTCGCTCACTATTACCAAATCTGCTTGCTCCTCCAGGACTATTTGTGAGAGAAGAGCATCCGCTGTTCTGCTTCTGTGTAAATTGGCTTGGAGAAACTTCATATTTTGTCCTTCCTTTTACTGGCCGCGCAGTTACTCGTACCTGGGAAGTGATTTACTTCTTTGTACTTCTCATGAGCGCATATACAGCACCTTGGTGGTTTCGTGCAGCTTTTCATTTTGTGGCCGCTATCTCCGCACCTAATGCATAGGTTCTTTCGGTCCGGTCCATTACAGTCCATCTGTAAGTGACCAACGCCAAAGCACTTGAAGCATCGCTTGATGTCGATGCTCCGTTTTACTCGGCAGCGCGTCCATCCTATCTTGATTCTTTGATCCTTCAGAATCTTTGCTGCGTCTTCAGTAGGCAGTATAACAAAGGCTCGCTTTTGCTCTGAGCTGTTTACATCAGTCAGTCGGACTTGGATGTCTTGACTAGGATCACCTAACGCTGCTCTTATTGCAGTCACAACTTCCTCCCCCTCTGTAAGGCTGTCTAAGTCCCGTATTTCCAGCTTAGTTGTTGGCTTAAGCACCTTGACTGACGCTCTCTCCTTGAGGGTGTCTTTGATGGTATCATAGAGCTTTTGGATTTCGCTCCCCTTCGCCAACTCCAGTAACATATCCCCTGATTTGGTTTTCCTGACCGAACGGATGGCGCTATCAGCTTCGTCTGGCTTCACGTTTTCCGGAGGTCTCTTAGAACATCTGCGTAGCTCTTGCCTTCTGCTGGCTTAACTAAAACAGCGTCTGGGCGGCTTCGTGTCCTTGATCTAGCGGGTTTCTTCATACCCTTCTCGGCTTCTTGTTTCCTCTTGGTGCTGGCTTCAATCGCATTTTCGCTTGATTGTTTAGATTTGCCTCTTTTGCGGGACACAGTCTGGAATCCCTCATTAGGTTCCTTACTCTTCACCTTCTTTTTTGAGTCTTGCATAGCCGGACTGCTAGCGGTTCTCTTTGGATTTGACGTGACTGGTGTATCACTTATTTCTCTTTCTGGTTTTTTGCTTGGCAGCTTATTCAATTCCAGAGTTTTCTCCTTCTCGGCGGTTTTCCAACTCTTTCTATAGTTCCCGATTACATCAAAGAGCTCACTAGCTCCGACGCACCATCTTTAACGTCCATGCTAATATTTCTCTGCTTTAGCATGGCATGCTTCATTTTCCGGAGCACTGTTCTGCACTTTGCCAGCGATTCTTCCTCTAGAGCTCTCATCTTATATATTAGCTCCTGTCGTGGTGAGCTATGCATAATCGTTGCACCTTGTAGTGAAGCTGGGGTTTGCATATCTACAAGTGTGACCGCCACGGGTAAAGAGGCTGCGCTGGGTGGTGGCCAAGTTTCAGCTGCTTGCGCTTCCTTCGGGGTTTCCTGAACCGTGGGGTTCGGAGCCATCTCTTTATTTTTGTCCGTTTTTTGTAACGGCGATCTCATCATACGACTGCTTGTTTTAAAAGCGTCTCTCTCTTGATTTTTTTGTGGTTCATTAGTGTTCATGCTATATGGGTCCAAACTTCAAGCCGCTATCTCCTCACATATATACAGTTGTCCTAAAAGTCCCCATGGGTCCCTATGCAAACAGTGAGGTTCATGCGAGGGTTGACACAAGACTTTATGAGACCTCGTGTTTAGAGCCAGGACGGACACTAAGCAGGAGTCATCTCAACTGCACCTGTATCACTGACTTAACAATGGTGTGAATTGAACGTACTTGAAGACTCGCCACGTTTTAATAGGACGGAGGTGTCTGCAACATTAGCCCAACAGCCATTTCGCCAGGGGTTCAATCTGGGTACTGAAGTGTTAGAATGCCTTAGTCATCAGCAGATTCGCCTTCTCACCTTAGCAAATACTATGTCGGGTGACATTGGTACCAGTGCCCAGGGTCGCCACGTGGAGGCGGTGAGCTGCTTGGAACCCGCCTGCATGGATCACGCTGGGCATCGCCATGTTGAAGCCTGTCAGCGCTTTGCCATACAGACTGGTTCCCGACCCCATAATAATAATAATAATAATAATAATAATAATAATAATAATAATAATAATAATAATAATAATAATTTTTTTTTTTTTTTTTTTTTTGGGGCGAGGAGGGGAAAATGCCTTATGCATTTCCTAGTCTGCCGTCGCAGAAGGGTATGTAGGACTCGCACCTACTAAAAACCCCCCTCTCTCTCAAGACTGTATCCACTTCGGAAAAGCTTTCGCATTACTTCGAAGTGGGGCCCTTTACGCGCTCTCGTCTATTATCTGCGTCCAGATACCCCACTATGTTCTCTCGTCCAGGTCTTTTTTTCTTGATTCGCAGAATTTCTCCAAGCAAACTTGCGATCAATCTCCAGTGCTCTTCGCTCGAGGTCATCTTCGATACGATGTTGTCTGCTGTGATATGTCCTACACATCGTGTTAGGTTGCCTCGCCTATCGGCCCATCGTTCGCAGTGTATCACAGTGTGCTCCACACTATCTATTTCTGCGTCACCATACACGCAGCAATGCTCTGAGCTTTTCCCAATTGAGTGTAGGAATGCGCTAAAGTAGCCGTGTCCTGTCATCATCTGTGTTACGTAGAAATCGACGTCTCCGTGCTTTCTGCGAAGCCAACTTTTGATCTCAGGGATCAGCCTTTTTGTCCATCTGCCCTTTGTTTCATTTACCCATCTTTCTTGCCACACGGTGAGGGTTTCTTCTTTAATCGATTCAGTCGTTTGCCTTGAAGCTTGTCCAGCTTGGCGCAATCCGTATATTTTGATACGTTCTCTGACTAATAGGTCGATCGGCGTAACACCTGCGATGACCATCGCTGCTGCTCCTGATACTGTCCGATATGCACTTATTATTCTCAGCGCACTTCTTCTTTGGATCGATAAAAGTTGTTTTGCTCGACATTTTGCGTTTAGAGCGTCTGCCCAGATCTCGCATCCATATAGAAGGATGGCGTTGTTCACCTCCATTAGTAACTTCCGCCTGCATTGCACCGGTCCGCCCACATTCGCCATTAGTCTGCTTAGCGAGCGAGTCGCAGTGGTAGACTTCGTTACTACGTGCTGTATGTGAGCTTGGAACGATAGCTTCGAGTCGAGCCTGACTCCCAAGTAATTTATCACCTTCTGAGCGCGGATAACGCTATCGTGTATCCTCATGTCCAACTCTAATGGGATTTGCCTTCTCGTGACGAGCAGTAGCTCTGTTTTTTCTGCTGCTAGCTGCAGTCCGTGTGAGTTCATCCAAGATTTGACTCGGATCATCACCTGCGTGAGTGTACGTTGTGCGTATTCTGTATTACGCGCCGTGATGACCGCCACAATGTCATCTGCGTATCCTACCAGAAATGCGTCGTCGGGCATTTCTATGCGGAGAACCTCGTCATAGCTGATATTCCAGAGGTCCGGCCCAAGTATGGATCCCTGCGCAGCTCCTGCAGTTACTGGAATACATTTTTCGCCTGCTATGGTCTGGTACAACAGCTTTCGGTTTTCGAGATAGCTGTGTATTATACGCAACAGATACTCCGGTATTCGGAAGCGCTTTTGTAGAGCCTCTATCATATCCGTCCATTTTGCGCTATTAAAAGCGTTTTTCACGTCTAACGTTGCCAGCAGGACTATTGGTCGTGAGTAGTGATTGCCTTGGTGGCTCGCAATCGCCGCTTGAGTGACCTCGTAAATTGCTCCAATTGTGGACCTGCCTGGCCTGAACCCGTACTGTCTATGAAAGTCCTCCTGCATTTTCAACCGCGGCTGCCAACCTGGGCTTAATGAGCTTTTCTAGGAGCTTTCCTGCTGTGTTTAACATACAGAGTGGTCGATAAGCTGATGGGGTTTCGGGGTCCCCTTTCCCCTTGCTTATCAAGACTAATCGCTGTACCTTCAGGGCTCTGGGAATGTTCCCGTAAGAATGCACTCATTATACATATCCAGCAGCCTTTGTGGTCGTTGGTTTGCAATGACTTTAAGTACCTCTGCCGGAATATTATCTGGGCCTGGTGCTTTCCCGTTTTTAAGGCTTTTTGCCGCTTTGGTCAACTCGCTCTCAGTAAAGAGTTCCACATGGTCTAATGAGGCCCTTGGCTCGGCTGGTCTGACTGGGTGAGTTGGAAAAAGTGTTTTAACAATGTTGTCCATTTTCTCAGCTTCTAAATGGGGTAGTCCGCTGTTGGACTTAAGCTTTTTCATGACGATTTTGTACCCTAGACCCCAGGGGTTGGTGTTGACATCGTCGCATAGGGTTTTCCATTTCTCTATCTTACTCCTGCGAATGGCAATATTCAGGTCCTTCTTAGCCTTTCTGTTGATTGCCTCCTCTTCTGCGAAGTCTCCTCGACGTCGCGCTCTAGTTAGGCGGCGTCGACACCTTAGGCATTTCTCTCTCAGGAAACTTATTTCTTCTGTCCACCAGTAAACCTCTTGACCAGCTCTATGCCTGTTTCCCACTCTAGGCATTGCAGCATCACAGGCTGCTTTGATTGTGGACATCACGCTTTCGACTGTGCTATCGATGCTTTCGGTAGTTTGGGCTACGTCGGTTCTTCTGTCAAGTTCGTCGATCAGTGCTGCTCTGTTTAATCGGCTTACGTTCCATCTGCGCGCTTGTCGCCCAGAGTTGGCAGTGCGTCTATTTCTTGTGTGATCTTCCAATTCAAATGAAATATACTGATGATCACTACCAGTATAAATATCGAGTACCTTCCAGTTTATAATTCTGTGTGCCTGGTTTTCTGAAACCAGAGTTATGTCCGGAATCGTTCCTTCGCATCCAATCCGACTAAAAGTTGGGGTTGCTCCTATGTTCGCGACTGTAAGCCCAATTCTGGCAGCCATGTTTGCGACTTTCCGTCCTCTGGAGTTGGTAGTTGGCATACCCCACTCCTCTGCCCTTGAATTAAAGTCGCCCGCTACGATACATTTTTCCTGTATATTCGAGACGGTGTCTTCTATCTCATTCAGTTTGCTCTCAAATGTTTGGATGTCATCGCTTGGTGTTAAGTAACAGCTGAATACGTTGTAGTCGCTGACTCGTACGTGAACATAGCAGTTGCCCCGACCCTCATTAGTGTGCAGCACTCTGCTTGTGCTTGGTATCCATATTGCGGCCGTTTTGGTAGTATCCTCCAGCCAGAAGCCTTCCTCTTTTTTTTTGTACTGCTCGCTGATAATCACCAGGTCTGCTTGGTGTTCCAAGACTATTTGGGACAGTAAAGCATCCGCTGTTCGACTTCTGTGTAGATTTGCTTGAAGTACTTTCATGTTGAGGCTTTCCTGGCACTGGCAGCGCAGTAATTCGATCCTGGTAAGTGCTTTAGCTCTTTTAAGTTTTCGTGTGCGCATAGACAGCACCTTGGGGTTTTAGTGCAACCTTTCATCTTATGTCCGCTCTCTCCACACCGGATACAAAGGTCTTTTCGGTCCGGACCTTTACATTCGCTCTGGATATGGTTGTTTCCGAAGCATTTAAAGCAACGTTTGATTTCTTCAGCGCGCTTTACTCGACATCGTGTCCATCCGATTTTTAACCTCTGCTCTTTTAAAATAATTGCTGCATGTTCTGCGGGGAGAACAACAAAGGCTCGGCGTTGCTCCGATCTATTTATTGCTGTCATTCGTACTCGAATATCGTCGACAGAGCCGTTTATTGCTCCCGCTATTGCAGTTTTGACTTCCGATTCCTCGGTAAAGCTGTCTAAGTCTCGAACTTCTATACTCACGGTAGGCCTGAGTACCTTCACTGTTGCCGTTTCCTTGAGCAGTTCTTGGATAGCGTCGCTTAGCTTTTGGGTTTTGCTTCCTTTTGTCAGCTCCAGTAGCATATCTCCAGTCTTTGTCTTCCTGATTGATCGGATAGCACTTTCATCGTCCTCTGGATTTACGTTTTTGCGTAGGTCGCGGAGCACCTCGGCGTAGCTCTTGCCTTCCGCTGGTTTGACCAGCACAGCGTCTGGGCGAGTTCGCGTCCTTATTTTCGCTGATTTGTTCTGGGGGATTTTTCCAGGCTCTCCCTTTTTGCTTCGCTTTAGTGTCCTTCGCTCTCTCTTGTTTTCGCGCCACCTTGTTTCGGGTGACAACCTGGAACTCTTCTTTTGCCTCTTTGTTCTTCGGCTTTTATTAGAATCCTGCAATGCTGGGCTAGTAGCGATTCTCTTGTGAAGCGTCGTTGTCGGCGTAGTGTTCCCGTTCTCTGCAGTTTTCTTCTGCTTTTCACGGATCTCTTCGTTTCTTACTTTCTCGGCGCTCTTCCAGCTCTCTCTGTAGCTTAGTATTACGTCGAAAAGTTCGCTTAACTCAGACGCGCCGTCCTTGACGTCCATGCTTATGTTCCTCTGCTTGAGCATGGCGTGCTTCATTTTCCGAAGTACGCTTCTGCATTTTGCCAGGGATTCTTCCTCGAAGGCTCTCATTTTATGTATTAGTTCCTGTCGTGGGGAGCTATGCAGGTTCATTGCCCCCTGTATTGAGGCAGGAGTTTGCATAGTAGGTATCCCTGTGGGAGGCATGGCTCTGCTCGATAGTGGTCCATTTTCTTGTGCCCCTTTCGGGGTTTCCTGATCCGTATGGTTCGGAGTTCCCTCATCTATGCCCGGCACCTTTTGTGGTGGCGATCTCATCATTACACTGCTTTTTTTGAAAGCGTCACTCTCTATATTTTGGGGTTGTTTGATATTGTACATTCGATATGGGTCCAAACTTCAAGCCGCTATCTCCTCACATATATACAGTTGTCCACGAAGTCCCCATGGGTCCCTTTGCAAGCAGTGAGGTTCATGCGAGGGTTGACACAAGACTTTATGAGACCTTGTGTTCAGAGCCAGGACGGACACTAAGCAGGAGTCATCTCAACTGCACCTGTATCACTGACTTAACAGTGGTGTGATTTGAACGTACTTGAAGACTCGCCACGTTTTAATAGGACGGAGGTGTCTGCAACATTAGCCCAACAGCCATTTCGCCAGGGGTTCAATCTGGGTACTGAAGTGTTAGAATGCCTTAGTCATCAGCAGATTCGCCTTCTCACCTTAGCAAGTACTATGTCGGGTGACATTGGTACAAGTGCCCAGGGTCGCCACGTGGAGGCGGTGAGCTGCTTGGAGCCCGCCTGCATGGATCACGCTGGGCATCGCCATGTTGAAGCCAGTCAGCGCTTTGCCATACAGACTGGTTCCCGACCCCATAATAATAATAATAATAATAATAATAATAATAATAATAATAATTTTTTTTTTTTTTTTTTTTTTTTGGGGTGAGGAGGGGAAAATGCATTATGCATTTCCTAGTCTGCCGTCGGAGGGGGATGTGGGACTCCCACCCACTAAAACCCCCCTCATGTCAAGCCTTAATCCACTTCGGAAAAGCTTTCGCATTACTTCGAAGTGGGCCCATTTACGCGCTATGCGCTCAATCTTTCGTCTGCGTCCAGACCCCCTATTGCATCCTTTCATCCAAGTCTTTTTTCTTCAGGCGCAGGGTTTGCCAACAAAGTTGGCTACTTCTGTTCAATTCTCTTCTCTACTGGTCATTTTGGCAACAATATTCTCTGGTGCGGAGCATCTTACGTGCCATAGTCTTTGACGTTCAGAGGCAAATCGTTCACAGTGGAAGATTGTATGTTCTACGTTATCCATCTCGGCGTCGCCATATACGCAGCTAGACTCCGTTGTTTTCCCCATTTTATGCAGATAGGTGCTAAAATATCCGTGTCCCGTTAGCAATTGTGTTACGTAGTAATCCACATCTCCGTGCTTTCTTTGGACCCATTTTTTTCACGTCGGGCAAGAGCCTGGCGGTCCACCTTCCAGTTCTCTCGACTGCCCATCTGTTTTGCCACTGTGCAAGAGTTTCTTCTCTGCAGGAGTCTCTAATTTGTGCTGTTATATCTCCAGCTTGTCGCATCGTGTAGATTTTTTCTGCGCTCTCTGGCTAGTAGGTCGATCGGAATTACTCCCGCGATGAGCTGAGCTGCAGCTCCTGATACCGTTCGGTATGCACTAATTATCCTCAGCGCCGTTGTCCTTTGGATTACCAGCAATGGATCTCGTCTGCATTTTAAACTCAGTGTATCTGCCCATACCTCGCTGCCATACAACAGGATGGCATTATTGACCTCCATCAGCAGTTTCCGCCTTGACTGAAACGGTCCACCAGTATTTGCCATTAGTCTGCTAAGGACTTTGTGGTCTCAGCGGCCCTGGACTTGGCATATTGTATCTGCGCTCCAAAGTCAATTTTGAATCAAGCCGGACTCCCAGGTACTTTATTACTTTCTGAGTCCTTACAATAGTTTCGTCGACTCTCATGTCCACCTCAAGCGGGATCTGTTTTCCGGTGACTAACAGTAATTCTGTTTTTCTGTCGCCAGCTGTAAGCCGTGCGAGTCCAACCAGTCCTTAACTCGTACCATCACCTGCGTCAATTTACGTTGTGCGTACTCGGTGTTGCGCGCCGTTATGACTGCTACTATGTCATCTGCATGTCCTACTAAAAAAAGTGTCCTCAGGCATTTCCAGGTGGAGAAATTGCGTCATAGCTAATGTTCCATAGTTCAGGTCCTAGGATGGATCCCTGTGCTGCTCCAGAGGTTATTTGCATACTTTTTTCGCCTACTTTTGTGTGGTAAAACAATTTTCGGTTTTCGAGGTAGCTGCTTATTATCCGCATTAGGTATCCGGGAATTCTTGAATCGCTCCTTAAGTGCATAAATCATATGCTCCCATTTAACGCTGTTGAACGCGTTTTTCACATCTAGCGTTGCAAGCAATATAATGGGTCGTGAGAAATGATTTCCCTGCTGACTTGCCTGCGCCGCCTGCACGACCTCCTGTATGGCTCCGCATGTGGATCTGCCTGGTCTAAAGCCGTACTGCTTCGGGGATAGGCCACCAGCGCTTTCAACTGCAGCTGCTAATCGGGGCTTGATCAGCTTTTCCAATAACTTTCCCGTTGTATTTAGCATACATAGTGGTCGATATGCAGATGGGGTGGTGGGGTCACCTTTACCCTTGCTTATTAGTACCAGTCGTTGCTCTTTCCAGGGGTCTGGAAATATTCCATCCCGGATGCACGCGTTAAACATATTTAGCAAAGTATATGGTCGACTTTCAGTGATTGCCTTGAGAACCTCAGCTGGGATGTTGTCTGGTCCCGGTGCTTTCCTGTTTTTCAGGCTATTTGCCGCTCTAATAAGTTCGATCTCGGTAAAGGGTTGCACTTGCTCATCGGTTGAATGTTGCATTGCTGGTCTTATCTGATGAGGAGGAAACAGCGCTTTGACAATATTATCCATCTGTTGTTCATCTATATCTGGTAATGAGCTTTAGCCCTGAGCTTTTTCATCACAATTTTATAGCCAAGACCCCATGGATCGGTATTTACGTCATTGCAGAGAGCTTTCCATTTCTCTCGCTTACTGTTGCGGATAGCAATATTTAAGTCCTTCTTTGCGCTCCTATATTGTTCCTCCTGTACTGTGAAATCTTCCCTACGCCTTGCTCTAGTGAGAAGACGTCTCTTCCTAATACACGTTTCTCTCAGTGTTTTTATTTCCTCCGTCCACCAGTATACTTCTTGTCCATTTCTGCGTCTGTTCCCAGTTTTGGGCATTGCGGCATCACAAGCTTTTCTAATAGTGAGCATAGTGTTGGTGACTATACCCTCGGCGCCAACAGTGTCCTGTGTTTCCGTTGTTCTCCTGTCAATTTCGCTTATCAAAAGGCCTTTGTTCAAACGATTTATGTTCCACCTGTGTCTTCGAGGCGCTCCATTTGAACCCGCGTTGCTTGTCCTGTTTTCTTTCAGGATGTAGGAGATATACTCATGGTCGCTTCCATTGTAAGTATCTAATACTTTCCAGTCTGCGATCTTATGAGCCAGGTTTTCTGACACCAGAGTTATATCCGGAATCGTGCCAACGGTTCCCGTTCCCGTAATAATAATAATAATAATAATAATAATATTTTTTTTTTTTTTTTTTTGGGGTGAGGAGGGGAAAATGCATTATGCATTTCCTAGTCTGCCGTCGCAGTAGGGGATGTGGGACTCCCACCCACTAAAAACCCCCCCTCATGTCGAGCCTTAATCCACTTCGGAAAAGCTTTCGCATTACTTCGAAGTGGGCCCATTTACGCGCTATGCGCTCAATCTTTCGTCTGCGTCCAGACCCCCCTATTGCATCCTTTCATCCAAGTCTTTTTTCTTCAGGCGCAGGATTTTGCCAACAAAGTTGGCTACTTCTGTCCAATTCTCTTCTCTACTGGTCATTTTGGCAACAATATTCTCTGGTGTGGTGCATCCTGTTACGTGCCATAGTCTTTGACGTTCAGAGGCAAATCGTTCACAGTGGAAGATTGTATGTTCTACGTTATCCATCTCGGCGTCGCCATATACGCAGCTAGACTCCGTTGTTTTCCCCATTTTATGCAGATAGGTGCTAAAATATCCGTGTCCCGTTAGCAATTGTGTTACGTAGTAATCCACATCTCCGTGCTTTCTTTGGACCCATTTTTTCACGTCGGGCAAGAGCCTGGCGGTCCACCTTCCAGTTCTCTCGACTGCCCATCTGTTTTGCCACTGTGCAAGAGTTTCTTCTCTGCAGGAGTCTCTAATTTGTGCTGTTATAGCTCCAGCTTGTCGCATCGTGTAGATTTTTCTGCGCTCGCTGGCTAGCAGGTCGATCGGAATTACTCCCGCGATGAGCTGAGCTGCAGCTCCTGACACCGTTCGGTATGCACTAATTATCCTCAGCGCCGTTGTCCTTTGGATTGCAAGCAATGGATCTCGTCTGCATTTTAAACTCAGTGTATCTGCCCATACCTCGCTGCCATACAACAGGATGGCATTATTGACCTCCATCAGCAGTTTCCGCCTTGACTGAAACGGTCCACCAGTATTTGCCATTAGTCTGCTAAGGGACTTTGTGGTCTCAGCGGCCCTGGACTTGGCATATTGTATCTGCGCTCCAAAAGTCAATTTTGAATCAAGCCGGACTCCAAGGTACTTTATTACTTTCTGAGTCCTTACAATAGTTTCGTCGACTCTCATGTCCACCTCAAGCGGGATCTGTTTTCCGGTGACTAACAGTAATTCTGTTTTTTCTGTCGCCAGCTGTAAGCCGTGCGAGTCCAGCCAGTCCTTAACTCGTACCATCACCTGCGTCAATTTACGTTGTGCGTACTCGGTGTTGCGCGCCGTTATGACTGCTACTATGTCATCTGCATATCCTACTAAAAAAGTGTCCTCAGGCATTTCCAGGTGGAGAATTGCGTCATAGCTAATGTTCCATAGTTCAGGTCCTAGGATGGATCCCTGTGCTGCTCCAGAGGTTATTTGCATACTTTTTTTCGCCTACTTTTGTGTGGTAAAACAATTTTCGGTTTTCGAGGTAGCTGCTTATTATCCGCATGAGGTATCCGGGGATTCTGAATCGCTCCTTAAGTGCATAAATCATATGCTCCCATTTAACGCTGTTGAACGCGTTTTTCACATCTAGCGTTGCAAGCAATATAATGGGTCGTGAGAAATGATTTCCCTGCTGACTTGCCTGCGCCGCCTGCACGACCTCCTGTATAGCTCCGCATGTAGATCTGCCTGGTCTAAAGCCGTACTGCTTCGGGGATAGGCCACCAGCGCTTTCAACTGCAGCTGCTAATCGGGGCTTGATCAGCTTTTCCAATAACTTTCCCGTTGTATTTAGCATACATAGTGGTCGATATGCAGATGGGGTGGTGGGGTCACCTTTACCCTTGCTTATTAGTACCAGTCGTTGCTCTTTCCAGGGGTCTGGAAATATTCCATCCCGGATGCACGCGTTAAACATACTGGACTGGTTCCCGACCCCATAATAATAATAATAATAATAATAATAATAATAATAATAATAATAATAATAATAATAATAATAATAATAATAATAATAATAATAATAATAATAATAATAATAATAATAATAATAATAATAATAATAATAATAATAATAATAATAATAATAATAATAATAATAATTTTTTTTTTTTTTTTTTTTTTTGGGGTGAGGAGGGGAAAATGCCTTATGCATTTCCTAGTCTGCCGTCGCAGTAGGGGATGTGGGACTCCCACCCACTAAAAACCCCCCTCATGTCGAGCCTTAATCCACTTCGGAAAAGCTTTCGCATTACTTCGAAGTGGGCCCATTTACGCGCTATGCGCTCCAATCTTTCGTCTGCGTCCAGACCCCCCTATTGCGTCCTTTCATCCAAGTCTTTTTTCTTCAGGCGCAGGATTTTGCCAACAAAATTGGCTACTTCTGTCCAATTCTCTTCTCTACTGGTCATTTTGGCAACAATATTCTCTGGTGTGGTGCATCCAGTTACTTGCCATAGTCTTTGACGTTCAGAGGCAAATCGTTCACAGTGGAAGATTGTATGTTCTACGTTATCCATCTCGGCGTCGCCATATACGCAGCTAGACTCCGTTGTTTTCCCCATTTTATGCAGATAGGTGCTAAAATATCCGTGTCCCGTTAGCATTTGTGTTACGTAGTAATCCACATCTCCGTGCTTTCTTTGCACCCATTTTTTCACGTCGGGCAAGAGCCTGGCGGTCCACCTTCCAGTTCTCTCGACTGCCCATCTGTTTTGCCACTGTGCAAGAGTTTCTTCTCTGCAGGAGTCTCTAATTTGTGCTGTTATATCTCCAGCTTGTCGCATCGTGTAGATTTTTCTGCGCTCTCTGGCTAGTAGGTCGATCGGAATTACTCCCGCGATGAGCTGAGCTGCAGCTCCTGATACCGTTCGGTATGCACTAATTATCCTCAGCGCCGTTGTCCTTTGGATTGCAAGCAATGGATCTCGTCTGCATTTTAAACTCAGTGTATCTGCCCATACCTCGCTGCCATACAACAGGATGGCATTATTGACCTCCATCAGCAGTTTCCGCCTTGACTGAAACGGTCCACCAGTATTTGCCATTAGTCTGCTAAGGGACTTTGTGGTCTCAGCGGCCCTGGACTTGGCATATTGTATCTGCGCTCCAAAAGTCAATTTTGAATCAAGCCGGACTCCCAGGTACTTTATTACTTTCTGAGTCCTTACAATAGTTTCGTCGACTCTCATGTCCACCTCAAGCGGGATCTGTTTTCCGGTGACTAACAGTAATTCTGTTTTTTCTGTCGCCAGCTGTAAGCCGTGCGAGTCCAGCCAGTCCTTAACTCGTACCATCACCTGCGTCAATTTACGTTGTGCGTACTCGGTGTTGCGCGCCGTTATGACTGCTACTATGTCATCTGCATATCCTACTAAAAAAGTGTCCTCAGGCATTTCCAGGTGGAGAATTGCGTCATAGCTAATGTTCCATAGTTCAGGTCCTAGGATGGATCCCTGTGCTGCTCCAGAGGTTATTTGCATACTTTTTTTCGCCTACTTTTGTGTGGTAAAACAATTTTCGGTTTTCGAGGTAGCTGCTTATTATCCGCATGAGGTATCCGGGGATTCTGAATCGCTCCTTAAGTGCATAAATCATATGCTCCCATTTAACGCTGTTGAACGCGTTTTTCACATCTAGCGTTGCAAGCAATATAATGGGTCGTGAGAAATGATTTCCCTGCTGACTTGCCTGCGCCGCCTGCACGACCTCCTGTATGGCTCCGCATGTAGATCTGCCTGGTCTAAAGCCGTACTGCTTCGGGGATAGGCCACCAGCGCTTTCAACTGCAGCTGCTAATCGGGGCTTGATCAGCTTTTCCAATAACTTTCCCGTTGTATTTAGCATACATAGTGGTCGATATGCAGATGGGGTGGTGGGGTCACCTTTACCCTTGCTTATTAGTACCAGTCGTTGCTCTTTCCAGGGGTCTGGAAATATTCCATCCCGGATGCACGCGTTAAACATATTTAGCAAAGTATATGGTCGACTTTCAGTGATTGCCTTGAGAACCTCAGCTGGGATGTTGTCTGGTCCCGGTGCTTTCCTGTTTTTCAGGCTATTTGCCGCTCTAATAAGTTCGATCTCGGTAAAGGGTTGCACTTGCTCATCGGTTGAATGTTGCATTGCTGGTCTTATCTGATGAGGAGGAAACAGCGCTTTGACAATATTATCCATCTGTTGTTCATCTATATCTGGTAATGAGCTTTTAGCCCTGAGCTTTTTCATCACAATTTTATAGCCAAGACCCCATGGATCGGTATTTACGTCATTGCAGAGAGCTTTCCATTTCTCTCGCTTACTGTTGCGGATAGCAATATTTAAGTCCTTCTTTGCGCTCCTATATTGTTCCTCCTGTACTGTGAAATCTTCCCTACGCCTTGCTCTAGTGAGAAGACGTCTCTTCCTAATACACGTTTCTCTCAGTGTTTTTATTTCCTCCGTCCACCAGTATACTTCTTGTCCATTTCTGCGTCTGTTCCCAGTTTTGGGCATTGCGGCATCACAAGCTTTTCTAATAGTGAGCATAGTGTTGGTGACTATACCCTCGGCGCCAACAGTGTCCTGTGTTTCCGTTGTTCTCCTGTCAATTTCGCTTATCAAAAGGCCTTTGTTCAAACGATTTATGTTCCACCTGTGTCTTCGAGGCGCTCCATTTGAACCCGCGTTGCTTGTCCTGTTTTCTTTTAGGATGTAGGAGATATACTCATGGTCGCTTCCATTGTAAGTATCTAATACTTTCCAGTCTGCGATCTTATGAGCCAGGTTTTCTGACACCAGAGTTATATCCGGAATCGTGCCAACGGTTCCCGTTCGCCTGAATGTCGCAGTGGCACCAACGTTCGCCACTGCCATCCCCAGTCTTGCGGCCATATCTAGGACTCTGCGACCTCTTGAGTCAGTTGATGGCATACCCCACTCTTCCGCCCTCGAATTGAAGTCACCCGCTACAATGAGGTTTCCCTTTATTTGCCTTGCGGTGTCTTCAATATCATCGAGTTTGTCCTGAAATGTTTGTATATCGTCACTTGGTGTTAGGTAGCAGCTAAATATATTGCAGTCTCCAACTCGCGCGAATACGTAGCCCCTTCCTCGGTCGTCACTCAGATGCCGTACGCTGCTTACACCTGGGATCCATATTGCTGCAGTTTTTGTTTCGTCTTCCAGCCAGACGCCATTTTCCTTTCGCTTATACTGCTCGCTCACTATTACCAAATCTGCTTGCTCCTCCAGGACTATTTGTGAGAGAAGAGCATCCGCTGTTCTGCTTCTGTGTAAATTGGCTTGGAGAAACTTCATATTTTGTCCTTCCTTTTACTGGCAGCGCAGTTACTCGTACCTGGGAAGTGATTTACTTCTTTGTACTTCTCATGAGCGCATATACAGCACCTTGGTGGTTTCGTGCAGCTTTTCATTTTGTGGCCGCTATCTCCGCACCTAATGCATAGGTTCTTTCGGTCCGGTCCATTACAGTCCATCTGTAAGTGACCAACGCCAAAGCACTTGAAGCATCGCTTGATGTCGATGCTCCGTTTTACTCGGCAGCGCGTCCATCCTATCTTGATTCTTTGATCCTTCAGAATCTTTGCTGCGTCTTCAGTAGGCAGTATAACAAAGGCTCGCTTTTGCTCTGAGCTGTTTACATCAGTCAGTCGGACTTGGATGTCTTGACTAGGATCACCTAACGCTGCTCTTATTGCAGTCACAACTTCCTCCCCCTCTGTAAGGCTGTCTAAGTCCCGTATTTCCAGCTTAGTTGTTGGCTTAAGCACCTTGACTGACGCTCTCTCCTTGAGGGTGTCTTTGATGGTATCATAGAGCTTTTGGATTTCGCTCCCCTTCGCCAACTCCAGTAACATATCCCCTGATTTGGTTTTCCTGACCGAACGGATGGCGCTATCAGCTTCGTCTGGCTTCACGTTTTTCCGGAGGTCTCTTAGAACATCTGCGTAGCTCTTGCCTTCTGCTGGCTTAACTAAAACAGCGTCTGGGCGGCTTCGTGTCCTTGATCTAGCGGGTTTCTTCATACCCTTCTCGGCTTCTTGTTTCCTCTTGGTGCTGGCTTCAATCGCATTTTCGCTTGATTGTTTAGATTTGCCTCTTTTGCGGGACACAGTCTGGAATCCCTCATTAGGTTCCTTACTCTTCACCTTCTTTTTTGAGTCTTGCATAGCCGGACTGCTAGCGGTTCTCTTTGGATTTGACGTGACTGGTGTATCACTTATTTCTCTTTCTGGTTTTTTGCTTGGCAGCTTATTCAATTCCAGAGTTTTCTCCTTCTCGGCGGTTTTCCAACTCTTTCTATAGTTCCCGATTACATCAAAGAGCTCACTTAGCTCCGACGCACCATCTTTAACGTCCATGCTAATATTTCTCTGCTTTAGCATGGCATGCTTCATTTTCCGAAGCACCGTTCTGCACTTTGCCAGCGATTCTTCCTCTAGAGCTCTCATCTTATATATTAGCTCCTGTCGTGGTGAGCTATGCATAATCGTTGCACCTTGTAGTGAAGCTGGGGTTTGCATATCTACGGGTGTGACCGCCACGGGTAAAGAGGCTGCGCTGGGTGGTGGCCAAGTTTCAGCTGCTTGCGCTTCCTTCGGGGTTTCCTGAACCGTGGGGTTCGGAGCCATCTCTTTATTTTTGTCCGTTTTTTGTAACGGCGATCTCATCATACGACTGCTTGTTTTAAAAGCGTCTCTCTCTTGATTTTTTTGTGGTTCATTAGTGTTCATGCTATATGGGTCCAAACTTCAAGCCGCTATCTCCTCACATATATACAGTTGTCCTAAAAGTCCCCATGGGTCCCTATGCAAGCAGTGAGGTTCATGCGAGGGTTGACACAAGACTTTATGAGACCTCGTGTTCAGAGCCAGGACGGACACTAAGGAGGAGTCATCTCAACTGCACCTGTATCACTGACTTAACAATGGTGTGAATTGAACGTACTTGAAGACTCGCCACGTTTTAATAGGACGGAGGTGTCTGCAACATTAGCCCAACAGCCATTTCGCCAGGGGTTCAATCTGGGTACTGAAGTGTTAGAATGCCTTAGTCATCAGCAGATTCGCCTTCTCACCTTAGCAAGTACTATGTCGGGTGACATTGGTACCAGTGCCCAGGGTCGCCACGTGGAGGCGGTGAGCTGCTTGGAACCCGCCTACATAGATCCTGGGATCCCCATTTACTTCAGCGTTTGCCATACAGAATGGTCCCGACCCATAATAATAATAATAATAATAATAATAATAATAATAATAATAATAATAATAATAATAATAATAATTTTTTTTTTTTTTTTTTTTTTTGGGGTGAGGAGGGGAAAATGCATTATGCATTTCCTAGTCTGCCGTCGCAGTAGGGGATGTGGGACTCCCACCCACTAAAAACCCCCCTCATGTCGAGCCTTAATCCACTTCGGAAAAGCTTTCGCATTACTTCGAAGTGGGCCCATTTACGCGCTATGCGCTCCAATCTTTCGTCTGCGTCCAGACCCCCCTATTGCGTCCTTTCATCCAAGTCTTTTTTCTTCAGGCGCAGGATTTTGCCAACAAAGTTGGCTACTTCTGTCCAATTCTCTTCTCTACTGGTCATTTTGGCAACAATATTCTCTGGTGTGGTGCATCCAGTTACGTGCCATAGTCTTTGACGTTCAGAGGCAAATCGTTCACAGTGGAAGATTGTATGTTCTACGTTATCCATCTCGGCGTCGCCATATACGCAGCTAGACTCCGTTGTTTTCCCCATTTTATGCAGATAGGTGCTAAAATATCCGTGTCCCGTTAGCATTTGTGTTACGTAGTAATCCACATCTCCGTGCTTTCTTTGGACCCATTTTTTCACGTCGGGCAAGAGCCTGGCGGTCCACCTTCCAGTTCTCTCGACTGCCCATCTGTTTTGCCACTGTGCAAGAGTTTCTTCTCTGCAGGAGTCTCTAATTTGTGCTGTTATATCTCCAGCTTGTCGCATCGTGTAGATTTTTCTGCGCTCTCTGGCTAGTAGGTCGATCGGAATTACTCCCGCGATGAGCTGAGCTGCAGCTCCTGATACCGTTCGGTATGCACTAATTATCCTCAGCGCCGTTGTCCTTTGGATTGCAAGCAATGGATCTCGTCTGCATTTTAAACTCAGTGTATCTGCCCATACCTCGCTGCCATACAACAGGATGGCATTATTGACCTCCATCAGCAGTTTCCGCCTTGACTGAAACGGTCCACCAGTATTTGCCATTAGTCTGCTAAGGGACTTTGTGGTCTCAGCGGCCCTGGACTTGGCATATTGTATCTGCGCTCCAAAAGTCAATTTTGAATCAAGCCGGACTCCCAGGTACTTTATTACTTTCTGAGTCCTTACAATAGTTTCGTCGACTCTCATGTCCACCTCAAGCGGGATCTGTTTTCCGGTGACTAACAGTAATTCTGTTTTTTCTGTCGCCAGCTGTAAGCCGTGCGAGTCCAGCCAGTCCTTAACTCGTACCATCACCTGCGTCAATTTACGTTGTGCGTACTCGGTGTTGCGCGCCGTTATGACTGCTACTATGTCATCTGCATATCCTACTAAAAAAAGTGTCCTCAGGCATTTCCAGGTGGAGAATTGCGTCATAGCTAATGTTCCATAGTTCAGGTCCTAGGATGGATCCCTGTGCTGCTCCAGAGGTTATTTGCATACTTTTTTCGCCTACTTTTGTGTGGTAAAACAATTTTCGGTTTTCGAGGTAGCTGCTTATTATCCGCATTAGGTATCCGGGGATTCTGAATCGCTCCTTAAGTGCATAAATCATATGCTCCCATTTAACGCTGTTGAACGCGTTTTTCACATCTAGCGTTGCAAGCAATATAATGGGTCGTGAGAAATGATTTCCCTGCTGACTTGCCTGCGCCGCCTGCACGACCTCCTGTATGGCTCCGCATGTAGATCTGCCTGGTCTAAAGCCGTACTGCTTCGGGGATAGGCCACCAGCGCTTTCAACTGCAGCTGCTAATCGGGGCTTGATCAGCTTTTCCAATAACTTTCCCGTTGTATTTAGCATACATAGTGGTCGATATGCAGATGGGGTGGTGGGGTCACCTTTACCCTTGCTTATTAGTACCAGTCGTTGCTCTTTCCAGGGGTCTGGAAATATTCCATCCCGGATGCACGCGTTAAACATATTTAGCAAAGTATATGGTCGACTTTCAGTGATTGCCTTGAGAACCTCAGCTGGGATGTTGTCTGGTCCCGGTGCTTTCCTGTTTTTCAGGCTATTTGCCGCTCTAATAAGTTCGATCTCGGTAAAGGGTTGCACTTGCTCATCGGTTGAATGTTGCATTGCTGGTCTTATCTGATGAGGAGGAAACAGCGCTTTGACAATATTATCCATCTGTTGTTCATCTATATCTGGTAATGAGCTTTTAGCCCTGAGCTTTTTCATCACAATTTTATAGCCAAGACCCCATGGATCGGTATTTACGTCATTGCAGAGAGCTTTCCATTTCTCTCGCTTACTGTTGCGGATAGCAATATTTAAGTCCTTCTTTGCGCTCCTATATTGTTCCTCCTGTACTGTGAAATCTTCCCTACGCCTTGCTCTAGTGAGAAGACGTCTCTTCCTAATACACGTTTCTCTCAGTGTTTTTATTTCCTCCGTCCACCAGTATACTTCTTGTCCATTTCTGCGTCTGTTCCCAGTTTTGGGCATTGCGGCATCACAAGCTTTTCTAATAGTGAGCATAGTGTTGGTGACTATACCCTCGGCGCCAACAGTGTCCTGTGTTTCCGTTGTTCTCCTGTCAATTTCGCTTATCAAAAGGCCTTTGTTCAAACGATTTATGTTCCACCTGTGTCTTCGAGGCGCTCCATTTGAACCCGCGTTGCTTGTCCTGTTTTCTTTTAGGATGTAGGAGATATACTCATGGTCGCTTCCATTGTAAGTATCTAATACTTTCCAGTCTGCGATCTTATGAGCCAGGTTTTCTGACACCAGAGTTATATCCGGAATCGTGCCAACGGTTCCCGTTCGCCTGAATGTCGCAGTGGCACCAACGTTCGCCACTGCCATCCCCAGTCTTGCGGCCATATCTAGGACTCTGCGACCTCTTGAGTCAGTTGATGGCATACCCCACTCTTCCGCCCTCGAATTGAAGTCACCCGCTACAATGAGGTTTCCCTTTATTTGCCTTGCGGTGTCTTCAATATCATCGAGTTTGTCCTGAAATGTTTGTATATCGTCACTTGGTGTTAGGTAGCAGCTAAATATATTGCAGTCTCCAACTCGCGCGAATACGTAGCCCCTTCCTCGGTCGTCACTCAGATGCCGTACGCTGCTTACACCTGGGATCCATATTGCTGCAGTTTTTGTTTCGTCTTCCAGCCAGACGCCATTTTCCTTTCGCTTATACTGCTCGCTCACTATTACCAAATCTGCTTGCTCCTCCAGGACTATTTGTGAGAGAAGAGCATCCGCTGTTCTGCTTCTGTGTAAATTGGCTTGGAGAAACTTCATATTTTGTCCTTCCTTTTACTGGCAGCGCAGTTACTCGTACCTGGGAAGTGATTTACTTCTTTGTACTTCTCATGAGCGCATATACAGCACCTTGGTGGTTTCGTGCAGCTTTTCATTTTGTGGCCGCTATCTCCGCACCTAATGCATAGGTTCTTTCGGTCCGGTCCATTACAGTCCATCTGTAAGTGACCAACGCCAAAGCACTTGAAGCATCGCTTGATGTCGATGCTCCGTTTTACTCGGCAGCGCGTCCATCCTATCTTGATTCTTTGATCCTTCAGAATCTTTGCTGCGTCTTCAGTAGGCAGTATAACAAAGGCTCGCTTTTGCTCTGAGCTGTTTACATCAGTCAGTCGGACTTGGATGTCTTGACTAGGATCACCTAACGCTGCTCTTATTGCAGTCACAACTTCCTCCCCCTTCTGTAAGGCTGTCTAAGTCCCGTATTTCCAGCTTAGTTGTTGGCTTAAGCACCTTGACTGACGCTCTCTCCTTGAGGGTGTCTTTGATGGTATCATAGAGCTTTTGGATTTCGCTCCCCTTCGCCAACTCCAGTAACATATCCCCTGATTTGGTTTTCCTGACCGAACGGATGGCGCTATCAGCTTCGTCTGGCTTCACGTTTTTCCGGAGGTCTCTTAGAACATCTGCGTAGCTCTTGCCTTCTGCTGGCTTAACTAAAACAGCGTCTGGGCGGCTTCGTGTCCTTGATCTAGCGGGTTTCTTCATACCCTTCTCGGCTTCTTGTTTCCTCTTGGTGCTGGCTTCAATCGCATTTTCGCTTGATTGTTTAGATTTGCCTCTTTTGCGGGACACAGTCTGGAATCCCTCATTAGGTTCCTTACTCTTCACCTTCTTTTTTGAGTCTTGCATAGCCGGACTGCTAGCGGTTCTCTTTGGATTTGACGTGACTGGTGTATCACTTATTTCTCTTTCTGGTTTTTTGCTTGGCAGCTTATTCAATTCCAGAGTTTTCTCCTTCTCGGCGGTTTTCCAACTCTTTCTATAGTTCCCGATTACATCAAAGAGCTCACTTAGCTCCGACGCACCATCTTTAACGTCCATGCTAATATTTCTCTGCTTTAGCATGGCATGCTTCATTTTCCGAAGCACCGTTCTGCACTTTGCCAGCGATTCTTCCTCTAGAGCTCTCATCTTATATATTAGCTCCTGTCGTGGTGAGCTATGCATAATCGTTGCACCTTGTAGTGAAGCTGGGGTTTGCATATCTACGGGTGTGACCGCCACGGGTAAAGAGGCTGCGCTGGGTGGTGGCCAAGTTTCAGCTGCTTGCGCTTCCTTCGGGGTTTCCTGAACCGTGGGGTTCGGAGCCATCTCTTTATTTTTGTCCGTTTTTTGTAACGGCGATCTCATCATACGACTGCTTGTTTTAAAAGCGTCTCTCTCTTGATTTTTTTGTGGTTCATTAGTGTTCATGCTATATGGGTCCAAACTTCAAGCCGCTATCTCCTCACATATATACAGTTGTCCTAAAAGTCCCCATGGGTCCCTATGCAAGCAGTGAGGTTCATGCGAGGGTTGACACAAGACTTTATGAGACCTCGTGTTCAGAGCCAGGACGGACACTAAGCAGGAGTCATCTCAACTGCACCTGTATCACTGACTTAACAATGGTGTGAATTGAACGTACTTGAAGACTCGCCACGTTTTAATAGGACGGAGGTGTCTGCAACATTAGCCCAACAGCCATTTCGCCAGGGGTTCAATCTGGGTACTGAAGTGTTAGAATGCCTTAGTCATCAGCAGATTCGCCTTCTCACCTTAGCAAGTACTATGTCGGGTGACATTGGTACCAGTGCCCAGGGTCGCCACGTGGAGGCGGTGAGCTGCTTGGAACCCGCCTGCATGGATCACGCTGGGCATCGCCATGTTGAAGCCTGTCAGCGCTTTGCCATACAGACTGGTTCCCGACCCCATAATAATAATAATAATAATAATAATAATAATAATAATAATAATAATAATAATAATAATAATAATAATAATAATAATAATAATAATAATAATAATAATAATAATAATAATAATAATAATAATAATAATAATAATAATAATAATAATAATAATAATAATAATAATAATAATAATAATAATAATAATAATAATAATAATAATAATAATTTTTTTTTTTTTTTTTTTTTTTGGGGTGAGGAGGGGAAAATGCATTATGCATTTCCTAGTCTGCCGTCGCAGTAGGGGATGTGGGACTCCCACCCACTAAAAACCCCCCCTCATGTCGAGCCTTAATCCACTTCGGAAAAGCTTTCGCATTACTTCGAAGTGGGCCCATTTACGCGCTATGCGCTCCAATCTTTCGTCTGCGTCCAGACCCCTCTATTGCGTCCTTTCATCCAAATCTTTTTTCTTCAGGCGCAGGATTTTGCCAATAAAGTTGGCTACTTCTGTCCAATTCTCTTCTCTACTGGTCATTTTGGCAACAATATTCTCTGGTGTGGTGCATCCAGTTACGTGCCATAGTCTTTGACGTTCAGAGGCAAATCGTTCACAGTGGAAGATTGTATGTTCTACGTTATCCATCTCGGCGTCGCCATATACGCAGCTAGACTCCGTTGTTTTCCCCATTTTATGCAGATAGGTGCTAAAATATCCGTGTCCCGTTAGCATTTGTGTTACGTAGTAATCCACATCTCCGTGCTTTCTTTGGACCCATTTTTTCACGTCGGGCAAGAGCCTGGCGGTCCACCTTCCAGTTCTCTCGACTGCCCATCTGTTTTGCCACTGTGCAAGAGTTTCTTCTCTGCAGGAGTCTCTAATTTGTGCTGTTATATCTCCAGCTTGTCGCATCGTGTAGATTTTTCTGCGCTCTCTGGCTAGTAGGTCGATCGGAATTACTCCCGCGATGAGCTGAGCTGCAGCTCCTGATACCGTTCGGTATGCACTAATTATCCTCAGCGCCGTTGTCCTTTGGATTGCAAGCAATGGATCTCGTCTGCATTTTAAACTCAGTGTATCTGCCCATACCTCGCTGCCATACAACAGGATGGCATTATTGACCTCCATCAGCAGTTTCCGCCTTGACTGAAACGGTCCACCAGTATTTGCCATTAGTCTGCTAAGGGACTTTGTGGTCTCAGCGGCCCTGGACTTGGCATATTGTATCTGCGCTCCAAAAGTCAATTTTGAATCAAGCCGGACTCCCAGGTACTTTATTACTTTCTGAGTCCTTACAATAGTTTCGTCGACTCTCATGTCCACCTCAAGCGGGATCTGTTTTCCGGTGACTAACAGTAATTCTGTTTTTTCTGTCGCCAGCTGTAAGCCGTGCGAGTCCAGCCAGTCCTTAACTCGTACCATCACCTGCGTCAATTTACGTTGTGCGTACTCGGTGTTGCGCGCCGTTATGACTGCTACTATGTCATCTGCATATCCTACTAAAAAAGTGTCCTCAGGCATTTCCAGGTGGAGAATTGCGTCATAGCTAATGTTCCATAGTTCAGGTCCTAGGATGGATCCCTGTGCTGCTCCAGAGGTTATTTGCATACTTTTTTCGCCTACTTTTGTGTGGTAAAACAATTTTCGGTTTTCGAGGTAGCTGCTTATTATCCGCATTAGGTATCCGGGAATTCTGAATCGCTCCTTAAGTGCATAAATCATATGCTCCCATTTAACGCTGTTGAACGCGTTTTTCACATCTAGCGTTGCAAGCAATATAATGGGTCGTGAGAAATGATTTCCCTGCTGACTTGCCTGCGCCGCCTGCACGACCTCCTGTATGGCTCCGCATGTGGATCTGCCTGGTCTAAAGCCGTACTGCTTCGGGGATAGGCCACCAGCGCTTTCAACTGCAGCTGCTAATCGGGGCTTGATCAGCTTTTCCAATAACTTTCCCGTTGTATTTAGCATACATAGTGGTCGATATGCAGATGGGGTGGTGGGGTCACCTTTACCCTTGCTTATTAGTACCAGTCGTTGCTCTTTCCAGGGGTCTGGAAATATTCCATCCCGGATGCACGCGTTAAACATATTTAGCAAAGTATATGGTCGACTTTCAGTGATTGCCTTGAGAACCTCAGCTGGGATGTTGTCTGGTCCCGGTGCTTTCCTGTTTTTCAGGCTATTTGCCGCTCTAATAAGTTCGATCTCGGTAAAGGGTTGCACTTGCTCATCGGTTGAATGTTGCATTGCTGGTCTTATCTGATGAGGAGGAAACAGCGCTTTGACAATATTATCCATCTGTTGTTCATCTATATCTGGTAATGAGCTTTTAGCCCTGAGCTTTTTCATCACAATTTTATAGCCAAGACCCCATGGATCGGTATTTACGTCATTGCAGAGAGCTTTCCATTTCTCTCGCTTACTGTTGCGGATAGCAATATTTAAGTCCTTCTTTGCGCTCCTATATTGTTCCTCCTGTACTGTGAAATCTTCCCTACGCCTTGCTCTAGTGAGAAGACGTCTCTTCCTAATACACGTTTCTCTCAGTGTTTTTATTTCCTCCGTCCACCAGTATACTTCTTGTCCATTTCTGCGTCTGTTCCCAGTTTTGGGCATTGCGGCATCACAAGCTTTTCTAATAGTGAGCATAGTGTTGGTGACTATACCCTCGGCGCCAACAGTGTCCTGTGTTTCCGTTGTTCTCCTGTCAATTTCGCTTATCAAAAGGCCTTTGTTCAAACGATTTATGTTCCACCTGTGTCTTCGAGGCGCTCCATTTGAACCCGCGTTGCTTGTCCTGTTTTCTTTCAGGATGTAGGAGATATACTCATGGTCGCTTCCATTGTAAGTATCTAATACTTTCCAGTCTGCGATCTTATGAGCCAGGTTTTCTGACACCAGAGTTATATCCGGAATCGTGCCAACGGTTCCCGTTCGCCTGAATGTCGCAGTGGCACCAACGTTCGCCACTGCCATCCCCAGTCTTGCGGCCATATCTAGGACTCTGCGACCTCTTGAGTCAGTTGATGGCATACCCCACTCTTCCGCCCTCGAATTGAAGTCACCCGCTACAATGAGGTTTCCCTTTATTTGCCTTGCGGTGTCTTCAATATCATCGAGTTTGTCCTGAAATGTTTGTATATCGTCACTTGGTGTTAGGTAGCAGCTAAATATATTGCAGTCTCCAACTCGCGCGAATACGTAGCCCCTTCCTCGGTCGTCACTCAGATGCCGTACGCTGCTTACACCTGGGATCCATATTGCTGCAGTTTTTGTTTCGTCTTCCAGCCAGACGCCATTTTCCTTTCGCTTATACTGCTCGCTCACTATTACCAAATCTGCTTGCTCCTCCAGGACTATTTGTGAGAGAAGAGCATCCGCTGTTCTGCTTCTGTGTAAATTGGCTTGGAGAAACTTCATATTTTGTCCTTCCTTTTACTGGCCGCGCAGTTACTCGTACCTGGGAAGTGATTTACTTCTTTGTACTTCTCATGAGCGCATATACAGCACCTTGGTGGTTTCGTGCAGCTTTTCATTTTGTGGCCGCTATCTCCGCACCTAATGCATAGGTTCTTTCGGTCCGGTCCATTACAGTCCATCTGTAAGTGACCAACGCCAAAGCACTTGAAGCATCGCTTGATGTCGATGCTCCGTTTTACTCGGCAGCGCGTCCATCCTATCTTGATTCTTTGATCCTTCAGAATCTTTGCTGCGTCTTCAGTAGGCAGTATAACAAAGGCTCGCTTTTGCTCTGAGCTGTTTACATCAGTCAGTCGGACTTGGATGTCTTGACTAGGATCACCTAACGCTGCTCTTATTGCAGTCACAACTTCCTCCCCCTCTGTAAGGCTGTCTAAGTCCCGTATTTCCAGCTTAGTTGTTGGCTTAAGCACCTTGACTGACGCTCTCTCCTTGAGGGTGTCTTTGATGGTATCATAGAGCTTTTGGATTTCGCTCCCCTTCGCCAACTCCAGTAACATATCCCCTGATTTGGTTTTCCTGACCGAACGGATGGCGCTATCAGCTTCGTCTGGCTTCACGTTTTTCCGGAGGTCTCTTAGAACATCTGCGTAGCTCTTGCCTTCTGCTGGCTTAACTAAAACAGCGTCTGGGCGGCTTCGTGTCCTTGATCTAGCGGGTTTCTTCATACCCTTCTCGGCTTCTTGTTTCCTCTTGGTGCTGGCTTCAATCGCATTTTCGCTTGATTGTTTAGATTTGCCTCTTTTGCGGGACACAGTCTGGAATCCCTCATTAGGTTCCTTACTCTTCACCTTCTTTTTTGAGTCTTGCATAGCCGGACTGCTAGCGGTTCTCTTTGGATTTGACGTGACTGGTGTATCACTTATTTCTCTTTCTGGTTTTTTGCTTGGCAGCTTATTCAATTCCAGAGTTTTCTCCTTCTCGGCGGTTTTCCAACTCTTTCTATAGTTCCCGATTACATCAAAGAGCTCACTTAGCTCCGACGCACCATCTTTAACGTCCATGCTAATATTTCTCTGCTTTAGCATGGCATGCTTCATTTTCCGGAGCACTGTTCTGCACTTTGCCAGCGATTCTTCCTCTAGAGCTCTCATCTTATATATTAGCTCCTGTCGTGGTGAGCTATGCATAATCGTTGCACCTTGTAGTGAAGCTGGGGTTTGCATATCTACAAGTGTGACCGCCACGGGTAAAGAGGCTGCGCTGGGTGGTGGCCAAGTTTCAGCTGCTTGCGCTTCCTTCGGGGTTTCCTGAACCGTGGGGTTCGGAGCCATCTCTTTATTTTTGTCCGTTTTTTGTAACGGCGATCTCATCATACGACTGCTTGTTTTAAAAGCGTCTCTCTCTTGATTTTTTTGTGGTTCATTAGTGTTCATGCTATATGGGTCCAAACTTCAAGCCGCTATCTCCTCACATATATACAGTTGTCCTAAAAGTCCCCATGGGTCCCTATGCAAGCAGTGAGGTTCATGCGAGGGTTGACACAAGACTTTATGAGACCTCGTGTTCAGAGCCAGGACGGACACTAAGCAGGAGTCATCTCAACTGCACCTGTATCACTGACTTAACAATGGTGTGAATTGAACGTACTTGAAGACTCGCCACGTTTTAATAGGACGGAGGTGTCTGCAACATTAGCCCAACAGCCATTTCGCCAGGGGTTCAATCTGGGTACTGAAGTGTTAGAATGCCTTAGTCATCAGCAGATTCGCCTTCTCACCTTAGCAAATACTATGTCGGGTGACATTGGTACCAGTGCCCAGGGTCGCCACGTGGAGGCGGTGAGCTGCTTGGAACCCGCCTGCATGGATCACGCTGGGCATCGCCATGTTGAAGCCTGTCAGCGCTTTGCCATACAGACTGGTTCCCGACCCCATAATAATAATAATAATAATAATAATAATAATAATAATAATAATAATAATAATAATAATAATAATAATAATAATAATATAAAATTTTTTTTTTTTTTTTTTTTTTTTTTTTTTTGGGGTGAGGAGGGGAAAATGCATTATGCATTTCCTAGTCTGCCGTCGCAGTAGGGGATGTGGGACTCCCACCCACTAAAAACCCCCCTCATGTCGAGCCTTAATCCACTTCGGAAAAGCTTTCGCATTACTTCGAAGTGGGCCCATTTACGCGCTATGCGCTCCAATCTTTCGTCTGCGTCCAGACCCCCCTATTGCGTCCTTTCATCCAAGTCTTTTTTCTTCAGGCGCAGGATTTTGCCAACAAAGTTGGCTACTTCTGTCCAATTCTCTTCTCTACTGGTCATTTTGGCAACAATATTCTCTGGTGTGGTGCATCCAGTTACGTGCCATAGTCTTTGACGTTCAGAGGCAAATCGTTCACAGTGGAAGATTGTATGTTCTACGTTATCCATCTCGGCGTCGCCATATACGCAGCTAGACTCCGTTGTTTTCCCCATTTTATGCAGATAGGTGCTAAAATATCCGTGTCCCGTTAGCATTTGTGTTACGTAGTAATCCACATCTCCGTGCTTTCTTTGGACCCATTTTTTCACGTCGGGCAAGAGCCTGGCGGTCCACCTTCCAGTTCTCTCGACTGCCCATCTGTTTTGCCACTGTGCAAGAGTTTCTTCTCTGCAGGAGTCTCTAATTTGTGCTGTTATATCTCCAGCTTGTCGCATCGTGTAGATTTTTCTGCGCTCGCTGGCTAGTAGGTCGATCGGAATTACTCCCGCGATGAGCTGAGCTGCAGCTCCTGATACCGTTCGGTATGCACTAATTATCCTCAGCGCCGTTGTCCTTTGGATTGCAAGCAATGGATCTCGTCTGCATTTTAAACTCAGTGTATCTGCCCATACCTCGCTGCCATACAACAGGATGGCATTATTGACCTCCATCAGCAGTTTCCGCCTTGACTGAAACGGTCCACCAGTATTTGCCATTAGTCTGCTAAGGGACTTTGTGGTCTCAGCGGCCCTGGACTTGGCATATTGTATCTGCGCTCCAAAAGTCAATTTTGAATCAAGCCGGACTCCCAGGTACTTTATTACTTTCTGAGTCCTTACAATAGTTTCGTCGACTCTCATGTCCACCTCAAGCGGGATCTGTTTTCCGGTGACTAACAGTAATTCTGTTTTTTCTGTCGCCAGCTGTAAGCCGTGCGAGTCCAGCCAGTCCTTAACTCGTACCATCACCTGCGTCAATTTACGTTGTGCGTACTCGGTGTTGCGCGCCGTTATGACTGCTACTATGTCATCTGCATATCCTACTAAAAAAGTGTCCTCAGGCATTTCCAGGTGGAGAATTGCGTCATAGCTAATGTTCCATAGTTCAGGTCCTAGGATGGATCCCTGTGCTGCTCCAGAGGTTATTTGCATACTTTTTTCGCCTACTTTTGTGTGGTAAAACAATTTTCGGTTTTCGAGGTAGCTGCTTATTATCCGCATTAGGTATCCGGGGATTCTGAATCGCTCCTTAAGTGCATAAATCATATGCTCCCATTTAACGCTGTTGAACGCGTTTTTCACATCTAGCGTTGCAAGCAATATAATGGGTCGTGAGAAATGATTTCCCTGCTGACTTGCCTGCGCCGCCTGCACGACCTCCTGTATGGCTCCGCATGTAGATCTGCCTGGTCTAAAGCCGTACTGCTTCGGGGATAGGCCACCAGCGCTTTCAACTGCAGCTGCTAATCGGGGCTTGATCAGCTTTTCCAATAACTTTCCCGTTGTATTTAGCATACATAGTGGTCGATATGCAGATGGGGTGGTGGGGTCACCTTTACCCTTGCTTATTAGTACCAGTCGTTGCTCTTTCCAGGGGTCTGGAAATATTCCATCCCGGATGCACGCGTTAAACATATTTAGCAAAGTATATGGTCGACTTTCAGTGATTGCCTTGAGAACCTCAGCTGGGATGTTGTCTGGTCCCGGTGCTTTCCTGTTTTTCAGGCTATTTGCCGCTCTAATAAGTTCGATCTCGGTAAAGGGTTGCACTTGCTCATCGGTTGAATGTTGCATTGCTGGTCTTATCTGATGAGGAGGAAACAGCGCTTTGACAATATTATCCATCTGTTGTTCATCTATATCTGGTAATGAGCTTTTAGCCCTGAGCTTTTTCATCACAATTTTATAGCCAAGACCCCATGGATCGGTATTTACGTCATTGCAGAGAGCTTTCCATTTCTCTCGCTTACTGTTGCGGATAGCAATATTTAAGTCCTTCTTTGCGCTCCTATATTGTTCCTCCTGTACTGTGAAATCTTCCCTACGCCTTGCTCTAGTGAGAAGACGTCTCTTCCTAATACACGTTTCTCTCAGTGTTTTTATTTCCTCCGTCCACCAGTATACTTCTTGTCCATTTCTGCGTCTGTTCCCAGTTTTGGGCATTGCGGCATCACAAGCTTTTCTAATAGTGAGCATAGTGTTGGTGACTATACCCTCGGCGCCAACAGTGTCCTGTGTTTCCGTTGTTCTCCTGTCAATTTCGCTTATCAAAAGGCCTTTGTTCAAACGATTTATGTTCCACCTGTGTCTTCGAGGCGCTCCATTTGAACCCGCGTTGCTTGTCCTGTTTTCTTTTAGGATGTAGGAGATATACTCATGGTCGCTTCCATTGTAAGTATCTAATACTTTCCAGTCTGCGATCTTATGAGCCAGGTTTTCTGACACCAGAGTTATATCCGGAATCGTGCCAACGGTTCCCGTTCGCCTGAATGTCGCAGTGGCACCAACGTTCGCCACTGCCATCCCCAGTCTTGCGGCCATATCTAGGACTCTGCGACCTCTTGAGTCAGTTGATGGCATACCCCACTCTTCCGCCCTCGAATTGAAGTCACCCGCTACAATGAGGTTTCCCTTTATTTGCCTTGCGGTGTCTTCAATATCATCGAGTTTGTCCTGAAATGTTTGTATATCGTCACTTGGTGTTAGGTAGCAGCTAAATATATTGCAGTCTCCAACTCGCGCGAATACGTAGCCCCTTCCTCGGTCGTCACTCAGATGCCGTACGCTGCTTACACCTGGGATCCATATTGCTGCAGTTTTTGTTTCGTCTTCCAGCCAGACGCCATTTTCCTTTCGCTTATACTGCTCGCTCACTATTACCAAATCTGCTTGCTCCTCCAGGACTATTTGTGAGAGAAGAGCATCCGCTGTTCTGCTTCTGTGTAAATTGGCTTGGAGAAACTTCATATTTTGTCCTTCCTTTTACTGGCCGCGCAGTTACTCGTACCTGGGAAGTGATTTACTTCTTTGTACTTCTCATGAGCGCATATACAGCACCTTGGTGGTTTCGTGCAGCTTTTCATTTTGTGGCCGCTATCTCCGCACCTAATGCATAGGTTCTTTCGGTCCGGTCCATTACAGTCCATCTGTAAGTGACCAACGCCAAAGCACTTGAAGCATCGCTTGATGTCGATGCTCCGTTTTACTCGGCAGCGCGTCCATCCTATCTTGATTCTTTGATCCTTCAGAATCTTTGCTGCGTCTTCAGTAGGCAGTATAACAAAGGCTCGCTTTTGCTCTGAGCTGTTTACATCAGTCAGTCGGACTTGGATGTCTTGACTAGGATCACCTAACGCTGCTCTTATTGCAGTCACAACTTCCTCCCCCTCTGTAAGGCTGTCTAAGTCCCGTATTTCCAGCTTAGTTGTTGGCTTAAGCACCTTGACTGACGCTCTCTCCTTGAGGGTGTCTTTGATGGTATCATAGAGCTTTTGGATTTCGCTCCCCTTCGCCAACTCCAGTAACATATCCCCTGATTTGGTTTTCCTGACCGAACGGATGGCGCTATCAGCTTCGTCTGGCTTCACGTTTTTCCGGAGGTCTCTTAGAACATCTGCGTAGCTCTTGCCTTCTGCTGGCTTAACTAAAACAGCGTCTGGGCGGCTTCGTGTCCTTGATCTAGCGGGTTTCTTCATACCCTTCTCGGCTTCTTGTTTCCTCTTGGTGCTGGCTTCAATCGCATTTTCGCTTGATTGTTTAGATTTGCCTCTTTTGCGGGACACAGTCTGGAATCCCTCATTAGGTTCCTTACTCTTCACCTTCTTTTTTGAGTCTTGCATAGCCGGACTGCTAGCGGTTCTCTTTGGATTTGACGTGACTGGTGTATCACTTATTTCTCTTTCTGGTTTTTTGCTTGGCAGCTTATTCAATTCCAGAGTTTTCTCCTTCTCGGCGGTTTTCCAACTCTTTCTATAGTTCCCGATTACATCAAAGAGCTCACTTAGCTCCGACGCACCATCTTTAACGTCCATGCTAATATTTCTCTGCTTTAGCATGGCATGCTTCATTTTCCGGAGCACTGTTCTGCACTTTGCCAGCGATTCTTCCTCTAGAGCTCTCATCTTATATATTAGCTCCTGTCGTGGTGAGCTATGCATAATCGTTGCACCTTGTAGTGAAGCTGGGGTTTGCATATCTACAAGTGTGACCGCCACGGGTAAAGAGGCTGCGCTGGGTGGTGGCCAAGTTTCAGCTGCTTGCGCTTCCTTCGGGGTTTCCTGAACCGTGGGGTTCGGAGCCATCTCTTTATTTTTGTCCGTTTTTTGTAACGGCGATCTCATCATACGACTGCTTGTTTTAAAAGCGTCTCTCTCTTGATTTTTTTGTGGTTCATTAGTGTTCATGCTATATGGGTCCAAACTTCAAGCCGCTATCTCCTCACATATATACAGTTGTCCTAAAAGTCCCCATGGGTCCCTATGCAAGCAGTGAGGTTCATGCGAGGGTTGACACAAGACTTTATGAGACCTCGTGTTCAGAGCCAGGACGGACACTAAGCAGGAGTCATCTCAACTGCACCTGTATCACTGACTTAACAATGGTGTGAATTGAACGTACTTGAAGACTCGCCACGTTTTAATAGGACGGAGGTGTCTGCAACATTAGCCCAACAGCCATTTCGCCAGGGGTTCAATCTGGGTACTGAAGTGTTAGAATGCCTTAGTCATCAGCAGATTCGCCTTCTCACCTTAGCAAGTACTATGTCGGGTGACATTGGTACCAGTGCCCAGGGTCGCCACGTGGAGGCGGTGAGCTGCTTGGAACCCGCCTGCATGGATCACGCTGGGCATCGCCATGTTGAAGCCTGTCAGCGCTTTGCCATACAGACTGGTTCCCGACCCCATAATAATAATAATAATAATAATAATAATAATAATAATAATAATAATAATAATAATAATAATAATAATTTTTTTTTTTTTTTTTTTTTTGGGTGAGGAGGGGAAAATGCATTATGCATTTCCTAGTCTGCCGTCGCAGTAGGGGATGTGGGACTCCCACCCACTAAAAAACCCCCCTCATGTCGAGCCTTAATCCACTTCGGAAAAGCTTTCGCATTACTTCGAAGTGGGCCCATTTACGCGCTATGCGCTCCAATCTTTCGTCTGCGTCCAGACCCCCCTATTGCGTCCTTTCATCCAAGTCTTTTTTCTTCAGGCGCAGGATTTTGCCAACAAAGTTGGCTACTTCTGTCCAATTCTCTTCTCTACTGGTCATTTTGGCAACAATATTCTCTGGTGTGGTGCATCCAGTTACGTGCCATAGTCTTTGACGTTCAGAGGCAAATCGTTCACAGTGGAAGATTGTATGTTCTACGTTATCCATCTCGGCGTCGCCATATACGCAGCTAGACTCCGTTGTTTTCCCCATTTTATGCAGATAGGTGCTAAAATATCCGTGTCCCGTTAGCAATTGTGTTACGTAGTAATCCACATCTCCGTGCTTTCTTTGGACCCATTTTTTCACGTCGGGCAAGAGCCTGGCGGTCCACCTTCCAGTTCTCTCGACTGCCCATCTGTTTTGCCACTGTGCAAGAGTTTCTTCTCTGCAGGAGTCTCTAATTTGTGCTGTTATATCTCCAGCTTGTCGCATCGTGTAGATTTTTCTGCGCTCGCTGGCTAGCAGGTCGATCGGAATTACTCCCGCGATGAGCTGAGCTGCAGCTCCTGATACCGTTCGGTATGCACTAATTATCCTCAGCGCCGTTGTCCTTTGGATTGCAAGCAATGGATCTCGTCTGCATTTTAAACTCAGTGTATCTGCCCATACCTCGCTGCCATACAACAGGATGGCATTATTGACCTCCATCAGCAGTTTCCGCCTTGACTGAAACGGTCCACCAGTATTTGCCATTAGTCTGCTAAGGGACTTTGTGGTCTCAGCGGCCCTGGACTTGGCATATTGTATCTGCGCTCCAAAAGTCAATTTTGAATCAAGCCGGACTCCCAGGTACTTTATTACTTTCTGAGTCCTTACAATAGTTTCGTCGACTCTCATGTCCACCTCAAGCGGGATCTGTTTTCCGGTGACTAACAGTAATTCTGTTTTTTCTGTCGCCAGCTGTAAGCCGTGCGAGTCCAGCCAGTCCTTAACTCGTACCATCACCTGCGTCAATTTACGTTGTGCGTACTCGGTGTTGCGCGCCGTTATGACTGCTACTATGTCATCTGCATATCCTACTAAAAAAGTGTCCTCAGGCATTTCCAGGTGGAGAATTGCGTCATAGCTAATGTTCCATAGTTCAGGTCCTAGGATGGATCCCTGTGCTGCTCCAGAGGTTATTTGCATACTTTTTTCGTCTACTTTTGTGTGGTAAAACAATTTTCGGTTTTCGAGGTAGCTGCTTATTATCCGCATGAGGTATCCGGGGATTCTGAATCGCTCCTTAAGTGCATAAATCATATGCTCCCATTTAACGCTGTTGAACGCGTTTTTCACATCTAGCGTTGCAAGCAATATAATGGGTCGTGAGAAATGATTTCCCTGTTGACTTGCCTGCGCCGCCTGCACGACCTCCTGTATAGCTCCGCATGTAGATCTGCCTGGTCTAAAGCCGTACTGCTTCGGGGATAGGCCACCAGCGCTTTCAACTGCAGCTGCTAATCGGGGCTTGATCAGCTTTTCCAATAACTTTCCCGTTGTATTTAGCATACATAGTGGTCGATATGCAGATGGGGTGGTGGGGTCACCTTTACCCTTGCTTATTAGTACCAGTCGTTGCTCTTTCCAGGGGTCTGGAAATATTCCATCCCGGATGCACGCGTTAAACATATTTAGCAAAGTATATGGTCGACTTTCAGTGATTGCCTTGAGAACCTCAGCTGGGATGTTGTCTGGTCCCGGTGCTTTCCTGTTTTTCAGGCTATTTGCCGCTGTAATAAGTTCGATCTCGGTAAAGATAATAATAATAATAATAATAATTTTTTTTTTTTTTTTTTTTTTTTTTTTTTTTTTTGGGGTGAGGAGGGGAAAATGCCTTATGCATTTCCTAGTCTGCCGTCGCAGTAGGGGATGTGGGACTCCCACCCACTAAAAACCCCCCCTCATGTCGAGCCTTAATCCACTTCGGAAAAGCTTTCGCATTACTTCGAAGTGGGCCCATTTACGCGCTATGCGCTCCAATCTTTCGTCTGCGTCCAGACCCCCCTATTGCGTCCTTTCATCCAAGTCTTTTTTCTTCAGGCGCAGGATTTTGCCAACAAAATTGGCTACTTCTGTCCAATTCTCTTCTCTACTGGTCATTTTGGCAACAATATTCTCTGGTGTGGTGCATCCAGTTACTTGCCATAGTCTTTGACGTTCAGAGGCAAATCGTTCACAGTGGAAGATTGTATGTTCTACGTTATCCATCTCGGCGTCGCCATATACGCAGCTAGACTCCGTTGTTTTCCCCATTTTATGCAGATAGGTGCTAAAATATCCGTGTCCCGTTAGCATTTGTGTTACGTAGTAATCCACATCTCCGTGCTTTCTTTGCACCCATTTTTTCACGTCGGGCAAGAGCCTGGCGGTCCACCTTCCAGTTCTCTCGACTGCCCATCTGTTTTGCCACTGTGCAAGAGTTTCTTCTCTGCAGGAGTCTCTAATTTGTGCTGTTATATCTCCAGCTTGTCGCATCGTGTAGATTTTTCTGCGCTCTCTGGCTAGTAGGTCGATCGGAATTACTCCCGCGATGAGCTGAAGCTGCAGCTCCTGACACCGTTCGGTATGCACTAATTATCCTCAGCGCCGTTGTCCTTTGGATTGCAAGCAATGGATCTCGTCTGCATTTTAAACTCAGTGTATCTGCCCATACCTCGCTGCCATACAACAGGATGGCATTATTGACCTCCATCAGCAGTTTCCGCCTTGACTGAAACGGTCCACCAGTATTTGCCATTAGTCTGCTAAGGGACTTTGTGGTCTCAGCGGCCCTGGACTTGGCATATTGTATCTGCGCTCCAAAAGTCAATTTTGAATCAAGCCGGACTCCCAGGTACTTTATTACTTTCTGAGTCCTTACAATAGTTTCGTCGACTCTCATGTCCACCTCAAGCGGGATCTGTTTTCCGGTGACTAACAGTAATTCTGTTTTTTCTGTCGCCAGCTGTAAGCCGTGCGAGTCCAGCCAGTCCTTAACTCGTACCATCACCTGCGTCAATTTACGTTGTGCGTACTCGGTGTTACGCGCCGTTATGACTGCTACTATGTCATCTGCATATCCTACTAAAAAAGTGTCCTCAGGCATTTCCAGGTGGAGAATTGCGTCATAGCTAATGTTCCATAGTTCAGGTCCTAGGATGGATCCCTGTGCTGCTCCAGAGGTTATTTGCATACTTTTTTCGCCTACTTTTGTGTGGTAAAACAATTTTCGGTTTTCGAGGTAGCTGCTTATTATCCGCATTAGGTATCCGGGGATTCTGAATCGCTCCTTAAGTGCATAAATCATATGCTCCCATTTAACGCTGTTGAACGCGTTTTTCACATCTAGCGTTGCAAGCAATATAATGGGTCGTGAGAAATGATTTCCCTGCTGACTTGCCTGCGCCGCCTGCACGACCTCCTGTATAGCTCCGCATGTAGATCTGCCTGGTCTAAAGCCGTACTGCTTCGGGGATAGGCCACCAGCGCTTTCAACTGCAGCTGCTAATCGGGGCTTGATCAGCTTTTCCAATAACTTTCCCGTTGTATTTAGCATACATAGTGGTCGATATGCAGATGGGGTGGTGGGGTCACCTTTACCCTTGCTTATTAGTACCAGTCGTTGCTCTTTCCAGGGGTCTGGAAATATTCCATCCCGGATGCACGCGTTAAACATATTTAGCAAAGTATATGGTCGACTTTCAGTGATTGCCTTGAGAACCTCAGCTGGGATGTTGTCTGGTCCCGGTGCTTTCCTGTTTTTCAGGCTATTTGCCGCTCTAATAAGTTCGATCTCGGTAAAGGGTTGCACTTGCTCATCGGTTGAATGTTGCATTGCTGGTCTTATCTGATGAGGAGGAAACAGCGCTTTGACAATATTATCCATCTGTTGTTCATCTATATCTGGTAATGAGCTTTTAGCCCTGAGCTTTTTCATCACAATTTTATAGCCAAGACCCCATGGATCGGTATTTACGTCATTGCAGAGAGCTTTCCATTTCTCTCGCTTACTATTGCGGATAGCAATATTTAAGTCCTTCTTTGCGCTCCTATATTGTTCCTCCGGTACTGTGAAATCTTCCCTACGCCTTGCTCTAGTGAGAAGACGTCTCTTCCTAATACACGTTTCTCTCAGTGTTTTTATTTCCTCTGTCCACCAGTATACTTCTTGTCCATTTCTGCGTCTGTTCCCAGTTTTGGGCATTGCGGCATCACAAGCTTTTCTAATAGTGAGCATAGTGTTGGTAACTATACCCTCGGCGCCAACAGTGTCCTGTGTTTCCGTTGTTCTCCTGTCAATTTCGCTTATCAAAAGGCCTTTGGTCAAACGATTTATGTTCCACCTGTGTCTTCGAGGCGCTCCATTTGAACCCGCGTTGCTTGTCCTGTTTTCTTTTAGGATGTAGGAGATATACTCATGGTCGCTTCCATTGTAAGTATCTAATACTTTCCAGTCTGCGATCTTATGAGCCAGGTTTTCTGACACCAGAGTTATATCCGGAATCGTGCCAACGGTTCCCGTTCGCCTGAATGTCGCAGTGGCACCAACGTTCGCCACTGCCATCCCCAGTCTTGCGGCCATATCTAGGACTCTGCGACCTCTTTAGTCAGTTGATGGCATACCCCACTCTTCCGCCCTCGAATTGAAGTCACCCGCTACAATGAGGTTTCCCTTTATTTGCCTTGCGGTGTCTTCAATGTCATCGAGTTTGTCCTGAAATGTTTGTATATCGTCACTTGGTGTTAGGTAGCAGCTAAATATATTGCAGTCTCCAACTCGCGCGAATACGTAGCCCCTTCCTCGGTCGTCACTCAGATGCCGTACGCTGCTTACACCTGGGATCCATATTGCTGCAGTTTTTGTTTCGTCTTCCAGCCAGACGCCATTTTCCTTTCGCTTATACTGCTCGCTCACTATTACCAAATCTGCTTGCTCCTCCAGGACTATTTGTGAGAGAAGAGCATCCGCTGTTCTGCTTCTGTGTAAATTGGCTTGGAGAAACTTCATATTTTGTCCTTCCTTTTACTGGCAGCGCAGTTACTCGTACCTGGGAAGTGATTTACTTCTTTGTACTTCTCATGAGCGCATATACAGCACCTTGGTGGTTTCGTGCAGCTTTTCATTTTGTGGCCGCTATCTCCGCACCTAATGCATAGGTTCTTTCGGTCCGGTCCATTACAGTCCATCTGTAAGTGACCAACGCCAAAGCACTTGAAGCATCGCTTGATGTCGATGCTCCGTTTTACTCGGCAGCGCGTCCATCCTATCTTGATTCTCTGATCCTTCAGAATCTTTACTGCGTCTTCAGTAGGCAGTATAACAAAGGCTCGCTTTTGCTCTGAGCTGTTTACATCAGTCAGTCGGACTTGGATGTCTTGACTAGGATCACCTAACGCTGCTCTTATTGCAGTCACAACTTCCTCCCCCTCTGTAAGGCTGTCTAAGTCCCGTATTTCCAGCTTAGTTGTTGGCTTAAGCACCTTGACTGACGCTCTCTCCTTGAGGGTGTCTTTGATGGTATCATAGAGCTTTTGGATTTCGCTCCCCTTCGCCAACTCCAGTAACATATCCCCTGATTTGGTTTTCCTGACCGAACGGATGGCGCTATCAGCTTCGTCTGGCTTCACGTTTTTCCGGAGGTCTCTTAGAACATCTGCGTAGCTCTTGCCTTCTGCTGGCTTAACTAAAACGGCGTCTGGGCGGCTTCGTGTCCTTGATCTAGCGGGTTTCTTCATACCCTTCTCGGCTTCTTGTTTCCTCTTGGTGCTGGCTTCAATCGCATTTTCGCTTGATTGTTTAGATTTGCCTCTTTTGCGGGACACAGTCTGGAATCCCTCATTAGGTTCCTTACTCTTCACCTTCTTTTTTGAGTCTTGCATAGCCGGACTGCTAGCGGTTCTCTTTGGATTTGACGTGACTGGTGTATCACTTATTTCTCTTTCTGGTTTTTTGCTTGGCAGCTTATTCAATTCCAGAGTTTTCTCCTTCTCGGCGGTTTTCCAACTCTTTCTATAGTTCCCGATTACATCAAAGAGTTCACTTAGCTCCGACGCACCATCTTTAACGTCCATGCTAATATTTCTCTGCTTTAGCATGGCATGCTTCATTTTCCGAAGCACCGTTCTGCACTTTGCCAGCGATTCTTCCTCTAGAGCTCTCATCTTATATATTAGCTCCTGTCGTGGTGAGCTATGCATAATCGTTGCACCTTGTAGTGAAGCTGGGGTTTGCATATCTACGGGTGTGGCCGCCACGGGTAAAGAGGCTGCGCTGGGTGGTGGCCAAGTTTCAGCTGCTTGCGCTTCCTTCGGGGTTTCCTGAACCGTGGGGTTCAGAGCCATCTCTTTTTTTGTCCGTTCTTTGTAACGGCGATCTCATCATACGACTGCTTGTTTTAAAAGCGTCTCTCTCTTGATTTTTTTGTGGTTCATTAGTGTTCATGCTATATGGGTCCAAACTTCAAGCCGCTATCTCCTCACATATATACAGTTGTCCTAAAAGTCCCCATGGGGCCCTATGCAAGCAGTGAGGTTTAATAGGAAGAGGAGTCATCTCAACTGCACCTGTATCACTGACTTAACAATGGTGTGAATTGAACGTACTTGAAGACTCGCCACGTTTTAATAGGACGGAGGTGTCTGCAACATTAGCCCAACAGCCATTTCGCCAGGGGTTCAATCTGGGTACTGAAGTGTTAGAATGCCTTAGTCATCAGCAGATTCGCCTTCTCACCTTAGCAAGTACTATGTCGGGTGACATTGGTACCAGTGCCCAGGGTCGCCACGTGGAGGCGGTGAGCTGCTTGGGACCCGCCTGCATGGATCACGCTGGGCATCGCCATGTTGAAGCCTGTCAGCGCTTTGCCATACAGACTGGTTCCCGACCCCATAATAATAATAATAATAATAATAATAATAATAATAATAATAATAATAATAATAATAATAATAATAATAATAATAATAATAATAATAATAATAATAATAATAATAATAATAATAATAATAATAATAATAATAATAATAATAATAATAATAATAATAATAATAATATTAATAATATGTTTCTTTATTAACATTATTTTTACAATTAACATTATTTTTACAAAGAATTTCAGCATGATTTTGGAACAATACGACATTGATTTTAAATCGTCTGTCGGTAAAGAGATTTACAAATTAAATTAAATTTAAGCGAATTCTGTAATAATTAGTTTTCTATATGATAAAGCGCTTGTGACGTAGTCAACTTATTTTTTCTCAGCCTTCATCGTCTTCCCCATTTAATCTAGCAATAGTTTCATTTTGCGTGAGTGACGACTTCCCAAAGAATCTAGAACGTATGTTTTTGAGGATTGGGCATCTGCCTATAAAATGTTCTAAGTCCTCGCATTCTTTCATGTTGCATAAGGTACATTCATCTGGCACGTTTCGCAAATGTTTGTTTAATATTATAAGATCACATCTTGCTTTAAAAATCCACCTTATTTTGTCCCATTTGTGCGATTGAATAAAGTAGCTCGGTCCTATGCCATGGTCTAAATATCTATAAAACTTATGCGCGCAACTCATAGCTCTGCTCCACATAGTTTGGTGTTCGTGGGTTTCTATCCGCTTCTTGAGCGCTTGTGTTTGGTCGTGCCACTCCATTCGAGTCAACGATAAGTTCCAGTCCAAGTTGAAATTGATGCTTAATTCGTTTAAACATTTAACATATCCCATCCTTTTCTTTAACAGTATTTTGGAGAATTGGTTTGGTAGCCTGTTAGATTCATATTCAAAAATAGTTCTTTGAATATATCGGAGGTGCATTTTAAAAGGATAGTTTTGGCGTAAGGATAATTCCCAGGTACTTGAATTCGTTCACCACCTTTATAGCTTCACCTCTATATTTCCATTGCTCACATCTTGCTAAGTGGCCACCCCTTCTGAAAACCATGATGGCGGACTTGCTGAGGTTGACAATCATGTTCCATTTGTCACAGTACAATTCCAGGTTGTTGATCATTTGCTGCAGGACTTTTGGATCATCTGCCAGTAAAACTATGTCATCAGCATAGAGCAACACCCTAAGGTTTATATCCTCGAGTTGCATGCCACCACTTAGTTCCTCGTGTAGATCGTTCAAATATAAAGCGAAAAGTAGAGGGGAAAGCAGACATCCCTGTCTGACTCCTGCCTTGGTGGTGAACTCCTCAGACATTGCTTCTCCATTCCACACAATCGTTTTAGTATCCTTTAATACTGCTTGCAGAAAGTTTGTCATCTTTGTGGATACCCCCATCATTTTTAGTTTATATGCTAATAAATTTCTTGGTACATTGTCAAAAGCAGCTTTGAAATCTACGAATAACGCATAGGTTTTCCTCTTTTCCTCAAACTTTAGTTGTACGGCTGCTGTCAGATTGTAGATGTTATCCACGGTTGAATATTTCGCTCTAAAACCAGCCTGGAACTCGTTCATCTTATCCATGGCATCCACCCAATCTGTCAGCCGCTGATTTCGAACTCCCATCATTATCTTTGCACACGCATTCATAAAGGATATGCCTCGATAGTTCTCCGCCAAACTTGCGTTTCCTTTTTTAAAAATTGGGAATAGGATGCTAGTTTGGAACTCCTCACAGCCAGTACCTTCATTATAAATTTTTGTAAAGCACCCAGCTAGTTCTCTTAGAAAATCTGTGCCGGCATGCCGAAAATGTTCGTAAAAAATTCCATCTATTCCGGGCGCTTTTTTCGGTTTCGTTTTTCCCTTCCTCCATACATATTTTCACCGCTTGCTCTTCCATGGACACTTCGAAGCATAGCTGGCTTCCAATAAATATGATGTGACTCGAAAAATTTTTTATAGTCGTTCTGCTTTTCCGCTTCTACGTGAGTTTCCAGAAGAATGAAAATATCAAATGTACGTACATACTGAAAGAATCTTGGGAAGGCTACTTTGTTTGCTAGGCCATGAATATTATATGACAATATAGTAATGTTGGACGGCTTACTGCTATTATCTACGTCACAAGTGTTTTTAAAATTAAAAGTTCTAGTTGGCTTATTTATATTTAGAGGATATTGATTGCTTTGAACGTTATGAATTTGAGAATCGTTTAAAAATTTTTAGCTTGAGCCCTATGATGTATTTCGCTATATTCTAAATTAATTTCAAAATTTTCCCCGTATATTTGCTTAATGGTGGCGATAGCCCCTTTTTTCTCGCTCATCAGCTCACCCGATTCGCTCCAGTAAAACCATTTGCCATCAATTAGAAGTTTATCATCCCGCACATTGACTCTTTTGGTAGAATTTTTTGCCAGTATATCGCGCCTTAGTCTTAGCATAACCTTCTTTATAACTCTTTTTTCGGCGCTCAGATCCTTCTCTATGTATATTTCCGTTCCGGCTAGCTTCTTTGTCTGTCTCAACACATCCTGGGCCGCCTTCTTCGTACCGAACTCAACCACAACTCCCATCTTCCCATGTGACTCGTATATTTTTCTGGCCGTTTCTATCTGCAAAGGGGGTTGAATCTGCATCTTTTGCTCAAGAAGTCTGCTGACCGCTTCCATCGGGTACTTGTGTGCCTCCATTCCTCGAACAACCAGATTTTTTCTCCTTAGATCGTCCTCCAGATGTACTATTCTGCGGCTGCTCTCTCCCTTGGCATCCTTGAGCTTCTCTATCTCTTCTCTTAGTTCCGCATTTTCTTTTTGAAGAACCTCCACGCTTGCCGTTAAGTTAATACATCCTCCTTTGTGGGCAGTCTAACTACCAGCTCATCCATCATTCCGGAGAAACTAGCTTTCATCACAGTCATCAATTGCTCAACTGTCATCGTTCCTACTTGAGCCTGGTTTTCCATATCGGGCGAAGTATCAGCCAGTGTACGTTTGTTTTTTTTTGTTCTGAGGTGTGTACATAACCAGTGCCGCCTAGAAGTATGCAATTGAAAGCGCCTTTGTGGTTCCGTAGCTGTGATCTTCTGAACTGCTGCAGGATTTGGCGTTCTTACTCTGAGAGCGTAGTTGCTCGCCTTGGCAAGGTTTAAAAACTTAATAATTTATGAAATTTTATTCACAACTACCTCGAAGTGCCTTTATTTTTTGTAGATTGGGCGATATTACGGCTATGACCTGTTTGGCTTAGGCTCCAAATAAGAGTTTTCCATAGAATCAGGAATGAGTTTCGCCGTTGAGCTTAATTCACTCACACACATACACAACAGGGCCTTTGTTTTCACTTTGTATTTATTAATGCTTTATTGAAAAAATTTCATTGGTATACGTTCGCTGCTGCTTGCGTTCAGTCCTGTTTGAGTTTATGAAATGTTAAGTCGATTTTGTTGAATTTTTTGAGGTTAAATTCACGGTTTAAAACACTTTTATTTACAGAGCTCTCCAGTGTGCGTCTGTTTGCTTTGCTTAACTCTCTCTCTCTCTCTCTCACTTGCATGTTCAAGCTTATTTTCGAATTCACTCCTGAAACCACATTAGCTGTTTTCTTAGGAGCTAATGAACATTTGCCAATTCTCCGAGTTACCAGAAAACTTAGGCAGATCAGGCGGACAAATCTGTCCAGCTCCTCCACCTTTTAGAAAACTCCGACATAGTTTTCCCCACAATAAATAGGTTAAGCTTTAGTTCAATTGACCTTTTTTCATCTGCTTTTCATTCCGTTCTGCCCAAAGCTACAAGCTTGTCAACTCAAGTACGCTGAGTCAGCGGACCCCGCAGTCGCTGCGCAGCTTGAGCGGTTACTTCCGTTTCAGAATATCGGCTTGTTTATGTTTGGTGAGCAGATTGTTGCCGCTTATGCAGCAACTTGATTAGTTCATTTTATTGTTGTTGTCCGGTTCTTTGAATATATCGGAGGTGCATATTAATAGGATAGTTTTGGCGTAAGGATAATTCCCAGGTACTTGAATTCGTTCACCACCTTTATAGCTTCACCTCTATATTTCCATTGCTCACATCTTGCTAAGGGGCCACCCCTTCTGAAAACCATGATGGCGGACTTGCTGAGGTTGACAATCATGTTCCATTTGTCACAGTACAATTCCAGGTTGTTGATCATTTGCTGCAGGACTTTTGGATCATCTGCCAGTAAAACTATGTCATCAGCATAGAGCAACACCCTAAGGTTTATATCCTCGAGTTGCATGCCACCACTTAGTTCCTCGAGTAGATCGTTCAAATATAAAGCGAAAAGTAGAGGGGAAAACAGACATCCCTGTCTGACTCCTGCCTTGGTGGTGAACTCCTCAGACATTGCTTCTCCATTCCACACAATCGTTTTAGTATCCTTTAATACTGCTTGCAAAAAGTTTGTCATCTTTGTGGATACCCCCATCATTTTTAGTTTATATGCTAATAAATTTCTTGGTACATTGTCAAAAGCAGCTTTGAAATCTACGAATAACGCATATTCATCTTATCCATGGCATCCACCCAATCTGTCAGCCGCTGATTTCGAACTCCCATCATTATCTTTGCACACGCATTCATAAAGGATATGCCTCGATAGTTCTCCGCCAAACTTGCGTTTCCTTTTTTAAAAATTGGGAATAGGATGCTAGTTTGGAACTCCACACAGCCAGTACCTTCGCTCCGAACGACTTTCGAGGTGTTCGCGTAGTGCTTCGAATGACGCCCTCCTGGCCTTGTTGCATTTCCAGTCGTACCAGTTCTTCTTCTTTTGCAGTGGCTTTGGACAAATTTTTGCACTTGCAGATACTTTTATTGTGTCCAGCAGGTGGTTTAGAGATAGCTCCTGATTATCGTTTTTGGCTCTGCTAAGATTCTGAGTTATCCGGTCGGCATATTCATTTCTGTCGGCGTCTATCCAGGCTAGTTTTGGTCTTACATTTTGAACATTTTCTTGGTTTGTGGTAGTTTGGAGTTTAAGCTCCAACAAAATTGGCAAGTGATCTGACCAGCATCGGCGGGTGACAGAAAAATCAGCCACCACTGCGAGCAAATCCTGAGCCACCGCGCAGATGTCATTGACTGATTCTCCACATGTGCTAACATTTGTCAACTCTCCGGTTTTGTCCCCCTTTGTTCGACCATTCAGTATGATCAGCCCACTTTCATTGCAGAACTCAACCAAATGATTTCCGTTTCCATTAATTGTTTTGTCTTTTGAAACTCTGCTGCCAGTATCTGAGGCGGCAATAAAGTCACTCCAAAAAATATCTTCTATATTCTGCTGCAACTCCCCTATGCGTACATTAAGATCTCCAATAATAACTGGATTTGGTATGTCGTGCATTCTCATCAGCAGTTTCAAACTTTCAAAATCATTTGACCAGTGGGCACCTCTTATGTATGCAGGGATTAGGGTTAAATTGGTTTTTTGAGAAATAATATCCACCAAGAACACATCCTCGACTTCTCGGAAGATGTGCTTTATGCCAGCTTTTTTTAAGCATTTGCTTACTCCATACATATTTCCACCGCTTGCTCTTCCATGGACACTTCGACGCATAGCTGGCTTCCAATAAATATGATGTGACTCGAAAAATTTTTTATAGTCGTTCTGCATTTCCGCTTCTACGTGAGTTTCCAGAAGAATGAAAATATCAAATGTACGTACATACTGAAAGAATCTTGGGAAGGCTACTTTGTTTGCTAGGCCATGAATATTATATGACAATATAGTAATGTTGGACGGCTTACTGCTATTATCTACGTCACAAGTGTTTTTAAAATTAAAAGTTCTAGTTGGCTTATTTATATTTAGAGGATATTGATTGCTTTGAACGTTATGAATTTGAGAATCGTTTAAAAATTTTTAGCTTGAGCCCTATGATGTATTTCGCTATATTCTAAATTAATTTCAAAATTTTCCCCGTATATTTGCTTAATGGTGGCGATAGCCCCTTTTTTCTCGCTCATCAGCTCACCCGATTCGCTCCAGTAAAACCATTTGCCATCAATTAGAAGTTTATCATCCCGCACATTGACTCTTTTGGTAGAATTTTTTGCCAATATATCGCGCCTTAGTCTTAGCATAACCTTCTTTATAACTCTTTTTTCGGCGCTCAGATCCTTCTCTATGTATATTTCCGTTCCGGCTAGCTTCTTTGTCTGTCTCAACACATCCTGGGCCGCCTTCTTCGTACCGAACTCAACCACAACTCCCATCTTCCCATGTGACTCGTATATTTTTCTGGCCGTTTCTATCTGCAAAGGGGGTTGAATCTGCATCTTTTGCTCAAGAAGTCTGCTGACCGCTTCCATCGGGTACTTGTGTGCCTCCATTCCTCGAACAACCAGATTTTTTCTCCTTAGATCGTTCTCCAGATGTACTATTCTGCGGCTGCTCTCTCCCTTGGCATCCTTGAGCTTCTCTATCTCTTCTCTTAGTTCCGCATTTTCTTTTTGAAGAACCTCCACGCTTGCCGTTAAGTTAATTACTCCACTTTTGATGTCCTCTACATCCTCCTTTGTGGGCAGTCTAACTACCAGCTCAACCATCATTCCGGAGAAACTAGCTTTCATCACAGTCATCAATTGCTCAACTGTCATCGTTCCTACTTGAGCCTGGTTTTCCATATCGGGCGAAGTATCAGCCAGTGTACGTTTGTTTTTTTTTGTTCTGAGGTGTGTACATAACCAGTGCCGCCTAGAAGTATGCAATTGAAAGCGCCTTTGTGGTTCCGTAGCTGTGATCTTCTGAACTGCTGCAGGATTTGGCGTTCTTACTCTGAGAGCGTAGTTGCTCGCCTTGGCAAGGTTTAAAAACTTAATAATTTATGAAATTTTATTCACAACTACCTCGAAGTGCCTTTATTTTTTGTAGATTGGGCGATATTACGGCTATGACCTGTTTGGCTTAGGCTCCAAATAAGAGTTTTCCATAGAATCAGGAATGAGTTTCGCCGTTGAGCTTAATTCACTCACACACATACACAACAGGGCCTTTGTTTTCACTTTGTATTTATTAATGCTTTATTGAAATAATTTCATTGGTATACGTTCGCTGCTGCTTGCGTTCAGTCCTGTTTGAGTTTATGAAATGTTAAGTCGATTTTGTTGAATTTTTTGAGGTTAAATTCACGGTTTAAAACACTTTTATTTACAGAGCTCTCCAGTGTGCGTCTGTTTGCTTTGCTTAACTCTCTCTCTCTCTCTCTCTCACTTGCATGTTCAAGCTTATTTTCGAATTCACTCCTGAAACCACATTAGCTGTTTTCTTAGGAGCTAATGAACATTTGCCAATTCTCCGAGTTACCAGAAAACTTAGGCAGATCAGGCGGACAAATCTGTCCAGCTCCTCCACCTTTTAGAAAACTCCGACATAGTTTTTCCCACAATAAATAGGTTAAGCTTTAGTTCAATCGACCTTTTTTTCATCTGCTTTTCATTTCGTTCTGCCCAAAGCTACAAGCTTGTCAACTCAAGTACCGCCAGCAATTCTTCTTGTTTATGTTTAGTGAGCAGATTGTTGCCGCTTATGCTGCAACTTGATTAGTTCATTTTATTGTTGTTGTCCGGTACATTATTGTATAGATGCTTGGCACTGCAGTCTTATGTTGTAATTTCATGAAGGCATGGTGGGGGAAGTTGATGGTGGGTAGGGCGACAGCGGGTTGTAATTCGTGCCTTCCACAAGATCTGCGACCCGCCGATCAATGAGCCTTGGGTAGCTCATCAGTAGCCTACGATTTCAAGTCCGAGGCGACATCAGTGACACTGGGGATCCCTGTAGCTGTGATCTTCTGAACTGCTGCAGGATTTGGCGTTCTTACTCTGAGAGCGTAGTTGCTCGCCTTGGCAAGGTTTAAAAACTTAATAATTTATGAAATTTTATTCACAACTACCTCGAAGTGCCTTTATTTTTTGTAGATTGGGCGATATTACGGCTATGACCTGTTTGGCTTAGGCTCCAAATAAGAGTTTTCCATAGAATCAGGAATGAGTTTCGCCGTTGAGCTTAATTCACTCACACACATACACAACAGGGCCTTTGTTTTCACTTTGTATTTATTAATGCTTTATTGAAATAATTTCATTGGTATACGTTCGCTGCTGCTTGCGTTCAGTCCTGTTTGAGTTTATGAAATGTTAAGTCGATTTTGTTGAATTTTTTGAGGTTAAATTCACGGTTTAAAACACTTTTATTTACAGAGCTCTCCAGTGTGCGTCTGTTTGCTTTGCTTAACTCTCTCTCTCTCTCTCACTTGCATGTTCAAGCTTATTTTCGAATTCACTCCTGAAACCACATTAGCTGTTTTCTTAGGAGCTAATGAACATTTGCCAATTCTCCGAGTTACCAGAAAACTTAGGCAGATCAGGCGGACAAATCTGTCCAGCTCCTCCACCTTTTAGAAAACTCCGACATAGTTTTTCCCACAATAAATAGGTTAAGCTTTAGTTCAATCGACCTTTTTTCATCTGCTTTTCATTTCGTTCTGCCCAAAGCTACAAGCTTGTCAACTCAAGTACCGCCAGCAATTCTTCTTGTTTATGTTTAGTGAGCAGATTGTTGCCGCTTATGCTGCAACTTGATTAGTTCATTTTATTGTTGTTGTCCGGTACATTATTGTATAGATGCTTGGCACTGCAGTCTTATGTTGTAATTTCATGAAGGCATGGTGGGGGAAGTTGATGGTGGGTAGGGCGACAGCGGGTTGTAATTCGTGCCTTCCACAAGATCTGCGACCCGCCGATCAATGAGCCTTGGGTAGCTCATCAGTAGCCTACGATTTCAAGTCCGAGGCGACATCAGTGACACTGGGGATCCCTCTGGTGAAAGTTTGCTTCTTCTATAGGAAGTATCAAGGAGAGGGCAATCAAAGTCAACATTATCTCCGATAGGAAGAATAAGAGTAATCTGCCGGTCATCTTAAGTAGATTCTTTAACGACAGTTGATAGTTAGCTGTCGTTACATTGGACAAGACGGCCGGCATGGCCATTAGATGATTTGTCGAGTAGCTGCTGTAATTTCGATTTAAAATTACTATCGTCTTATTGTCGAATTGCACGACAAATGACCCAGTTAGTTGGTACTGCTTTGAGGTAGCCGTCACCTTCGAAGTTTGTCAGGAGTATCGTCCCGCCTTCGATGAGCTTGGTTCTTTCCTGTTCGTTCCTCAAGTAAATGCATGCATCTGGGCCCTCTTTCAACAGTCGGGGAATGCAGCTTCCCACTTCCAATTTTAGCAAAACCTTTTCCCGGCATACAGTGGTGTTGTCTATGGAGGAACCTACGCTTATAACTGCGTAAGTTTCGCTGGCATCTATTGCCAATTTTTTGTGCTCCAGCGCTTTCAGTTTCCCGAAGATGATCGTCGAGAAGAGGAACATCAGCCGATACTGCTTTTGTGTCATCTTGGGCAGTGCCAGGATGTACAGTAACACTGTTTTATTGGTCAAAATAGAGGGTCGGGAGAATTCGTTGGCATTTTGGTAGGGAAGGCTGTCGACTTTGGCCAGTATGGCTTCGATCTCCCCGTGGTCCAGAAGGTTAGAGTTGATTTTCCTAGTTTTAGCTAGTTGGCAAGCTCTATTAACTTCGGGGACCTGGTTGGCTAATATGATGGCCTTGTGCAGAATCGCTGTGGAAGCATGAAGATGCTCGTCTATTGCGTTTACTCTTGCAACAACGTTATGAAGCTGTTGGATAGATTCATGCAGCTGATCATTCTTTTTGGCGACCACATCTTGTGAGCTCAGAATAGCATTCTAGTCCGCCACATCCGGTGATCCGGCGAACCATTTCCAGGCAGATCCTAGCCAATCTATGGAACGTAGCCTCCGTGGTAAAGCGCTGGTCACCCTGATGATACCTTCAGCTGCATTCTGGACACACAATTTTTGGCATGTATATAGGTGTATACAGTATTCACATCGAATTTGTTTCAGATGTGGAAAATTCCCTCTCCTCCATCTTTTAACAGCGAAAAACTGTCTCGCTCTCTATATGTAAACGCGTTTTGCATGTATATAGGTGTATACCGTACCCAGATCAAGTTTGCTTCAGACTTGGCAAATTCCTCCTCCTTTTCCTATTAACTGCGAAAAACTGTCAGAGCCACAGTTTTTAAGTTTGAACACAGTGATCCGAGCAAAAACACCAAAGATATGCAGTTGCGCCTCCCCATTTATTCAAATAAATTTTAAAATAAAAGGAACCACATTACTACATTACTTGGTACAGGGTATTTTGGTAATTTGGAACCACATTACCACATTACTTGGTACAGGGTATTTTGCTGTCGGGGCATTCGACCGCAACACTCGTACTTGTTTTTTGTACTTTTTGTGAAAAAAAGTGATTAGCTTCACTTGGCCTTTAACCTGGAAAAGTAAAACGCTTATCTTCATATTTCCCACTCCCTTTTAATTGCATTTAACAAACTCAATTCCTCACATGCAATTTATGGAAATCCTTCCCAGATCTAGTTGTAAGAGTCACTTTCATGTCCTCCTGAACCAACTCGGCACCAAACGCAGTTATTCTTTGGTTTTGATCTGCTTGTTGGCCACAAACACCGTATCTTCCTGGTTGTAAACAACAGGCTGAGATCTGGTTTTTTATGGTTAGCATTAGCCAAGACCTTTTTGTTTTCAGTGTAGACTTTATCGTTTTCCAAGGTTTATGGTTTGAAATTGATCACCATACCGTACTACTTATCCCCATTGGGCTTTGGCTTCTTGGGAACCACCCAGACCGGGGAATTGTAAGGGCTTTTTGAACGTCGAATAATACCTTCGATCAAAAGATCCTCAATTTGACTTTATACCTCACCCCTCATACTAGCTGGGTAAGGGTAACTTTTGGCGTAAATAGGGTCTTCCGTGTTAGTGCGAATTTCGGCTTTTGCGCTGATGTCTACTGATTCCCCAGGTGACAGTGTTTTAAAGATCTTCGAGAACTCATTGATCAAAGCGCTCAAACACTCTGGGTGCCGAGTAGATGGTAAAAAAAGGATTCACATTCAACGATTCCTTTTCAAGAAGAGGTATTTCAATATCGGAAATAACCCCAATGTGTTTGGGAGTGCTGTCTTCGATAATATCATCGAAAGAGTTCAATTCGCGGAGAATGAAAAATGTGAGAATTGTGTTATTACTAGAGTCCGATTTAAATTCTGATTGTACACATCTTATTTTTATTGAAATCTGATCTTTTTGCATATTTCATATTTCAGATCAGTTATTATCCTACTAGGTTAGGATTATTAAAAGGTCAACAACAGAAAATGAGTGATAAAAATTACGTTTGATTTAAAAACGGCTAAAAGATATGATATTTCCATATGAGGTACCCGGCGTGCTTTGCGACACACCCTTAAAAATTTTAAACACAAAACGAAGGTAATGAAATTTTTTCCGAAGCTACGCGAGTTTTGGTCTTCGTGTCAATCTAAACTCATATTAAAATTAAACAAATGTTCAAATTTCTTTAAGGCGATCGACAATCACTTCCTATTTACCCGTCTTTAGTTGCCAACTATTAAATCTTTGTGATAGTCTATCGATCTTGATCCACATTATACAAATAGGTTTAAAAATTTCTCGACTTTTTAGACCGTTGTATCGAACCATTTACGCGTCTGCAATCGCCATCTATCAATTATTTATGATTCCCAAAACTCATAAAATTTTGCAAATTTTGCGAAAAATTCAAGCTCAAATATTAATTTTTTTACAGTACGTCTAACACTTCCTATATTTACTCGTCTATTAAGTCTTCAGGCTGTCGGAAATCCTCTAACTGAACCCTCCCCGAGGGTGTCGGCTGGGCAATGGACACTGTATGTACCTCGGCTTAAAGCGAGCTATACCCAGTGTCACTTGCGCGTCTTACACCCAGGAAATGCAGTGTCTAGCTAAGGTGATGGTCTGCTCTGTCCAGCCTTAGTTGGGCAGAGTTAAGCCAGAGCCATGGTTACGAGGTGCCTGGCAGTAGGCATAAAATGCTATGGGGTGGTACCCAAGAACAAAATGCAACCATCATGGTCCTTTCCAATGAACAACCTAAAAGACCAAACTCGGGCTGGGATATCAGCCCAAACGTCGGTGGAAGGCGTGACTGCTACCACCGTCGGGCACGGTGGGGAGAAATCCCTTCTTCGTGTCGCCAGCGGTCACACCTCCGTCGCGGTGTCCCCAGTCCAGACATGCATTATACGCCAGCAAGGTGGAGGAGAGCTTGGCTGTTAAGCGGCAGCGCTCAACTGAGCAAGCGAAGGTGGAGGCCCCAGCCAGCAAACGGACACGCCCAAGACCGCAGAGCAAGGCTCCAACAAGCTCTACTCCAAAGGGAAAAACGCCTACAAAGGAGTCAGCCAGTGACGTGGCAAAACGGCATCTGACCGTAGCCCTCGTCGACAAAAGCGACCCTTTTGGCAAAATGACCCTGGAACAGTGGAAGCTAGTGGAGGGGAAGCTGTTCGAGGAGATTTTTAAAAGGATGGACGACCCAGCAGCGCAACCTGTCACGTTTGACGGAGCAGGCTGGCTGTTTGGAGTCAAAATTCTTAAATGTAAGGACGATCTCACCCTCAAGTGGGTCACTAGCGTCGTTGCAGACATGGGAAGCCCATGGGAGGATGCCCAGCTGGAAGTAGTTGACAGAACATGTATTCCGTCAGTACCGAAGGCGAAAGTGCTCTTCCCAAGGGTTGTACCTAAGAAACAGGCGCTGAAGCTGCTAAGATGGCAAAACCCAGACGTGCCAACAGCTGACTGGAAGGTACTGCACGTTGCTAAGCCCGACAAGAACAGGCAGCACATGGTCCTCCAGATCAACAAGGAGGCAGATGATCTGTTGTACCCAAGATTCGGGAAGATGGCGTGGGGAGTAGGCAGCATGCACCTACGACTCAAAAAGCGCCATCCCGAAGACAAAAACGAGCACACGTTAGAGGCTGGAGAGGTCGAGAAAGACCTTGGCATCGACGAGATGGTCGATAAAGCCAACAGCCTCGATATCACGGAGGTAGCACAGTCTGCTGCAAACGAAAGGGATGAGGAATCAGCCACAGTAGCTGACCCACCCAGTTTGGAGGACGATGAGGATGTGGACGCAACCATGGTAGTTGACCCATCCGGGCCGGGGGACGCCGACAACGACCATGCAGTTAAAGGTCCTCCAGGTCTACTTGCATTAAATCAAGCTCGGGTCGGCGGAGCTCATAATAACACTTGAGGCAGGGCCCGCCGAAGTGGCCTTAGTTCAAAACCTTGGATTGCGGCAGGGAACAAGGTTTCAGGGCTAAGGTCACAAAACTTTAACACCTTTTATCCCACCGCAGTAAGTAAGGCAAGGACAGCCATTCTGGTAAGAAAAGGCATCTATGCTTACCTTATGTCTAATTACAGCACGGATGACCTCACAGTTGTGGCCCTGGAAGGTCACGATGATTTGCCAATACTATTGGCATCCTGCTATATGGCACACGAGAGAGAGTCGCCACCGGCTGAGCTCGAACACCTAACGGCCGAGGCGAGCAGGAGAAAGCAACCACTCGTCGTCGGAACGGACGCCAACGCACATCACACCGTGTGGGGCAGCCCAGACATCAACGACAGAGGTGAGTCACTCTTAAGCTTTATCCTTCAAACTAACCTTAAAATAGAAAACGTTGGAGATGTGCCCACATATGTGGGACCAACATCGGCCAATGTCCTAGACCTAACTCTGACCTTAGGGAATAGTACACAGGCATCAGAATGGAGAGTCCTTGATAGAAACTCCTTCTCAGACCACAAGTACATCCAATTTAAGATCGAGTTTAACCACAACCAAACCAGTAACGCCTATAGGAACCCCCGGAACACAGACTGGGTGAATTACCTTAGAACGGTAGAATCAAAACTACCACAGCCAACGAGTGTCTGCTCTGTAGGCGACGTTGAGAGAACCGCGGAGACGCTCACAGCCAACCTAACCGAAGCATACAAAACCTTATGCAAACTCACAGTTAGCAAAAGGAGAACCAGACCCCGCTGGTGGACCCCAGCGCTGAAAGAGCAGAGGAAGGACGTGCAAGAATGCTTTAAACTCGCCAAACAAGCAGATAAGCAAATAATCTGAGAGGAATACAAGATTAGACTTCGCGTCTTCAAAAAAGAAGTACGGAAGGCAAAAAAAAACTCATGGAGAAACTTATGCTCCAGCATAGAGAAGGTCTCCGAAACAGCTAGACTAAGGAAACTGCTTTCAAAGCAGCCACCCATGCAGAGTCAGCTAAAAACGAACGACGGACACTGGACAGAAAGCAGCAGGGAAGCGACATGCGCTCTACTTGATGCGCACTTCTTCAGGCTGCACTCCAGTCACTGAGACAGATACGCCTCAAGACCTAAACACGCAACAAGTCAACATCCCAGAAAATATCATTACTCCAGAAAAGATCCGATGGGCTATCGACTCGTTCGCGAGTTATAAATCCCCAGGGCTAGATGGAATATTCCCAGCCATGCTAAAAGCGATCAAATGCGCAATCGTCCTACAATCCATTTTTATAGCATGCTTGAGGTGGAGCTATGTACCTGTGGCCTGGAGGACAGCACGCGTTGTATTCCTGCCCAAAGCAGGGAAATGCAACCAAAAGACTACAGGCGCATTAGCATCACATCATTCCTGCTCAAAACAATGGAAAAGCTACTGGACCTTCACATAAGAGAAGGCATGAACCTGACCTTGGAGGGGAACCAGCACGCCTACACGAAAGGGAAATCGGTGGAAACAGCGCTACACTCCCTAGTAGCCACCATCGAGAAGGCACTGTACCATCAGGAATTTGCCCTGGGAGCATTCCTTGACATTTCGGGTGCATTTAACAACGTCACTACAGAAGCAATAATGCGAAGCCTAAGAGCCCTAGCAATACACACGGCATTGGACTCCTGGATATAAAATCTGCTGAGCTGCAGAAGAGTACAAGCCGAGTGGGGTACCACAACCATGACAAGAGAGGCACATGGCGGAACGCCCCAGGGCGGAGTCCTGTCACCTCTTCTATGGAACCTTGTGGTTAACCTACTACTTAAAAAAATTCGCAGGAAAGCACCCAAGATAACCGCATATGCCGACGACATAAGCATAATTATCAAGGGAAAATGTCCATCGACAGTCAGCTCAATCATGGACTCTACTCTCAGAGAGATACTAAAGTGGGCCACAGAAGCCGGACTTAGCATCAATGCGGAGAAGACGGACCTCATACCGCAATGGACTCCACCCACGATAAATGGAACACCGCTAACGCCAAAAAACAACGTAAAATACCTTGGTGTAGCACGGACTACATGATCCCAAAAACCAACTTTACAGGCGCATCAGCATTACTGGGACCAGAAGACTGGCTACAGGGCTGGCTCAGGAAGCAATGCACCTTTTCACGGACGGCTCAAAGATGGACTCAGGAGTCTGAGCCGCCGTGTACTGCAAGGAACCGGAATTGAAACTCCTACAAACTGCCAAACCACTGCACTATATTCCAGGCGGAAGTCTTCGCTATAAGGAAAGCAGCCGAATTGGCAGAATTACACGCACCAAACGATCAAATCAACATATACGTAGACAGCCAAGCGGCAATCAAAGCAATGCAGAGTCACGCCATTAACTCCAAAAATGTTCTGGCAAGCAGAGAAGCATTAGATTCCCTCTGCACCTCCAGCAAGGTGCAAATCTACTCTTGCAAAAGCCGGGGTCGCACTAAGCCGAGAAGCAACACTAAACATACCTATCTCCCTACAGACGCTATACAGCAAGATGGTAGAGATTGCGGAGAAAGAAGCAGAGGAAAAGTGGAAGAACACGACCGGCTGCGGAATCTCTAAATTTATGTGCAAGAAGAGAGAAAAAAAAACTCACGCACTATACGCTGCAGCTCCAATGAAGAGACTGCAGACTGCTTATAGGTATACCAACTGGTCACTGTCTATCAGCCGTTCACGCGAAAAAGCTTGGCATCACGACAGCAGACACTTGCAGGAAATGTAAGGAACCTAGAGTAGCAGAAATTCTAGAACACCTCATCTCAGCTGCCCAGCAATCGCCACGACAAGACTAAAACATCTGCACTCCCCAAGCTTCACCACTCTGGAAGAGGCAGCCAAGAGCTCCCCCAAACAACTATTGGCATTTGCCAAAACGTCAGGGATCCTACAGGATTTCTGAAGTAAATGGTACCCTAAAGCACCCGGCCTCACTAAGGACCGTAAGGTCTTTGTGTGGCCCCCCTACATGGGGCCAGCCGCAAATACCTACCTACCTAAGTCTCTAAAATTATTTTTGGTCATATGATAAATTCGCAAATTTGGCGATTCCTTGAGCCGTTCCATCTACACCTCCTATTTACCCGTCTACATTGCCATCCATTGAATCTTCATAATAATCTTAGGTAAATAATCTTGGCAAGTTTTGGATTATTCTATGTAAGGTTCATAGAGTATAAAAAGTTTGTGCAAAAGTATGTAACATGGAGAAGGAATCATTTCCGACTATATAAAGAATATATATTCTTGATCAGCATCAACAGCCGAGTTGATATAGCCATGTCCGTCTGTCCGTCCGTCTGTCCGTCCGTCCGTCCGTATGAACAAACAGATCTCAGAGATGGTAAGAGATAGAGGTTTGACATGTATGGGAGAAATGCTTCTTATACTTGCAGTCAGATCAAGTTTATTTTCAATTTTTGCCACGCCCCCTCCCGCCCCCGCAATTTGGAAAAAACTTTATATCTCCTACAGTTTTGAAGATAGATAGTTAGTAATTAGCAAAATGTATCGATTTGCCGAAGAAATGATAAAGATCGGATCAGCGGTTCTCAAGTTATGAGCAAAAAAGTATATCGCCCTCGCCCCACCCCCTACCACCCTTTCACAACTAACACCGCACAATCTTAGAGAGAGAGAGAGAGAGAGAGAGACTTTGAGATGAGCGCTGTACCAGCATTGCATTCAGCTCCCACTCTTGGTACAGAGTATGTTATAATCGGGCTTGACCGACTTTCTCACTTGTTTTTTATTTTTCCTTTACTGTATTACTCGTGTGCTCTATAAAATCTTCATAATAATCTTAGGTTTTATGACGAATTTAAAAATTTCCCAATATTTAAGAACGTTTACTGCACACCTTGCATTTGCCAACGCCTGCGTTTTTTTAAATACTCAAATGAAATTTTGGCCAATTTTGCGGTGTTGCTTGTATGAAAAATATTCAACTTTCGAGATTTTTTGATCGTCCGGTCTCCAAATTCTATTTAACCGTCTATATTGGTCATTTATCTTTTTTTTTTATAGTAATTTTTATTTTATATACATTTTACATATTTTTCATAATTTGCATATTTTTTTTGGATATTTTGCATATTTTTTTACATATTTTGCATATGCAAAATTTGCATATATTAAATATGTAGTTTTCTATGAAAAGTGGGTTATTTAATTAGTCCAAATCCAAATTTTCACCTCAATCCGCCTTCATTTAAAAAGTTGCATAAAATCCGCTGTCTAGTTATTACCGATAGGTTTGAAAAATTGCCCCTGGAGCATGGAAAGGGGAAGTAAGTGGGGTGCAACCGGTGGCTATCTTGGGACTTATAAAGTTCTTGTTTGCACCGCAGGCCATGAGGAATTGCAGTTTAGCCCTCATACTCTAGAAATGGTTCACTGGAGAGGCATCTGTCATAAAATTTGCCTCTTCCCCTCCTACGCAAGTTAATACTTCGTGCGAACTATCCACGCCGACATCCTGCAACGGGAGCTCCCTCGTCGTTATGACAACCTTGTTCATAGCAAGGTTCGTGTGAGGGCTCTTGACTGAACCCCTCCGAGCCTGAAGCTGAAAAAGACACCGTTGGTTCGGGCCTGTAAAATTTAGGAGGTTGTGGGGATCTGTTAGCGTAAGGTGTCGGGTTGTAGCTAGCCCTCGAGACGACGATTTGTTGTTCTAGACAAAAGGAGTATGCCCCCGGAAAGTCCTTAGGATTACGAACCACCATTAATTTGGAAAAATCTCCATTAACGCCTTGAATGAAGACATCCAAGGCCTTGTCCCTATTTGCTGTTTAGGATAAGTGCGAAGTGGTTGCTCACTTCCATGTAAAATTCGTCCAAAGGCCTATCACCCTTGGTCATATGTTTCAACTGATGTTCCGAGGTGCGCACATCTCTTTTGTCGGCATAGTGGAGGGCAAGGACACGCTTGATTTCCTGCCAATAACCGTCCTGCATTATAGGCAACCAAGGTCACGTCAGCGTTACCCCTTATCTTCTGCCTAATATGCAAAACGATTGATCTACTCAAGGGCTTGTTCTTAATGAACTCGTAGTCGTTCAAAATTACTTGACGTATCCCCCATCTTACCACTCACACTGGAAGAGTCGAGGTTTCCTTCAACTCGCACTCGTGGCGAGCACGGGTCAAAGGCGCGAACTGAACCGCAACAGGATTACGACTTTCTAGGTGACCACCGTATCGCCAACTTTCTTAGCGTTTTCTTTAGCACCTGCCACCTGGACAAGCAAGGTGTTCAAAGATTCATTGAACCTGTATAAGTTATCTTTAATTTCCTCCGTTTCTAAGACGACACTTAGATACCGGAAAAGGAACAATTTACATGGAGGCGAAAAGATTCCTAAAAAGTCGGTTTTCAAAACATTAAGAAAGGTACTTAATTTCCCGGACGTAGGAACGTAAACAAATTTTAATAAAAAAATAAAATTATTTGTAATATTTTTAATTATTTATTCAAAAATAATTTTAATTTTTTCAAATAAGGGTATTTGGTTTGGGAAATATTTTAAGATAGATTTCGAATGTTTCACTCCCCCTGAGTAACACCACTTCTTCCGTTGCAAGAGAACTCGTCTCTTGATCTGTCTTTGCAGGTTTCTCCATACAATGCGAATAGGGAAGATATCTATAATAACAGTTGTAATTATTCTTTTTTTGTTTTTAATTTAATAGTTGTTTCTTATTCTTTTCAGTTCGTAGCAGTGCATGATATATCGCTTGGGTTTGATGTAACTTAAAACTAATTTGGAAATTTTTGTTTTCAATTTTTTTGTGTAACTTAATATAAGCTTTTTGGCAGTGCATTTTGTGTATTTTTTCCTTTCCATATTTTTTGTGGCACTGGGCACGACGGTCCGTATTTGTCCGTTTTGGCTATTCGCCCACTAAGTTACGGTTTACGTATCATTCAAGATGGATTCATACTGGACTTAAACTGGATTCATACTGGATTCATACTATTTTTATACTGGATTCATACTGGATTCAAGCTGGGTTCATACTGGATTCATACTGGGTTCAAGCTGGATTCATACTGGATTCAAGCTGGACTCACACTGGATTCTTACTGGATTTATACTGGATTAATACTGGATTCAAGCTGGATTCATACTGGATTCATAATGGATTCATACTGGACTCATACTGGACTCATACTGGACTCATACTGATCTCAAATAGGATTCAAACTGGATTTTAACTGGATTCAGTCCGGATTTATAATGGATTCAAACTGGATTCATACTTTAGTCAAGCTGGATTCATACTGGATTCAAACTTGATTCATACTGGATTCAAACTATATTCAAACTGGATTCATTCCGAATTCAAACAGGATTAAAACTGTATTAAATCCGGATTCAAACTGGATTCAATCTGGATTCATACTGGATTCAAACTGGATTTTAACAGGTTTCAGTCTGGATTCATACTAGTTTCATACTGGATTCATACTGGATTCAAGATGGATTCATACTGGATTCAAACTGGATTCAAGCAGGACTCATACTGGATTCATACTGGATTCACACTGTGCTCCTGTTTTACAGTGTCCATCAGCCTTGTACCCAAAACTGCTGCTTGTAGCTCCAGCCGTGGGATGGACACAGTTCTCATCGGGGCGCACTTCGTTTTAGCGCAGACAAAGCATACCCGCACGCCCTCCTCATAGGTGACCCTCCAGTAGGCCACGGCAGCAACTGCGGATTCACTTGCATCCACGAAGACGTGCAACTGTAAAGCCCGCACGTGTCGTGAGCCAAAGTAATGGCGTGGACACCGGAACTTTCCCACAATATTCTTCTCTTGGCGCCACTTCTCAAAGGCGCCACCAATTTCGTCCGGTAATGGTTCATCCCATTGTATTCTGCTTCGCCAAATCTCTCTCAGCAATAATTTGGCGGTTACCATAAAGCAGTTTAAAAATCCCAACGGATCGAAGGTTGACATAACCAGGCTCAGAAATTCTCTTTTGTTGGGGATCCGTTCTCCTCCAAGTAGACATCTGGGGTCTCGATGCTACTTCACATTGAACTTGAAGTCATCCGTGGCTGGCGGCCAGTACATGCCCAATATCTTCTCTTCAGCATCACTCCATCTCACGCTTTTGGCAGCCCCATGTTGGCCCAAGGCGTCAATCACATTCGGTAAGCTAGAAGTACATTGGCACAACTCGAACCCAGCGTTAGCATGAATTTCTCTCACCTGTGTTGATACAGTAATAGCCTTCGATACCGATGCGAATCCACGTAGTCGTCCACATAGTGACACTCAGTAGTGGCCTTAACCGCTCGCGAATCTGTGTGTTTGTAGCAGCGCATTGACAGTCTTCTCTTAGTGCGCAGCGCTTGGTGAGCAGGCTGCTCAAAACGTCATTACTATCATCTCATACACATCAGGATCCCGTCGGTTGTCACCGTTGCGCCACAGAAACCGCTGGGCGCATCTATCCTGGGGCTGTATCAACACTTGATCTCCTTGATATTCCCGCAGACTCCAACAGCACCTTCCCAAAAGTGGAAGAGTACGGCTGGCAGTAGCTTGTAGTGCTGCGGACCTTTTTCCAGCACCGAATTCAAGGATATGTCACCGACCTTCGCTGCCGCGTCAAAAACCAGCCGAATTTTCCCTCGCTTGTTCGGGTTTTCGACTCCAAAATGTGGCAGGTACCAAACTTTTTCGCTGTTGGCTAATGCGACCTCATCATGCTCCAGACGTCGAGCGTATCCTTTGTTGATGTAATCATCCATTAGTTTTTTATAGGCCAGCGCGAACGACACATCGCGCGCCACATACCGTTCAATATTGGCAAGTCTTCTCAGTGACATATCATAGCTTCGTGGCAACACAATGTTGTTGCTCTTCCATAGTAGTCCAGTCTGATATCGTTGCCCCAATCTCACCGTGGTTTCTTCGAGCATCTTCTGAGCCCAGGAGTCGGCGCTAGCTGCGACCAGCGGAGCGGGCTTCACTCCAAAATTCTCAATCTCGAAGTAGTCTTTCACCATCTTTTTTGTACAGCATCTTTCTGTGGCACTGCTAGTAGGCATGACTTCGGTGTTGGCGAATGTGTGCGACCCATTGCAGGCCCAAAGACCACCCATCCAAATTCGGTGGCGGCTGCATACGATCCATGTTTTCCAAGTCTTCTCGATTGCATTGGCAATCCCAGGTGCGCATGATCCAGTCCAATGAGAAGCTTAGGCACTGCGTTGTTGTATGGCTTCATTGGTAGGCGCACGTCTCTATTGGCTGCTTGGACATCTCTTCGATGCAGACTCTGCATCGGCAAACTCAAATTGTTAATAGCATAATCATTTCGCAAGGCGCAGCCAGTGTCTGCTGCGCCCGGCGCGCCCACTCAAGGGCAGTAACAATAATTGCCGTCTTTATTTTGTTTTACTTTTTATTTTAGTTTGTAGTCCGTCCTTAGTTTGTAAAAATTATTTAATCCAATATTTATTTATTTTATTCTTATGCCATTTTTATTATTTATTTATTCATTTATTGAATCCACCTATATATTTATTCCATTTTTTTGTTGTGCATTTTAATTTTTTTTCAAGTATTTATTTTCTTTTTTTAGCCATGAACTAATTTCACTTAAAAGTGTAAAAAAATGTATGTCATAACTATAAAAAAAAAAATTGTCCAAGAGGAGGCTTCTCTTGCGCGTGGGAATTAGGCGGGTCACCCTCTGAAATTAGAAAAGAGAGAGGCAATAAAATCCGATCTTATGAGCTCATAGGTAGGGCTATGCCACGCAAATATCCTGTTGTGTAAAATTCCTTGAAAACACCCAAAAAGCCGACCCGATATGCGCACGGGCAACAGAAACCCAATCCTTTAAAGTATAATGTGTCCAAAATTGATAATAAAATTAACTTTTAAGTGAATTCGAAAAGAAGAAAAATATATGGTTCGTGTGTGAATTTAAGCATGGGAGGAGGGAGGTGTGCTATCTGAGCTAACTTGAGGGGTGGCTGCGTCAGCTATAGGGGCAGCACGAGAAGCAACACGTCAGGCTGAAAGGATGAGTGGGGGCGTCATTGGTCAAAACACCAAAGACCAGCAAGAATCCGGGGGAAATTAAAAGTCGTACTGGGAAGGAGCGTTAAGTGATTTTTTTTTGTAGTTTGGATTTATTTGTACGAGCGGACTTTAACGTTTGAATGTGCATTTGAACTGTGAGGCAGCGTTAGTGTTGGCAAATGTGTGGTCTATGTTTGTGAATGTGGATCGCATGTTTGAATTTGTTGTTTTGCGTGTGTGCGTGGACCGGGTTGGATAACCCCTCCCTGAACGCTGAGCTGAGCCTGGGTTGTCCACTTTAAAGCACCGCAGGGCCCAATTTAAAGTTGGGTCATAACAATAATGGCGCCCAAGTTTAAAAAAATAATTACGCAACACAAAGCATCTCCCTCGCGAAGAATCCCAGACTGCTTTGCAGGCCACATAATCATCTACAAATGTCTATCCTAGGAGACTGTCGAACGATGATTGGTGGCCTTCAAACCAATCTGAGGGGAAAAATATGGTACAGATTAATGGCTCTGCGTCAGAGGTCAATTGGCCTGGCGTCGTCTTAACGGCAAAACAAGTTTTAGAGGATTTGTGTTAAGGCTGATATTGACCACTGACTGACAGATATCATTCCGCTAAAAAGCATTAGGAGTAGGCTGAAATCAGGTTCCACCAGCTTTCCCATGGCACGACGACCAACGACAAGATTGTGGCATAATGTCTGCTGAAGATTAGCGTTGGTTGGGAAAGATGGTATTAAGCAGTAAAAATCCGATTGGAGACACATTGTTTAGCAATAGCTGACTATAGTTCGCACCAAATTGGACTCGAAAGGGGGTATATTTAAGGGGAATTCAGTTAGTAAAAAAAAAAATTTAAAAATGCTGCTTGTTATATAAATTCAAAAGTTTTGGACGTACTTAAGTTTATGTATAATTGTAGAGTTGTAAGTGTCCTGCTGTATAAAGTGTTCCGTGTTTAGATGAGTTGATGGCTAGTCTTTGCTTCCGTTCGCGAGGTACAACTGCCAGACGACCACGATGCCAGTAACAGGCAATCGTGACGGAGTTTGGAGGTTTACTGGCAACCACTGCTGCGTGGAGCAGACAGATGAAGCGCCACATTATCCTATGCGATCTGGAACAAAGAATAGTTTAAATCAACAAAATATGTAGGAAGAGTTGGTTTTTCCTGCCGGTCATCAAAAATAAGTGGATGACCAGAGCAGTCGACCCAACTCGAACATAACAATCAACGTTTTTTTTTTGCACGACTTACCCGGGTTTAAGACGCTAGAAAGTAGACGCATGAAGGGCCACCCGATGTGTAGGAAACACGCTTCTCTTCTCCTTTCGATATATGAGAAATCTAAAAAGATAAATAAATAAATAATTAAAATACTATTTTCTAAAAAAACTCGAGATTTATCAGAAAAAATTGAACACAAGGAGTCTAAGAAAATGGCTGCGACAGGCAATCAGGACGTTGCTGCAGGGAGAACGCCCCTAGCCACACCGTCGTTCCTTGACATGTCCCGTCCACCGCCAGGTTTTATTCCACTGAATGCTACGAATGCTACAGGACCGTTTCTGGCTCCTGAGTTGCCGAGCAGAGCAGCGCATGGGAGAGCGATTCCAAAACACCCGTAAGGAAATGGCGCATCCACTCCAATAGACACTCAAACACCCTCGAACATCGGAATACACGAGACTATTGAAGAACAGTATAGCCGAGAGGGAATAGGCAGGTCACTCAGTCCAAATGCGAGATGTGGGTGAATTGATAGCTAGGTCTCAAGGGCAGCTTATGGCTGATATGCACAAATTGATGGACGCGAAAATAAATCAGTGTCTCCAGGTCGGGCTTAACAAGGTGTTCAGGCGAATTGAGGAAGTAGGAGCTCGGCAAACCGGAAACTTCTCGTCAGATGCTCCTCCGCCTACTGTGACGCCCACGCTAGGAGCAGCGAAACGGATCCCATTTAACGAAACACATGGACGGTCCGATGCGATGTACACCGCGTTTAATACCAATTTGAGAAGCTCCACTATAACTGCTCCGTCATCTCAGATCCCGGTTAACCCGCCGATACGCATATCGACGTCGCCTGCAGAACTACCACCGAATGTCCAACAGGATCCATCTCCAGTCACATCCGAGGCAGCAAGCGCACACCGTGTTCACTGGTCTGGGGTGCAGCAACCATGGCATCCGACTGGCCAACAAACCCTGTGCATTCCCGTACATTATCCGTGAAAAAATGGGGAATTATCTTCACAGGACACCCGGATGGAATGACTGTAGACGATTTTATATTTAGAGTGGAGCATTTGAAAAGACACTACGGGGTTTCTCGGTATGAACTATTGCGGGATTTTCACCGACTGGTTGGTGGGGAAGCAGGGGAGTGGTACTGGCTGCTAGTGCGGACCACCGTGCTACATTCATGGATTGATTTGAAGCAAGCTCTGTCTCGTAAGTATAAAGACACGAAATGCGACCATGAGAAGGTACAGGCTCTAGCAGAGCGGAAGCAACGCCCAGGGGAATCGGTTGACGAGTACTTCTATATTATGCGACGCATGAGAGCATCAGTGAGCTCGTCTGTACCAGAGACTTGGATGATTAAGACGGTCAAACGTAACCTTCTCAACCCCCTTAATCATCTGGTATACCCCATAGCTTCATACTCCTTAGAGCACAAGGAAATGACGAAATGCGGATGTGATGGTTGATGCAGTGCGAGAAGTCGGCGGAGACAAAAGAAGGACATTGATCTGCTGGAACTGCAACAAGCCAGGTCACGTTTACATGGACTGCGAGTCCCCTCAGAAAAATGTGTTCTGCTCCAAATGTGGATTGGCCGACACCGTCACTCCAAAATGCCCAAATTGCCGACAGGGAAACGGTCGCAGAAACGCTGCAGGGACGGGCGAGCTGCGTTCCGCGATGGAGCCTGTGAGGGAGCCGAGGCAAAAATTGTAATACAAAAGCGAACGGCAAACCCGAGTGAGGCTACGGTACTCTCCAAGACATCGGACCGGGTGGTTTTGTCGTTAGAAGAGCGGGTGCGGCGATATAATGAGGCCCGACATAGGATATTTACTGGAGCGGCAAGAAATACAGCGAACAGTAGCGGAATTAGATGCAGAGCAGTACAGCGGAACCGACCTAAGACCCTATGCGACAGTGGAAATCGGGAACAGAACCATCCAGGGATTGTTAGACTCTGGGGCCTCCGTTAGCTTGCTAGGAAAACATTGCCAAAGTCTCATCCAAGTGATAAATGCCGAATGGCGGCCTTGCTACGCAAGGGTTCGCACAGCGAATGAGGCGTCTCAACAAATCCTGGGAAAAACAAAAGTCCCGGTCACGTACCAAGGCAGGACGGTTGAGATCCTATTTTACTTATGCCCAGAACTGGACCAAGAGATGTACCTGGGTGTCGATTTTTGGCAGGCGTTTAAAATTTGCCCTTGACTTTTTGCCGCCGATAGCGTTCAGCTTGAGGGGAAGGCCAAAATCGAGAACAAGAAGGATCAGCCTATTCCACACCAGCTGACACCTGAACAACAGCAGAAAGTGGATGCAGTAGAGGATATATTTCTCTCGTTCGAAAAAAAAAACGGACTTGGTAGGACCAAAGTCATGCAACATAGGATCGAGCTGGTGAACGGCGCTGTCCCAATTAAAGAAAGGCATTACCTTGTATCTCCCACTGTACAAACCCTGATCTACGAGGAGCTAGACAAGATGCTGGTGCTAGGCGTCATAGAGGAGAGCGAGAGCGCATGGAGCAAAACCGTAACACTAGTACGTGAGACCGAAAAGAATCGTCTGTGTATTGATGCGAGAAAATTAAATAAATATACAGTAAAAGATGCCGATCCTTTGCAAAACATAAAGGGTTTTATAAGTAGGATCGAGACCACGGTTTTCATTAGCAGCGTGGACCTGAAGTATACGTATTGGCAGGTGGAGCTGGACGAGGAGAGCACGGCATTTACTGCCCCGGGTCGTCCGCATTACCAGTTCACGGTTATGCCCTTTGGGCTCTGCAATGCTGGACAGAGATTGTGCAGGCTAATGGACAAAGTTCTCTCACAGAGGCTACGTGAGATAGTTTTTGTCTATCTGGACGATTTGCTGTTGGTGTCGGCTGACTTTGAGACTAATCTCAGCACGTTGAAGGAAGTGGCCAATAGTCTGCGTGTGGCTGGGTTGACCATCGGGCTCAAAAAGTCACATATTTGCTTTAAGGAACTGCGCTATTTGGGATACGTCATTGGAGGGGGGAAATTGCAAACTGATCCCGGCAAAGTCGATGCCATCAAGAGAATAGCGATGCCCAGAAGCCCACGCGAGGTGAGGAGCTTTTTGGGGACAGCAGGATGGTACAGGAGATCATTAGAAACTTCGCGGAATTGGCTGCTCCTTTGACGGACACATTGAAAAAAGGGAAAAAGTTCCAAATGACGCAGGAAGCGAAGCAGGCTATTGAGGACTTGAAGATTGCTTTGGCCACCGCCCCTGTTCTAAAGCATCCTATTTTTGCCAAGCGCTTTTTCGTGCAGTGTGACGCCTCTGACACGGGGGTGGGAGCCGTTTTATTTCAGCGTGAAGACGATGGCGCAGAAAGGACGGTTGCAATATTTTCCCAAAAGCTGAACAAATGTCAAAAAAATTACAGCGTAACAGAAAAAGAATGTTTAGCAGCGGTGCTGGCAAAGATTTGAGTGGGTGTCTGGCCAGATGGTCTCTAAAGCTCCAAGCGTTTCACTTTCTAATTGAGCACAGGAAGGGATCCGACAACGTGGTCGCAGACACGCTATCTCGAATGATCGAAGCGTTAGAGGTCGAACAGCTCATCGGTTTCCAAACAACCGAGTTTGAGACTGAGGAACACCTCGAGATGTGTCAGCATGTAAGAGACAACCAAATTCGACTGACGGATCTGAAGGAGGTGGAAGGTTTCGTCTTTAAACGAACTATCTTTAGCCGAGGTCATTCGGGACTGGAAGAAAACGGTTGGAAACTATGGATTCCACCAGGCCTAACCAACACGCTAATCGAGGAGGCTCATATACCGGCAACCCGAGCTCACGGAGGCGTAGCAAACACTCTGGCACTGTTGCGGCAGCGTTTTCACTGGCCGGGGATGGCGACGCAATTTAAACGTTTCGTGGGTAAATGCGAAGTTTGCAAGGAGAGCAAATCCACC